>JASCQY010000010.1:17110360-17122765 GCA_030264315.1 Sardinella tawilis
TTAAATGACTTAAATGACCATAATATTGAGTGAAACAACATCTACTTTGAGAACAAGCCAACTTAAATGTTTTTTTTTTTTTTTCTACCTCACACGTGTAGGTGTTGCTGTATCCCACAAACATCACCACTACCAACAACATCAATAAAACATGTAGTGTGTACATCCCAGTGAAATGACCAATGATTACATTTACCAGTCACCACAATCGTGATCATACCTTATACTGTGCACAAAGCTAACAACCACTAGATGAAATGAGGTCCTCAGCACTAAAAAAATCAATTGCACACAAACACACACACACACACACACAGACAGACATTCAAGATTTAAAAAGGCTTCCTGCTTCACAGCTCAAAAACAGGATATGGATATAATGCATGTCTGAAAGTCACTCACAACGTGACTGATGATCATCCGATTTCTGCTTTATGATTGTTAGTCAGATTTATGACTTAAATATAACTCTATGGCTATAGCTTTAAGGGGAATCAGGTTAACACTTGAGAAATGTGGGAGATGCTTTTTGTTCAAACTGGTTGAAACATGTAAACAACATTAAAGTTAATTCAGACCCAAGCCCCTCCATATGACGTGTGGGTGGCATGCAAAAGCAATGTTTTGGGGACTTTGGTGGTGCAGTAAGGCACATTGCAACTGTGTGTTCTTTATATGTCAGTGATGTGTATGTTGATGGAGTACATAATGTACAGTCTGTGGTTGTGTCTATGTACAGATTTGTATCTGATTGTTTGATTGTGTGCCTCTGTGCATTTTTATCTGACTGTCTATGTCTATGATTTTTTAATCTCTCTGTTTATGTAAGGATGTCAGAATAGCAGTGTGCATATCTGACTGTGTGTATGTGCGTGTGTGTGTGTGTGTGTGTGTGTGTGTAGCATTGTGCATGTCTGAGTGTGTGCGTATGTGTGTGTGTGTGTGTGTGTGTGTGTCTGCGCGCGTGTACATCTGTGGCAGAAGCTAGGGGCACATTTCGTCGCCACTTCCTCTTCTGCAGCACAGGAGCCAGGTCTGGATGAAAATAACTCCCTGCTCATCCAGCTATCACGGGGGAGTTGAGCATGCAGCAAATGAGTGAGTGAGTGAGTGAGTGAGTGAGTGAGTGAGTGAGTGAGTGAGTGAGTGAGTGAGTGAGTGAGTGAGTGAATAACAGAGTGACTGAGTGAGTGAGGGAATGGATGAATGAGTGAGTAAGTGAGTGATTTAGTTAGTGAATGAGTGAGGGATGGAGGGAGAGAGGAAAGGAGGCAGGGAGAAGGTGAGTGACTGAGTGAAGGAGTGACTGAGTGAAAAAGTAAGGGAGGGAGCGAGAGAAAGAGAGAGGGGAGGGAGAGAGGGAGGCAGAGAAAGGGTGAGGTACAGCTGCTGCTGCTGCTGCTGCAGAGGAGAGGAGAGGAGGCAGAACACACCGCTAATCACGGATGCATCCTATCAGTCCTCCCTGCACAGTCAGCTCCCCCTGCTCCCCTCCACTCCTCTCCTCTCCTCTCCTCTCCTCTCCGCTCCTCTCCGCGCTGCATTATCTTATTGTTGCATTATGACAGTATCATATAGGTCACAGACACTCGACGACAAGACAGAGAGACAGACACGCATGGAAGAGGAGATGGAGTGGCTTGAGAAGTGGGTGGCGAGACTGGAACTCAGACGTTCCAGGCTTTAGTATACTACTGTCTTTCTCCATCTCTCATACATCAGTATCTGTACTCTACTGTTTTTTTGGCTGCAGTATGAAATGATGAGCAAAAGGAGCGATAGATTCTAACAGTGAAATAAACAATAAAGTCCTTCTACCAAACACGTCACAGAGAAGAGTTTGATGCAGAAACCGACTCGATTAGGTAATGGTCTGCAAGGTGATGTGGGACAGGGGTGAGCCGCACGACATGGGTCAAGCTAAATGGTATAGGTGGAGATCAGGCGCGGTTTAGCGCGGTTTCCATTGCATGTTGAAGCTCTCATGGCGGATGTGTTCCCCTCTCCAAACACCCAGGCTAAAATAGAATGATCAATTTGTGTGGGTGGATATCCCTGCCAAGTCGCAGCGGAACCTGATGAGAGGGAAAGAGAAGGCAAGCAAGGGAGTAGTGTTTTCTGGGAAATAAAATCAGAGACGGAGCAAAATGGTGGTGACGGCAAAGACGGAGGAGGAGGGATGGTTTTGGGGTGGGGGGTGGGGCAGAGGAGTAGAAGAAAGACAGTTTTAGAAGACAGAAGCATGGCAAGCCGAGGAGAGTGGGGAGGAAAGAATAGAGGCAGAGAGAGAGAGAGGAAGAGAGACGAGTGGAAAAGGTGTAATCTTGTTTCTTTTTTTTGTTTTG
Organism: Sardinella tawilis; assembly: GCA_030264315.1. Classification (NCBI taxonomy): domain Eukaryota; kingdom Metazoa; phylum Chordata; class Actinopteri; order Clupeiformes; family Clupeidae; genus Sardinella; species Sardinella tawilis. The sequence continues at coordinate 17,112,706 of JASCQY010000010.1, forward strand.
TTTTTTTTATTTTGTTTTGTTTTCAAAAAGAAGTAACATGATACCTCATTAATATTTGACATCATGTTACACATGGGCTTGCTCTGTCTCAAGACTGGCCCATAGCCTCTATGGTAACATAGCACCAATTCCCCACCTTCGTATGCCCGCCACCCCCAACAACAACAACCACCACACACACACACACACACTATCTCTGTTCTTGCCAGCTGAGGAAACCTTTGCCACCTACCTAACAATCTATTGTCAGCACCATGGTCATATTTGAGAAAAACAGAACTGCAGGCCTGTGTCATGCTGTAAGGTGTGTCTAAACCGCAACTTACAATCCCTCCTCAGCATTCCTGGTGGTGCCCTTAGGTGTGCTTATGTGATTATCACAGGTCATACCAAGCCTGTTTGGAGCCATGGAGATGTCCTTTTCAGATCTACTGATTGGACTTTTGCGCTTTAACTTCACTTCAGGTAGACACCAAGCTGGGTCAAAGCTTACAAAAGCCAGACATTGTAACCGAGGAGTGCAGATATTTCACGTTTTTATGTTACTGCCACTGAATCAGGTAATAAATAAGACAGGTGTGGGCAGTTTGAAATTACACCTCCAGTGACTGTGTGAGGACAGAATTGAACAATGGAATTGTGAACAGAAGCAGTTATCATTTATCCTGCTCATTCTCTTGCTGTGCCAGAGGGTGGCTCAAAGTAACTACAACTTCCCAACTGTTGCTGTGGTGTGACTGAATTCAGCTGAACCAATGTGTGTATGAGAGAGAGAGAGAGAGAGAGAGAGAGAGAGAGAGAGAGAGAGAGAGAGAGAGAGAGAGAGAGAGAGAGAGATAGAGAGAGAGAGAGAGATAGAGAGAGAGAGTTTGTGTGACTACTAGCTGGGGGTGGGGGAATGTGAGGGCAGAGTCCCAGCAGCTGAAGCTCCAGAGTGTATTAGTAAACAAAGGAAACAATCCTAAGATCACTGTATCACTACCATTGCCAAAATGTACAGTCTGGTCTCTTCTCTGTCAAGCATACAGTGGAAAAACTTCACTCTGGAAAGGGAGAAAAATCCAAACCATTAACAACAGTCTAGGCTACACTTAATCATTTCTGCTGAGTTCAGCAGGCACTGAATCTGTCCATGATTAAACAATACCTTTCATATCCATTTTTTTTCCTCATGTTACACAACAGACTCATAAAATATGTTTATACATGATTTGAACTGTATAAAAATAGTAATGACAATGTATTAAAGGTAAAAAAAATAACATATAGTGTTATAGCCTACTTATTATTAAGAAATCTTGCCATTGTATTTATGATCAATTCATCCAGAGAGAGATAAATCATTTCAATGTCTCACAAAACAAATAAAGGTTAGGACCTATGTGGGAACTTAGACAAACAAAGGGCCAAGTATTTTAGCCTACATCACATAACTCAGGTTAATACCCTATTCCGCTTTCTTTATAATATTAAATTGTATAAAGTCAACCAACACAAAAAATCGCGAGTGACTTGATCAGCAGTCAGTAAAGAATCGATAAGACTTCTGAAAGCTTAGTGGCATGAACCAACTCTGTTTAATACGGGACAAACCAATCACTGAAAAGGAAAGGTATGGTACAAAACAAATTGTAAAGATGGTAGATCATTTTGTCCCAAACACTCTCTAACATTTACCATTTCACAATATCTGTATGTATTGCTTTTCCGACACACTTATACGCAAAATCAGGTCAAATTTCACTGAAGATGTCTGAAAAGACTTTTAGTGATCCCCTTTGGTGCAATGGTCGCGACTCACTCAATCATGTGCAGGTCTCCACACAGCGCATGGTTTCACCTTCAGCCCTCTTCCCCCGCGAACCATCCTAATTTTTTTCCTGATTGATGTTCGGCATCGGGGAACTATTCACTTAGGTAAGTTGAAAGAAAACTCTCCAAGTGTATTTTGCCCTGTCATATAATCGAAGATGAATTCACATAGTTTTAAAATTAACCATGGGTTCGTCTTGATACGCTCTGAATAAACTTTATTTTATTCATTCATTTTATTGTAATGGATAGTCTGTCTGTAGACAGTAACGCGATGCTTACGACATTAACTAGCCTATGGGTCATAGGCAATTCATCTCCCCGTGGGTTTTGATGATTCATCATCTTAACACCAGAAACATTTAATCGTGTTGTTTGTGTTAATGAAAAAAAAAACATCTTCGATCGTTGGCTAATAGTTTACTACTGGCAAAGAAAAGCTCATCCAGTGCTGCGTCAGCTGTTCCGTATTTCAGATGTTTCATTGTGAGGAACTTGTAGTAGGCTAAGCTTTTACTGAAACAAACCTCTTTATAAGGTTATTCACATTCATATTGTGAACGCGATCCTTTCCCCAAATTTTGGATGGTGCCTGTATAGGCAACTATCGAATCGTTCATCTTAACATTGCGCTTAACTTATTAGATGGTTGATGAAGTAGGCAACTAAGCGTACTTGGCGTCAGGTACCCAAAGATACAAAACAGTTTTTGGGAAGATTAAGCTGTGGGGGTAGTTACTGTGCCTATTTTACAGGGGATGGGTCGCGACTACTGTCTGTAGTCAATGTGTACTGTGGGGAGGAGGGGGGACGTGGATCTGTTGGATGCGGGTGGAGAAGGGGGTGGGGGGTGCTGTCGCCTCTTCCAATTTTGCCTAAGTTTAAAATGACGACATTTTCAAAGTCGAGCTTTCCCCTATCTAGATGGCTACTTTGTGTTCAGCCATCAGCCCACATTGTGAAAATGTAGGCGCATGGAGAGCAACGTGATGTAGCTAATTAATCTTACTAGATAAAAAAAAAAACACACGTGGTGACCGATTTATGGAAACGAATGTTTGCGCATAACAGCAAAAAACAGTGTTGTCAGTCGGTGATGTCTTAATGTACCTTATGAAGTCAGTTGTGGGCTTTAGTTACTCATTAACAAGGTGACGAAGGCTTTGACAAACCGTCTCAATGTCAAACACTTTTGGGCAACGTGATTTATCAGAAGACATCTATTGTTCGCAGGTCAATTCTCTGTGGATCAGCATGCAGCAGCGGAAGTTATTTTTTCCAGCCATGTGAAGACAGAGACAAGGCTAACCAGTTCTTTATGAACAAACTGGGCTTATGAAGGTTGCGTTCTCCACAGTGCACAACGTATATCTATGGCGTCACGTTAATAAATTATACTACATATTTTTAGATGTAGGCAGGCTAGGAATTTCTGGTTATGACGCGCATTTTGGACATCTGACTGGAACTGTATTAGGTTGAATTCGGATTCGTGCATATGTTTAGGCTATGAAAGAGATAAATTACAACCACGAGTTTTATGTAAAAGAAGACCAAACTCCCCCATTTCCTGCTTGCATTGTCATTTCAATGGCACTGTGTCAGCACTAGTTTGGGTACATTTCACTAATTCTGGAACCAATTAATTTATTTCGCCCTTTCGTGTTATGGTAAGTTCACGGGCTATTCTTCAGACATTATTTACCTATTTTGGCTGACCACAACTTGCAGTGATATATCTACAACAGGCAGCTTTTGCTTGGAATAACTGACAACAATCAAGCTGCTGCGCAATGTTTTTCGTGTTGTATCGGGGTTGTGGCCCTGTATTTATAAGCTATCAGTGTGCTGAAGGCGTGGGCTGGGGTGTTTATTCTCTCGGCCGTTTCTTGGATATGCTTTAACAACTTTTTGTTTTCCTCCCTTCACCCTGGAGCTAGTTGTCATCCGTGTTTAGTTGGAGGGACGTCACGCGGGCGCTCTACATTCTTTGCACAAGTGAAACGAGAGAGAGAGAGAGAGAGAGAGAGAGAGAGAGAGAGAGAGAGAGAGAGAGAGAGAGAGAGAGGAACCTGTAGTCTATACGGCGCCGAAAGAAGGGTGAGCAAAACACGTCAGGAATTTGTCATTCTAGGAAAGGATATATTTCTATACAGACAGCGTATGTGAAATTACGCACATCGATGTAGATATTATGTTTAACAACGCAATATCGGTTTACCTCCACCGATTCAGGAATTCAGATAGGTGCTGTAGGACTGCTTGACAGGCTACGTCTTCTGGTAAGGAAGTTGATGTGATGAGATTTCGTTTTCTCATTTATCTGGATCCACTTCCTCTTTGCAGGGCTCCCATGTTCAGGGTATGCATTTTACGGTGTATATTTCAGCTAATTCATCTGTTCTGCTTTGCTATTTAAAACTTGCCAAAGAACCTCTCTTGGTGTTTGCTGTGCGCCCTTCTCCAAGTCATCTTCGTCAAATAACTTACAACTAGTAAAATGGTACTATAGCGTAATCCCTCACCTCGCTGAATATGGAAGCCTATGGGACAGTGATCCGTTACCTGTTCTGGCATTACACTGGCGCAAGACAGCCAGTGCCTAAGTAAGGCGCATATGCATTAGGAATTACGATAACCATTGATGGACACAAGCCGTGCGAAACCTTTCGTGTAGGCTATATTCTGCCTCCATCAACCTATCTTAGAGTCAAGTATGGCAGTAGAAAATAACACTGCGAGGAAATTAATAGCAGCGCTGACCAGTAGTGTTGGAAGAAGAAGGCGATTAACTGTAGCCTCATCTCTAGATAAAGAAATAGAAGGATCCACTGACAGGTCCTGTCTGTTTAACCTTGCAGAAACATTACATCCACTTCACAGCCATTTAAATAATTGGCTTGGAAACTGAATTCTTTTCAAGCAGTTGTAGCCTATTTTGCGCCACCTACTGTTCTGCTGCTTGATCCAAGTTAAAAGGGGAAAAAAAGACTACCGTGAAGTTGATGGCGCTGGTGAATCCAGATGTGTATTTTCGGGGCTCCAAAAACGAGAGCTTTAAAGAAATTAACATAAATTGTATCTAGATTGGTATGAAAAAGATTGATGTTATGAGCGTACCTTTGTTTTGTTCACAGTTTTTAGTCTGTAGTTGCCTAATTTATCAGTAATAGGCTACACTGCCTTGTTATGCAGCTCAAGAAACAGGGCAGATTCCAGTTCATGATGCATAGCTGCTACTCCCTGTACATTTACCAAACAGGAAGAGGTGTGGGGGTGAAACAGTGACGTTTGACAAGTGAAGTTTTTACACACGTTTCTGATAAAAGTTGTTCCTGTTAGGGCTTGCATTAACATGCAAATTAACATTAACATCTAATCTACTTGTTATGCAACCAGGTTTTGTTGTGATTGTGGAGCCATTTTAATGTCAGTGGTTTTGTAGAGCAGTGTATGTGACGAACCAGGATTGAACATCTGAAATGATCAGCGTATCTTTGAAAGAATCGCCGTTGCTTTATTATGACTCATAGCAAGTCAGATGTTGATGTTAACCACTGTGGCATCCTTCAGATAGGCTAAATACCTGTAAGTCTAAGTCTGCCATATTGTCTGGTATACTTATGAAGGGGTGTGGGAGTTTTTTTTTTTTTTTTTTTTGCAATTTCATGTTTCGGTCAAAGTGTGGAAGTATTTCATTGGTCTCTCAAGTCCACAATGAACACAAGGCAGGCCTTTGTTGTGAGTGCAATGCATTTTTAACCCGCTGAATGGGCTCTCACATTCCTCGTCAGGGTCTCCCAGCTCACCACTGATTCTGTAGTGTTTCCAGGCCTGACTGCTGGTGTTGTGCTTTAATAAATGCTGCCATTGCTTGGCAAGGCTCATGTGAAATGCAACAACAGGAGGCTGTTTGACAGGCACACATTTTCCTTCATAGTTGTCCATGTGAATTTGTTGGCTTTTTTTTTTTTGCCTCTCACTTCTCACAATGGACGCAGTGGCACAGATGTAGGCCTATCTCAGCCGATACTGTTGTGTAAGAAGGACATTAAGTTAGAGTTAAATGTTTGTCACCACAGCCCCTGAAATTACACATCTGTGTTCTACTTTAAGTAGACTTGTGGCAGTTTGCCAGAGACACATAACATGTGATCTTTATCTAAGCATTGCTATGCTTACTGAAATTGAGTTGGATTGTATGTTTTTGTCAAGAGACACATTTCGACCCCTCTTGGCTATATCTTTGGGCTTTCGGATAATCTGAGAAGCTTTCATCCAGTAGCCGTGGTCTGGGGGTCACCCCAAACATAATCTGTCCTATTCCCCGCTAACCAGGAGACTCCTGATGGTTGAGTGTTCACTTTTCTGTTGTTGGGGGCTGGAGGGTGGTGGGCTCCAGTGTTTATTTCAGATGCACAGTATGAATGCCTCTGTGAAAGGGCAGCACCTCTCTCTCCCTCTGTCAGCTCAGAGTGCCTGTGAGCTCGGCACATAAATTATAGATGAGACCTTCTCCGTAGGGCGCACACAGGAAAAGACACCAGGATGTGTCCTCTCTCTCTCTCTCTCTCTCTCTCTCTCTCTCTCTCACTCACTCACTCCCAGTCAAACTGAACTGCTCTTTACTCTTTATTTTATATTGTCCTTTCCATTTGTCTGGGCATCCAACTGCAACATTCTCAGACTCGTTTGTTTGGCTTTAATGAGAAGGCACAGAATTTTAAGGACTTCTTTTCTCTTTTTTTTTGGTGTTGGTGGTGGTGGTGGTGGGGGGGGGGGTCGTGACAGGGAGGTGGCTGTGACAGGTGGGATTTTAATCTGACTAATTGGGTCACCACCTCCTCCAAACAAATACACATACACCCACACACCCTCACAAAATAAACACACACACACACACACACACACACACACACACACAAAAACACATGCATGCACAGTACACGAGTATGCTGCAGGATCAATAAAATGCAGTCAGCAGGTTGGCAGCGTAAAAGCTATCATACAAGATAAAAGCCAGAATGCCAACCATACAGAAAATAATTAACTAATTATGGTGGGCATAGGGCTATGATTGTGTGTGTGTGTGTGTTTGTGGTTAGTTTTTAAGAACGAGGCGTCTAGTGAACAAATCTTCTAGTGAACAAATGCACGAATGATTCATTTGATGAATCATGATGCTCATTTTTTTCCCGCCGTCTGGATAGAGTATCTGAGGGCCATTAAATGAACTGAATTGCAGGGTAAGGGGGCCCTGGAGTAGGGCTGATTGTGGATGGATTAAAAGCAGAGGAAATAAGCTTAACAGAAGTAGCCCACAGCCACGTGGCAGCGATCAGTGGTTTGTGAACGCTCATACACCCGGACCAAGCTCTTTGTCTTTCCCAGATGTCACTAACATGCCTCTATTGATTTCCTTCCCCCTTTCTTCCTCCCTCCTTCTCTCTCTCTCTCTCTCTCCCTCTATCTCTCTCTCTCTTCCTCTCTCCCTCTCTCCCTCTCTCCCTCTTGCTGGCTCTATCTCAGCATATTAAGCATCCCCACTATAGCCTTGTGCAGTGTGAACATTCTAGTAGTTAAGCATCATTGTTATACGTTGCTTGGCTTTTTTTCCCCTTCAGGGCTTTGAAAGCACACCGCTAATAGAGCTAATTAGCAGTGGTGAATGGGAGAACTGCTGAGCACTTGAATGCATAACACACTTGAGTAAATGCTTTCATCAGCATGGTACGGGTTTGGTTATTGATCTGTGTATCATCTAGCAGCTGATAATATATCACGTGACCTGTTGATATGTGAGCTCCACGTTTTAAAGCCGTCCTTCTTAAAAAAAAATACTACCGTTTGGTGAACTTAAGACACTTCTTGGAAAGAAATAATGCTTTTTTGTCTCTGTACTTCTCCCCTTGGCACTCTGAATAATGAGGTTTTGTGCGTGTGTGCGTGTGTGTGTGTGTGTGTGTGTGTGTGCGTGCGCGCGATATGGGTTTCTCCGCTAGCCCTTGCTTGCCTTGTGGCCTCATTCATATTTGACGAGTCTCTGTGTGCCATGCTGGGAACCCTACCGAGATTCCTGAGCTCAAGCAGGCTGGCTGAGGAGAAGAAGGGATGAGAGAGGGACGGAGGTAGAGAGAAAAGAGACAGATAGGGAAAAAAGAGAGAGAGAAGTAGCACACTTACTCTTAATTCTCAACCCCTAGATGTATCATTGTAACATCTTATTTTATTTTTTCATAAACTTCTTTTTATTTCTGTTTGTACAGAGCCTTTTCTCTCCCACGCAAGCAGTAGGCCCAGTAAGTTGACATCGACATTCAAGCTTATTCTCCACATAAACACACACACACACACACACACACACAGAAGTCTAGAGTGAAAGGGAAAGATTTTGGAGATAGCATGGCCCATTACAATTGCAGTAGTCTACTGTTATGCATAGGGAAGGCTTTTGAAAGCCCCCCTTTCACACATACACACACACAGAGACACACACACACACACACACACACACTATGTTTGTGGATGCCTGCGTATTTCAGAACATTAAGTGCTGTTCCAAAACCAGTTTTTCTCAATGTGCCATATCTTCGCTCAAGTTTGCCTGGAGTTTCAGGTTTGCCAAACAGCAACAGGCCCTTTTCCCAGTCCACACGGGCAGCTCAAAGCACACACTTTGTGTGTTTGTGCATTGTGTGTGTGTGTGTGTGTGTGTGTGTGTGGAGAGGGGCAGGGGCCTGAGTAAGAGTTGAAGCTGCTCCCAGCATTTTGTTGAACAGCGTGAAGTTTCATTTTTAGATGCCAGATAGACTTCCTGTTTAAAACAGAGACCGCTGGAAGATTTCTCAGTGTTCCCTGTGAATCACAGACAAGCAGGTTCCTCTGTCCTTACTGTAAATCTCCCAGCTCTCATTTATTTATTTATTTATTCGTTTATGTATTTATGTATCTTTTTGCATTTCCTTTTTTTCTCTCCTTTTCCTCCCCGCAGGTTTATGTCCTTTTGCATAGCCTAGAGGAACTAGACGAGCAGACCCCCCCTACACACACGCACACACACACACGCACACACACACACACACACACTTTTTCCTCCCAGGCTTTGATGCCACTGATTTCCTTTAATTAGATAATCACCGCAGTGGTCACTGGATATTCTCCACGTAGGCCAGCAGAACACCCCCATCCCCACAACCACCCCCACCTCTTTGCGCACTCCCTCACAGAGAAGCGCTGGGGTGGAGTCGTGGGTTAATTTGGCTTTTCCGCGGGGAGGCTACTGCCTGCACCTATTAAAGGGTTGTCTACTCACATTGTGTCATCAGTGCTGTCTCTCGATACCTAGCATTCACTGCTAATGGTCTGATCCGGTCCTTTTATTTTCGAGGGGAAGTCAGTCAGCTAGCCTACTGTGGAGATGAAATGCCCAGGTCTTGGGAAAGTGTTTTGTTTTTTGTAGGGGACGTGGTGGTTATGGCTCTTTGATCGCAGATGTCCGGCCAACTTAGGGAAACATGCTGGAAATGACTCGGGGCTAAAGCTAATCATTCACCACTGTGAGGAGCTGATCGTTAGACTCTCATGTCCCCGTAACCTTGCCATGGAGCTGGGGGTGGAGAGGGTGGGGGTGGGGAAGGGGTGTTCAGCTGGGTTTGTCGTGATGTAAGCATTTGTGGCACTGCAAAAAGGACATTCTCGATTGCAGTGTAATGAGGCTTTTTTTTGTACTGTATGTTTGTTTTTTGTGTTTTGTTTTTTTTGTGTGTGTGTGTTTTTATTCAGTGGTTGAGGAAGCTAGTAGTATAGTGAGCAAGGGAAAGAGCACTGTGACTGGGATATAGATGGGTATGACTCTACAAGGATTATAAAGACAATACAAATTTCACAGAATTCTATATACACCTGAACAGCAAAACCAGACAGAGAAGAAAGGATGAGAGATTGTGCGTGTGTGCGTGTGTGTGTGTGAGAGAGAGAGAGAGAGAGAGATAGAGATAGAGAGATGTGTGTGTGAGAAAGAGAGAGAGAGAGAGATAGAGAGAGAGGGAGAGAGAAAGCAATAAGGGAAGAGAGAGAAATAAGTCTGTCTGTCACAGGGAGAAGCACAGAGGGCAAAAGAGCTGCTGCTGTGCTCTTGAGAAGTGTGTCAGACGAGGTGGGGAGTGTGTGTGTGAGTGTGTGTGTGAGTGTGTGTGTGTGTGTGTGTGTGTGTGTGTGTGTGTGTGTGTGTGTGTGTGTGTGTGTGTGT
>JASCQY010000010.1:17177304-17187457 GCA_030264315.1 Sardinella tawilis
CTGTCCTCTCTCTCTCTCTCTCTCTCTCTCTCTCTCTCTCTCTCTCTCTCTGTCTTTTTCCCTGTCTCGCGTGTTGCTTTCTCTCCATTTCTGTCTCTTTTCTGGTTGCTCGCCGGCTGTGGCGCGGCTGTGGCGCGGCGCGGCTGTGGTGCGGTGCGGTGCGGTGCAGAGCAGTGATAGATAGACATGTGCTCGCTCATAGAAGAGCCTATTTGGACTGCTGTGTCAGCCCATCTTTATCAAATGTTGCACAGGTATATTCTCTTGCTATGCTTCATTACTCAGGAATGGCGTGCCTGAAATGTTTGACTGTTCTGTCTGCTCCCACCCCTCAACCCCCACCACACACACATACACACACACACACACACCTCAGCTTGCCTTCCTCCCCTTTCCCTCCTCCTCCCCTTCACTCCTCCTCCTCCTCCTCCTCCTCTCCCTTCTCCCATCACATCCCTCTCTTCTCTTCTCTCTTCTCCTCTCCTCTCCTCTATTGCTCCCTTCCTCTCCCCCTCCCCCCCCAATCCCACACTCTTTTAGCTGCTGTTGCTCTCTGACGGGAGCCTTCAGTGGTTGAGCTGTTGAGACAGTGGAGTGTTGGCAGCTCGCCGCGGTCAGACGAACGCTACGCCGCCTCAGTGATGGTGATGGTGATGGTGGTGGCGGGGTGTTGGGTGGGGGTGGGGGTGGGGGATGGACTCGATTGCACGGCAGAGTGGTGAGGTGGAGTGAAGGCCCACATCTCCCCTCACCTCGCCTCCCTTCTTTTTTTTTTTTTTCTAAACTGCCTGCGAGCGACATGACCATCAACTGCCTGGCAACGGCTGTCCGGGATCATCTGTGACTGCGCGGGAGTTAGCATTCAGTCTCCGAGCTAAAAGAAAAGGAGAGAGAGAGAGAGAAAGAGAGGGAGAGAAAGAAAAAAAAATGAAAACCAGGCACAGTTTGTCTTTGTGAAAGCAAACGTGCACTACCACACATATGTGGATAATAAGAACAAGATTTTTTGATAGGCGTTTGGTCCGAATTCGAAATAAATACACAAGCGACTTGAGAATTAAAAAATGCACAATATAACATGGCTTGCCGTACAGGTTTTTGTCTTGTTTTTCCCGTCAGGTTGTTGCCTCCACGGCTTAGGGGATTTTCAAATCATTCAAATGGGCCCCAGTAGGCCCCAGGAAGTCTATGCCGGGGAAATATATAGCCAGGTAGTCCAGGGGGCCTGCGCCCATAATTCACGTGGCGGTCTTTACGGACGGGTCAGAATGAGATCAGACAGTAAAGGCATGCCGGCCCCGGGGAACAAGGGAGGCGGGGGGGGGGTGTTTCGGAGCATTTCCTATGCTGGAGCTGGAGCCTCCGTGTCCATTCAGCCTCATTTGGAGCCTGGCTGGACAGAGGACATTGCCTTTTCAATACGGGCAAAATAGCCTTTAATGTGTGACAGACCGGGCCATCGTGGAGGCCAAAGGGAAGCGCCATGAAGCCGAAAGGGAACCATAGCTCAATGGCATAATTACGTTTGGGGGAAATGTCAGTATGACGCACAGATCTGGTAGTCATCTGCGTCCCCCCTCGGTGCCGACTATTGTCATTCTATCAAACAAAATCAAAATATTTGGAGAGCTGGGGGATGCGTGTGGGAGCCTCGCCACTCAACGAGCCGTAAATTACAGAGGGAAATGTAAACCAGGAACTTGTTAGCAGCATGTGTTGTAAACTTGCTGTATTTTGTGTGTGTGTGTGTGTGGGTGTGTGTGTGTGTGTGTGTCTTTCTTCATGCGAGCCAAGTGTGCATGGTGGAGGGTGGGTGGGTGGGTGATTGGTGGTGGTGATGGTGGATCTCTGCACCATGTGGGTCGAACTGCACTGGATGCATCATGGCTCCAGTGAAATGAAAAAGGACAGGCTTTACGTGTGAGATAATGGTGATTACAGTGTGCCTCCCGTAATCACTAGAAAGATAAAAACCATGCCTCTTTATCAAAAGCAAGCCATCTTCATAGCAGACGTTATCAGCGTATCAGTTTCACATCTACACTTTTTTTTAAATCGTGTTTTGACAACTGGAGTCCACATTTAACCTTCAGTGTCTTTTATACGGAGTTAAAATTGCTTGGTGGTGGAGGAAAAGGAGTGTGTGTGTGTGTGTGTGTGTGGGGGGGGGTGGGTTCATTTCCTTTCAAAAAAGATTCTACCCCATAACAATAAGTATCCTTGAACCCAACATCATTAAATCGAACATCATCATTTCCCTTCATTACAGTGACTATGAGCAGACATGCCTTACTGCTTTTAGGTGTACTGGAAAAGGAACTGGAGCCATGGAGGCATTGACGAAATACCTCCTGCTTTAGCCATTGAAAAAGCTCATCTCCAAGACACAAAGAAGACCGCTAACTGCTAGTCTATGATGTCTATGAGTCAATAATAAATAATTAGTCTATATATACAGTATATATATACTGTATATCATGGAAGTACGGGAGCAGTCTCTGTTTACTTACATTAATAAAGCCAAACATTGGCTGAGACTAGGATTGTGAAATCATAGCAGAGCATTCAGTCAGTCAGTCCTGGTGCATAAAGCTTTCTGCTAGCCTGAGCTTCTCTCTGGAGAGAGTCAGTCTCTTATTTCACTGTTTCCTCTAAATGACTTCATTAGGTCTTTGTAACTGGCTGTGCTACTCAAGTGAGAGGGAGGGAGGGAGAGAGAGAGAGAGAGAGTGTTTGTGTGTAATGGTAGTGTGTACCTGTGTCTGTGTGAGTGAGTGAGTGAGTGAGTGAGAGAGAGAGAGAGAGACAGAGAGAGAGAGTGTGTGTGTTTGTTTGTGTGTGTGTGTGACTGTGTGTGAAGAAGACATGGCAGTTAACTAACTGTGCAGGTACCTCAAGCAGCAAGGCTAAGGGACTACTGGGGGAAATGGAGGTGGACATAAATATCCTCTCGTGGAGCTCAGTAATAAAAAAGAGAAGAAGAACAATGTTGTGTAGTGCGCGGAATCATAAAGAACAGGGCGAAATATCCATCAAATTAACACATCAGCGGGCTTTGATCGTAATCTCTGGGGCCTCCGCACTGCTCCGCACTGCCACACAGACAAGGCAAGGGCTGGCCTGCCGTGATTTATCAATGCAAACCTAATAGCATCAATATGAATCTAACTAAAAATCAATATTTCATTACCAAATTGTTAGCGAGAATGAAGAAAAATGGCTGCAGTCTGAGCGTTCTCCAGGGCGGGAGCATCTGGAGTTCAATGTGACAAGATGAGCGATGCGTGACTCGGGGCTCGAGGAAGGACACGGCGAGGACAGGCCTCAGTCTGGGCACTGTCTGAACTCTCTCTCTCTCTCTCTCTCTCTCTCTCTCTCTCTCTCTTCATCTCTCTATTTCTCTCTCTGTCTCTTGCTCTGTATTTTTTGCTCTTTCTTTTTTTCTGTCCATTTCTCTTTCTCTCTCCACGTTTTTTTTTGTTTTTTTCTTGTCTCTGTGTTTGTGTGTGTATTTACTGTATCTCACATAGGTTGTTGTGGACTCACTGCACACGTTTCCACACGGGGGCTTTTCTTATGGTGGCTCATGGTGGCTCCGCTTGCTCCCATTTTCTCTCTTTTCATCTTTCATCTTTCAGATTCTTAATTTATGTTAGTTGGTCCTTCTCCTGGACAATTAGCATTTTTCTCTCTCGTTTTTCATTCCACCAGCATACTCTTTATCTTTCCTACACACACACACACAGACAGACACACACCATCTCCACCACCAGTTGTCCTGTTCCATCGCTTCTCGCTTCTCTCCCACCTCTATCAATCTCTCAGTGTGTGCCATTTTGGTGGCACCGGCGGACCACACAATGCTCACGTTCCCCCTCAATTAATGGCCAACTCTAACATGTTGGCACTCCATCTCGCGCCCTCCTCCACAATTATTTTTCCTCTTAAAAGGTGTGTCAGCGCTTTTTTTTTTCTTCTCCACCCCCCCCCCCCCCCTTTCTCTTCTCCAGGAGCTCTCTCCTCTCATTTTACTTCTCTGTCATCCCTTTCTCTCTCCCCTCTTTCTTTCTCTCCCTATTTCTCTCTTGTCTCCCGTTTCCCTGTGGATTCTCTACTGGGCCTCTCGTGTAATGAGAAGAGGGGCGAGAAGTCGGAGACACCTGCCTAGTGCTCATCACGCCTCCTGCTGACATGACCTTCATATTTACACTATGTGCCTCTTTCGCTTTTTTTCAGCGTACGCTTCATATTTATATATCCCTTCCTCTTTTTAATTTATCGAGTCACGGGGAGGGCTCTGGTTTCAGTGTTCGTTATGAAGCTCTTCGCCTCGTGTCCGTGACGTTCCCAGCATTCCCCTGCTCCGATAAGTAATGACACTCCCGTCCTCCTCTACAACTGGAAAGAAGCTCAGGATGCAATTAGGAACAAACACTTGTTTCAACACCATTTTTTCGTGCTCTCTTGGAGTGACTCCAACTACCTACCCTTTTATGTGTGTGTGTGTGTGTGTGTGTGTGTGTGTGTGTGTGTGTGTGTATGTGTGTGTGAGAGTGTGTGTGAGTGGGTGGGTGTGTAAAATGTGTGGCTCTTTGGTGCTTTGTACTGGGCATTTGTACTCCCCGTGTCACTCGTTCATTTATGCCTCCCGCGGGACGTAGTGGTAATGTCCGAGAGTCTCATTTCTCCAAGCGGACAGGTCCACTCGGAGGAATGAAAAGGGGGAAGGGGTTATTGTAAAACATGCATCATTACTGTGTCAAAACACAGCGGCCTCACAAAATGACTCCATCCTCTGCTGATGTTTGGGTGAATTCATCCTCTAATTTATTGTCTGTGAGATAAGTGTGAGTGTGTGTGTGTGTGTGTGTGTGTGTGGTCGATGATGAAGACACTGCTTTGACAATGTGCTCAGAGCTGCAATGAAGAACATCACACAAATAACTGCCCTAACAACACACACACACACACACACACACACACACACTCACCCCACCCCCGGTTAATATGGATGCTCATATCGTCATTGACATAAATCTGTTGAGCATGTGCTGGACTGAATAAACCAAGCATGTCTCCTTTTGCTGCAAGATTAACCTGACATTGATTTCGCTGACATTTTACACGCTTACACGATCTTCAGGAAGAAAGGGAGCTCACACAAATGTAAGAATCAGACAAACACACCTTTAACATTGTATGTGCTTGCGTTTGTGTATGAGTGTGTGTATATGAGTGTATGCGTATGTGTGTCTGTCCGTCTGTGTGAGTCGGGGTGTATTTATATACAGTACATTTATGTGTGTCGTGTGAGAGTGGGGATAAGTGTGTGTCTGTTTGTGTGCGTCTGTTTGTGTGTGTGTGTGCGTGTGTGTGTATGTGTGTGTGTGCGTATGTGTGTGTGTGTGCACTTTTTGTGTTTTTCTATTTGTGAATACACCACACCAACCAAGCACCAAAACACTGAACAACATAAAAAAAATGGGCCCACTTAGACAACAGCTGCAGTCTAGATGGACACTGTTGTGTCACAGAAAGTGTAGAATCCCAGTAGGGGAGGCAGTGAGGCGAGACGGGATGGTGCGGTGTGGTGGACTGGGAGTCCTTTCCACTGAGACATATCCAGAGAGAGATAGAGTCCAGAGAGCCCACAGTCTTTGAATGTACATAAGCTTGTAAAAAAAAATAAAAGCAGAAAAAAGAAACCCACACCCGCTCCAAATTTGTCATCACTCCACCACGCCGCCATTGACCTCATAGTGTCACACTGATAAACCACAATCTGGATTCCAAAGGGATCCGCACAACAAAAAATCTTAAAAATAGGAAGTTTGGATACACATCAAAAGAGCTTGCAAGGACTTCCACACCCTACTTTCACCCAAAATGCCACCCCAGATAGAAAACTAGAGAGTAATTACGGGGACGTTTCTTTTAAATACACAGAAACACAAAAAAAAGGAGCCGCCTCTTCACATAGAGGCTAAGATGACTTTCGTTTTGTCTTAATGAATAAATTAGATGAGGCGATGCATAATGCATAGAGAATCCCTAGTTGGATGGAATGATAGATTATACATATCCTCCATTATTTATTTAATGACATTAACATGGTTGGAGGTTTGAACCAGGAGGCCAGCATTAAAAAGACCATGATTAGAATCCTGATGTTCCTATTGACTCTAGATGCTCCCGTTAAAAAGGAGAACCACAGTACAATCTTTTTTTTTTCTCCTTTTCGATTGGTCTTTATGCCGTACATAGTACATTGCTTCAATTACTTTGGGGGAAGAAAAAAAAATCGTCTCTGCCAATGATCCATCGTGCAGTCTGAGGCACTGTCATTAAAATCAGAGAATTGAGACCTTATGAATCAGCCCTGCCACCCAGCTCTCTGCACTAGATAGGCTTCATTCTATTATGCTCTGACATTCTTGCCAGCTTGGCAGACACCACAGCATACCGCTTGACTCGGCAAAAGAGATACAAGGACATTGAGAAAGAGAGAGAGAGAGAGAGAGAGACAGAGAGAGAGATAAAGACACAGAGAGAGCAAGCAAGAGATGTGAGAATCTCTAGCACCTATCTTAATTTTACAAGTTAAGCTGAGCTGATAGGATCTGACTAGCTTGCATGTCTCGATGAGAAGTTAAGATAGCAAGCTCCCTAAGAAACACGAGTGCTTTAAGATCACGTCAAGTTTTTACAGAACGCACATATAGCTCACCATTCCCACTTTCAATACAGATGGATTGGATTGAGGGAGCCTGTCAGAGTAACACTTCCATAGATAATTCACCTCTTCCCTCCAAATTTGAGGATTTGTTGTATTAAGATGTGAGGCTACTGTACATCAAAAATTGTACAAAACATTTGCATAATATTATACTTGCCCTTGTTTTCTCACATCCATAATGTGGAATTGCTCCGTGTCATTTGTTTCCATGCTAGCTGATTGCAGGTTTAATAAGGCTTATGGTAACGGACCAATTCATTGTAGAATAAATTAAAGACGGTGGGAAAAGACAGTTCTCTATCCGGAACATGGCATGGGGATGAAGATCTCTTCTCTTCTTAGAGTCCAGTTGAATCAGTATCAAAAGGGAAAACCAATGAACCCTCTTTGACCTGTTTATGTGTTCAGGCCAATGAATATTCCTCTTTATAGATGCTACAGAGATTCTTCACAAAGAACCATTACAGGACTCTTCAAAACATTATATGCTCACTCACCACCATTATGCAGTGAGCATATAGAATGTTCATCCTATCCCATCTGCATGCATAGATATTTCTCATATAACACGGACAATCTGAGGGGATCACTATTCTCCTGAGGTATGCAATATCAGGGATAGGCCTATTTGCACATTACCTGAGTCTCCACTGACATGTACTGCATGCATTCACCCCGCCCCCCCTGCACTTCTTGACTAATCAGCAGCTACACCTGTACATCAGAAAGGTGTGTGTGTGTGTGTGTGTGTGTGTAGGTTTAGGGTGATGTGATGTGTGGTGAGGTATGTGTGTGTGTGTGTGGGGGGGAGGGCATAGGGTTTATCTCTGGCTCACTGAGAGGATCTCGGGGCGGGTGGGTGGGGAGAGCGTATGGGTGAGAGCTGAGAGCGTGCGTTCGCTCGCTCGCGCACGGGAGAGAGACGGGGCCGTTTGATAGGCCCCTGCTCCATTCCCCCATGAGGGGCCGGCAGTATGACTAATGTGTGGAATGGGGCATTTACATAGAGGAGGCAGGAAGCCGGTGCTCCCTCCCAAAGGTACGCTTGGCGGCGGTGATCTGTTGGCTGCAGGTCCTCAGGGCTTTCGCTGCCACTTTCTTTTCATGCTCCACTTTAGATCAAGCGCTTCCTTTTCTTTAACTCTAATATTTTCTCGCCAAGATTATCCTAGAAGGCAATCGGAGATGGGAATTTGATTTTTTTTTTTTTTTTTTTTTTTTTTTTTTTGAAGGACGTGCAGTCACAAAATGTCCCTGAGTGCCTGCTCTACTGTGGGGAACAATGGGAGATAAATCAGAGATCCGTCTTTATCACACTGATGCATCTCCATCAGCCGTGATCGTCACACCTTGCGTGTTTGCATGCTTCATACAAATTTACATTTCTAGAGGTTCCAATTTATGCATGATCTACAACCGTGAAGGTGCGTAGAAGGCAAATTCGGCCGTCAAAATAGTGCAACATAAATTAAACACAGATGTTTCTTTTATAAAATAAAATAAATAAGAAATCAATGAAAATCGTTTGAGGTGGGGGTGGGGTGAAAAAAAAAACATAATATAGGTATTTCTTCCACCTCGTTAACTGCTGTGCCTCGTTCAGCAGGAAGTAATTATTAAGTGAGAACCCACAGCTTGACTGTTATTGGTGCACATTAAATAACAGTCCCCTGTATAATTACAGAAGGAAGAGGTAGGTGGTTTTGAGAGTAAATTAGCAAAGGATAAAGAGAGGGCAAATCCAACTCCAGATGGAGGAAGATGGAGGGAAAAAGAAGAGGAGGGGAAGGGACTCATTCAAAAAAAAAGAAAGAGAGAAAGAGAGAGAAAGAAAAAAGGCTGAATCTCTATGCCACGCTTAATGAGGGGCTTGTCTTCACAGTGTTTCTGGCTGTACATTTTCTCTCTCTCTCTCTCTCTCTCTCTTTCTCTCTCTCTACATTTTTTTTCGGTGACGGTTTTTCTTCCATTTTCTCCTTTCTCTTGGTCTCTCTCTCTCTTTCTCTCTCTCTCTCTCTCGTTCTCTGTTCTTCACTATTTTTTAATTAGAGGTGGGGATGATGTGTTGAGTGGAATTGAAGGCACTGAGAGAGAGAGAGAGATTCCAGTGTTCCCATGGTGGAGGCAGATGTTTGTACACAAGCAGAACGAGGAGGCCCATCTGACTTCACCCCACCCCCCTCCCCCACGAAACACACACACACACACACATATATATACTGTACACACACCCCCATGGGGGTTTGCATGCTGTGGCGAGAGGGGAGAGGCGTGCAACGCTTTAAACTGCCAAAACTGAACCGTATAATCGAGGGGGTGCGCAGGCATCAGCCGGGAGAAGAGGAGAGCTGAGCGTCCTGAGCGGAGGGAAATAGTCTCCCATGGGGACTCCATCTCGCACACTCTGTCCTCCATCCCTCTCTCTCTCTTTCTCCATCTCTCTCTCTATCCCTCTCTCACTTTATCTCTCTCTCTCTCTCTCTCTCTCTCTCTCTGCAAGTGAAGGCCCCAAAGCATGGAGAAAGCGTCCGACTAAAGAGACAAGGAGACGCGGCTCCATGAATATTCCACCAGGGCCCCTAGAAGAGACTTCACAGCGGCTGCACTTGAGGTTGGATTTCTCGAGGGGGAGAGGAAGGCAAGGGAGGAGAGAGGAGCGGAGGGGAGAGGAGACAAGACGAGAAGGGAGGAGGAGGGGGGGGGGGGGGTGAAGTGAAGTGGAAGAATGAAGGTTTGCAGGGGGGTGAAGGGTGGAGGTGGAGAACAGAGGGTTACATTTGTCCTTATAGGTAATGGAAGTGTAAGTTAACCCCCCGCACCCTCCTTGGCCAGCCCCCCCAGTCCCCCGCCCGCCTGACCCGGAGCACGGTGAGTGAGCAGCGGGGGCCGCCCCTCTGTGCATTGGGTGCACTCACTGTCCGGCGCTGGCAGGTGAATTGGCAGGGGCTCACCTCGGGGTTGAGAGGCCTTCGCTTGTACACACTGACGTCCGTCTGAAGCATCTGCCTACGTCTGTGTGTGTGTGTGTGTGTGTGTGTGTGTGTGTGTGTATGTGTGTATATGGGTAGGTGATTATGTGTGTGTGTCTGTGTGTGTGTGTGTGTGTGTGTATGTGCATATAAGTGAGGTCAGATGTTCCTACACAAATCCGGAAACACAAGTATTTGCACCCTCCACATGGCCATAAATATTATTTGTATGTGTGTATGTACATATTGTTTGCAAGGACCCTATGTGTATTTGTTTGTCTCTGTGCATCTGCATGTGTTTGTTGTACTGTATGTTTCTGTCAGTCCAGTGTTAAACAGTAGGAATGATAGTCACACGTGCCAGACATGGCCACTCTAGGTCAACCCGTCGGACGCGCAGGGACAGGCCAAGACCTTCACCCCACTCCCCCCCCCTCCCCTCCCCTCC
>JASCQY010000010.1:17195334-17205873 GCA_030264315.1 Sardinella tawilis
GAACCCCCCCCCCCCCCCCCCCCCCCAACTCCCGTTCATGCCCCACACCCCCCTCCCCCCACACACCCCACACCCCCCTTGCGCCGCACTGCAGCATCTTCAGGGCTGCCCACCAAAAAGCCGCAAATCTGCCGCCTGTTCTGTCTGTGGACCACAACGTTTCCGAGGGGCCTCGGAGATTTAAGAGCATGCTATGCCTACCACGACACATCATCAGTGTCTTCCTTCGCCAGCATCCACCGCCATCGCTCTTCCTAATGGGTGGTGATGCGGAGCAATTGGAGCATTCGGGTTCAAGAGTGGCGTACAAAACCATTTGGTGAAAGAAAAAGAAGGAAGAAAAAAAACACACTAATCTGTCAAGTATTTTTTTTTTACACTAATTATCACCCGTGCTCAGTAACAGTGTCTCCTTCCGACATTGTTCCTCTTTTGTCTTTTCATTTCCCTCTCTTTCTCTCTCTCCTTGTTCCCTTTCTCCCTTTGATTCGCTGGGATTGAAGAAGAACAGCCCTGATTGTCTCGCCTGAGGTAGGATTTCATAGGTTTACATATCAAAGTCTATAAATAGATAAGAGGTTTTGAAAGGGGAACGTGAGATGAGTTTCCTTTTTTTTTCAGAGAAAGTGCACGGCTTTTCCCTGTCTGTAAAAATGCAAAAACACACACAAAAACATACCCCCCCCCACACGCACACATACAAATCACAAATAAATAAATATTAAAAAATAACACATGGGAGATCGCCACGGAGTTGTTTTCGTCTTGCGTTATTTATTCACTCATGGCTCTCTGGCAGCTGCCCTTGCTGCGTATCCGTGTGAGATGAACGCGATGGGGCAGGGCGAAGAACCAGCCTACTGGCTAAGGTGAGCGGCGCTGCTGAACACGGTGATTATGTCTGACACATGAAAAGAACACCCGGCTGTGATGTTCAAAAGAAACTCTTCACCTGACTCTCTTTGGGCATCCTTCAACAAGCTAAAGCCATGGCCCCTCTAATTACATAAAGTCCAATCACTCCTCCAGCCTTTACGTACGTACAGTACAGCATGCGGACTAATTAAACAACTTCCAGTTACAGCTGAGACTGGAACAGCATTAGAAACACGTTTGATCTTCCTCAATGCTTCGCACCTCTCAAACTGAGGAGAGGCTGACAAGTTGTCAATAGTGCCAAAAGAAAAGAAAAATAAGGGAGGAAAAAAAAAGTTTAAACAGAGATATATGAGTTCATTTTACACATCCACCGCAGTCTAGCCTACCCTAACAAACAGACAGAAAATGACTTGAGGCAACGAGAAAAATCTATGAACTAACCTGCAGTACTGTAAGCTGTGTCAGGCTATGATATGTAAAACGAAAGCAAATTTCATTTCTTTTCTTCGTTTGTTTATTTTGGATATTCAGTGAGCTATTTCCCGCTTGCCTTCCACTCTTCATGTTGCCACTGCACGAGGTTCAACACTGTTAACCAAGATGCTTTTCAACAAACACTGTAACCAAATATTTTGCCAGAGGCGCCTAATTGCCACTCTGCAGTCAGTGTTGCACCGGAGACAAACCAAACATCATCACTATGGTGACAGAGCTCATCATCCTGGGCTCGTGATGAAGCCATCACAACATTATGACAGGGCTGCTCGCTCCAGACCAGTTGGAGTCTCTCGTCGCTCCCTTGAGATGTGCACTTATCCATCTCCGAGCAAGAGATGCCAAACAGGCAGCAAGATAATCATGAAAATATCACGTTGAAATAAGACATTGGCGGCATTTCGGCTTTTATTTGTTTTTTTAGTCAAAGAAATGTTGTGGTGTTTTACAGCAAAGAGGTGATGCAATGTCATGTTAGAGTTTGGGCTGTTTTGTAACAGTGTTTTATGCCAGAACTTGGAATGAGTAGGAATTTAAAAACAGAACCAGCGTTGTCACACATAATTTATAATCACAAATGTTTGCCTTCTATATCTTTAGGAAGCACAGACTTCATTGGTGTAATTTGATTCAACTTAAATTCGATTAAGGGTATGCAGAAAACGATTCCTTAATTGGTAATACTTCTTTTTAGGCAACACATGTTAAGACGTAATGTGTAACTAAAATGTGTGTGTTCAATAATGTCTGTATTAGGCATCTACATGGTAATTTTTCGGCCATTACTTATTCTTCCTGAATGGGTTATTTATTCTTGGTTAGAAATAAGCAACTAGTTGGTATTAGTCTAATTACTAGTACAGATCAGAATAACTAAAACATTATGTTGCTGGTCTGTCATTAAAAGAAGCATTTTCAAGCAGTGTAGAAAAAGTCTCTAAACTTTCTATTTGATCCTACAATAACAATTATGTGCAATTAGTGATCTATTAATTATTTATCAAGAATAAATCACTTCTAGAGTCAGAATAACACATTGTCCAAAAATACCTAATAGCCTACATGTGAAATTATGCTTAATAAAGACCTTATTAAGCACTAGGCAACTTACACCACATATAAACTAAAATGTTACCCTTTAATTTAGGGACAAACTGATTATGCAATGATATGCAATGACATGATATGCATATACTGTAAAAAAGAGACGGCTGATTTGAACATAATAAGTGAATGTAGCTATCAGTCTGAGACACATGCAGAAGGAGTTCACCAGTTTCCACTGCTTCTGTGTTTGTGAGAGAGGATCTTCCTTCTTCAAACACCTTTAACCTGAAGCTATGTGTCATTCTCTCTCATGAGTGCTTGTGTGCTGTGTTTGTATATCTGTGTGTGTGTGTTTGTATATCTGCCTGTGTGTGTGTGTGTGTGTGTGTGTGTGTGTGTGTGTGCGTGCCATGCTCATGCGTGTGAGTGCGCACGTGTGCATTCTCTCCACTATTTATTACCCTGAGCTTAACTTTATGTGCAAGAGACGTTAACCGGTTTTCTTTTCCTCTTCTGTTTTTTCCCTCTCACTCTCTTTCTCTCTCTCTCTCCCTCTCTCTCTCTCTCTCTCTCTCTCTCTCTTCGTCTTCTTCTTCTTCTGAATTTCCTCTCCTAATTACACTTTCATTCATCAATGTTGATTAATAGGTCCTGTGGCACGCCTGCCTCATTTTACTCTCAATTAAGCTGGTTGATGCATGTTCTCATCAAGCAAGATGCATTGGCCTGGTTTACATGAGGTGCTATTAGTGGACACTGTAATTAGTATCCCACCACATAGAACGTCCTCCCCACCACCACCACTACCACCACCACCAACCCACCCACCCACCCATCCACCTCAATCCTACCACCGCACCCCCGGCCCCCCCATCTCCACCTCCACCCTCCACCCTCCACCACCAACCTTACTGCATCCTCCCATTCTGGTCTCTATTGTTGCATTCATAACAAGGGAGATAAAAAAAAAGAAAGAAAGAAGGGAAGCCAGACTGAAGAAGAATCACTGAACATCTACTGGAAACAGTCAACACTAGAGAGAGAATCGAGAAAAGAAAGAGAATCGAGCAAAAAAAAAATAAATAAATAAATACCAACACAAACCAATCATCAACCCACACCCCTTCCTTCTACCCAGAAAAGAGAAGAGGGGAAAAAAATCAAGATTAAGAAATGAAGTCTCTCTCTTTTTTTTCCTCACTCTATCTCCTACTTTCTCATATCTTGACATAGCCATGCATTGTATGTTGGTACTAGAACCCCTCCCCGAGTTCTCTTATCTGCCTGTGATATAAGGCTTAATCATGTTTCACACTCTGAGCGCGGGCAGACAGGCCGATATATTTACCCGCGCTAAATGCCGCATTATCAAAACACGAGCAGCGCTGCGTTAGCCGAATGGCTTTTGAGGGAGTCACTTCAGACGGAGGCGAGATGATTACATGCTTGTTTGCGACCATGAGTCGACGAGCATCTGCCGCGTCTTTGCTCTCTCTCTCTCTCTCTGTCCCCCTCTCTCTCTCTCTCTCTTTCTCATTCACTCTCTCTCTCTGCCTGTGTGTGATGTGAGTCTCTCTGCACATGCTTCTATATTCCTTCTATGTTTCTCTCTCTCTCTCTCTCTCTCTCTCTCTCTCTTCTGTCTTCCTCTCACTCTTTGTGTATTGCATGAGTCTCTACCCTGCCTTGTCTGTCTTCTCTCTCACCCATTCTCTCTCTTTTTCCCTGTCTGCATGTTGCGGTGGGTCTCTCTCTTGTCCAGTCTGTCTTTCTCTTTCTACTGTTTCTTTCACCATCCTCTCTCTCCATCTCTCCCTCCTCCCTCTATCTTACTCTCTTTCACCCTACTCTCTCTCTCTCTCTCTCTGTCCCTCTCTCTCTCTCTGTTTCTTTGTGGTTTCCTGGCAGAAGCCCCATTGCCATGGTGCGCTGTGTTCCTTGAAGAGGCCCTGTGAAGCAGGCTCTAGGGGCCGCTGTGGCAGCTGCTGCCACTGGGCTGGGTGATGGAAGAGGGGAGGAGAGAAACGGGGCAGTGCAATAAAGGCATGGCTCTGTGTGTGTGTGTGTGTGTGTGTGTGTGTGTGTGTATGGGGCTGTGTGTGTGTGTGTGTGTGTGTGTGTGTGTGTGTGTGTCTGCATCTCTATGTGTGTGTGGGTGTATGTGTGCGCATATGTGTCTCTCTCTCTCTCTCTCTCTCTCTGTCCCTCTGTCTGCAGGTCAGTGTCAGTATCTGTCACTCTGTTGCTGCGTATGTCATTCTAATACCCGTCCATCTCCCTCCTCCTCCTCCTCCTCTTCCCCCTTTCCCTCCTCTTCCTCTCCCCTCATCTCCTCCTCCTCCTCCTCCTCCTCCTCCTCCTCTCCCGCCACGTGTAACTCTTGGTCCTGCGCCATCATCCCACTTCCAATCCCTAGCGAGTTGTGGGCCAGGTCCTGGCTGCATTCTGTCTGCACGCATTCACAGGAATGGATGGATGGACTGAGGGAGGGAGGGAGGGAGAGAGGGAGGGAGAGAGGGAGGAAGGGAATGGGATGGGCGGGAGTGCCTCTCTCCCGGCCCATGCCGTCTGTGCCATTATGGGATGTCACAGGTCACCAGAGTAAGCGCTCACGCACACACACACATACGCACACACACACACACACAGACACACACAAACACACATGGTCAGACAAAGTAAATAGATAAATAAGTATATAAATAAATAAACAAGCACAGAAACAGAGCCATCCCCCTGCTAGGGCCGTGCCACTGACAGTGACTTAATGTGCCTCCAATCCGCGTGTAAAATCAGCCCCTAATCCGCCATAAGGGAAGGGTGGGGGTGGGGGGGGGGTGGGGGGGTTATGTGTGTGTGTGTGTGTGTGTGTGGGGGGGGTATAACTGAAAAAAAAAAAATACAACAGCCTATCAGAGAGGCAATCGGCAGAGATGAGCAGCAGGCGGTGTCAAATTAAGGTCACCGCGCATCAGCGGTAGTCACTCGGACAGGCAGGCAGGCAGGCAGGCGGCCCGTCTCTCTCTCTCTCTCTCTCTCTCTCTCTCTCTCTCTCTCTCTCTCGCTCCCCCCTCGCTCACAGGTGCTTGAGCCACTGTGCTGGAGCCTTTTAGGGAGATGACGGACGTCGGGAAGGCAAGCTGAGGCTGAAGCCCTGCCGAGAGCCTCCCTCTTGCTCTCCTTGTCTTTGCTACCTGCCTCTCCTGCTGCCATGGATTCAAACTGTATTTAACTTGGAGAGGACAGGAAGTGGGGGACGTCTTTAAAGGAGAAATCCGGTGTGAATCGATCCAATAGCCCTGTTGTTCAAGGCCACTTAGTGGTGTCAGTAGGAAAAAATAATTTGATACGGCATAGACTGAATAGTGAACTGGCCACTAACATTAAGTGAATGGGGCATAGTAACTTACTTTCAGTTTAATTATTGGTTCATTATTCCATCTTTTTGCAGCACATTTTCTGGATCTTTTTCCTTCTGAACAAGTAATAAGACGTTGGCCAGATAGAAAGCTGAGGAGTGTGGGAGCACACACACACACACACACACACACACACACACACACACACACACACACACACACACACACCCAACCACCTAATTATAAAGCGTGATCACCATCCAATCACAAAATATCATGAACCTGAGACTGAAGAAATATATTTTTTTATTTTTATACACACTTTTTTGGGGTGCAAAGATCATTTTTGGTTGCAATAATAATCTGATTCTAAGTAACTTCTGTTTCTAATTCAATCTATTTAAAAAGCCAAACATATTGCATTTATACTCAGATTTCACAGCTGAACAGTGTTTAGCCTGCCATCATGCTTCTGGTTGAGAACTCTTATACACAAAATTTGATTGGCTGGCTCGATGCACTGGAACGTTCAAAGACAGATTGGCTGGTGTCTGTACCACCATTTGAGTTAAGCTATAATAATAACACAGTCCAATGAAAGAAAAAGAAAGAGAAACGTTTCTAAAGAAGTGTAGTCTCCAGCATATTGCATGTGTATCCATTGTCAGTAGATTTGTCTTGCCCTGGATCCAAATAGGATGCAGTAGCCCTGATTCCTACCTCCTCTCATGGGTTGAGTGGTAGCGGAGTCTCCTGCTGTCATCTCATCAGAGCTGTACCAAAACCTGAACACAGCAAACACACCTTAAGCACAGGCTATCAATCTGCGTCACAGTCTTCACTAACCCCTTATTTATTTATGGATGCCGAGCATGTGTGTCCATTCACAACAGATCACTTACTCACACTCTCACACTTGGACACAAATACAGACACATGCACACAGACACGCGCACGCACACACAGACACACACACACACTCACAGACACACACACACACTGACACACACACACACACACACACACACACACACACACGAGAAAAGGGAGATACAAAGCATGGGGATACCTTCCACTCTTAGTATTCTAGGTCAGGAGTCCCTGGCTATCTCTCACACCAGTGACAGTGGGAATGGGCTTCCCAGAACCGTCCGTCATGACGGCGGAATGGGCGCCCGGGTCCGTCGATCCCCTCAGCTGTCGGCGGCGGTGACGGATCAGCGGCTAAAGGGAGACGTTTACATGTATGATGTATGCGTGAGCACATTTACGGGCAGCAGGTGCAGAGCTGGCAGTGGAAAGGTGAGCACAGACTGGCGAGTGAGTGAGAGTGGGACACACGCTTGATGAGTTCAGATCGCTAATAACAAACACATTTATAAACGTAAAGGGGGAAGGAATACGTGCCCATACACACACACACACACACACACACACACACACACACACACACACACGGTACAGTATCCTTGACATCAGTAAAATAAGTATTCGTAGTACAGCACATTGTTCACTCATGAGTGCAAGTACTTTATATTCCTTAAATTCATGTTTGGTAGTCATTCATAGTCCTTATGCTCATGTTTGGTAAAGCCGGAGACAGTTGATAACTTTGGTGCAGCCATTTATAGTCTCATGTACATGTTGTCTCATTTATAACTCATGTTTGGTGTAGGCGTTTAAAGTTTGAAGTTCACGGTTTCTCAAAGTCGTGGATGCTTCTTTGGTAGCACACTGGCCTTGGAAGCCGCACACTAGGAAGACGAGCATTCAAACCTCACGATCATTCGAAACATCGTAACATAAGAAATCCTCGAACGTCGAGGATCCATCAGTGCAACCTTGAAAAGCCTTCAAAAGAAGGACTCTGCACTCAGTAGAATTTTGAAGCATCTTTGACTTTGGAACAGTACTTGGCGAGGTGCGATGACGTGGAATCCTTTAAAAAGTAGCTTGGAAGGATGCACACATTTTGGAACACATTTTGGAAACAGGAGGAGTAAACAAGTCAGAGGCTTGGATTTGCTTTGGATAATTATATAGGAAAAGCGTCAGGCCATTGCACCTTTACTGCCTATTTAATTTGGTCACACATTCACTACGCATATGGAGCACAATAGTGTAGAATAGGAAGGAGATGCAACCCAAATTGCACAGAGCGCACCTGATCTCTAAGGACCAAAAGCAGTAAAGACTAGTCATCTGTAGCCTTTATAGCAGTTGATTAGGCCTACTTTGGATGGCAGAGAGGGTAAAACCATACCATTTTCATATTTCAGCCCACGACTAGACATCAATTATCTGCAGTAATGTAATATAATATCATGGGATGGAATTTCACCCTCTGAAAAGGTTAGGAAGGACAGCAACAGTTAAAATGAGTCTTTACTGCAGCTTTGTGCTATCCATAGCTAGGGTTCATTCAAATGCACACACACTGTTATGTCTGCTAATTTCTCTGGATAAGCTGTGTGAAATAAAGCAAATGGATCCTTGCTTTAAACATAATTAGCTAGTAGATTTAGATAATAAAGCAACTTAGATGATACAACAGCTCATCATTTTCTTGTTGGTATACCAGACTGATTTTGTCGTGACAGGCCTCATATGTTTTGTAAGCCAGCCTGTAAAAAAAAAAAAAAAGAAAAAGAAAAAAAATGTCATTTGGAGAACAGTGTGAGTGATTGTAGGGAGTGGCCCAATACACAGTGGTTATTTGTGGCAGACATTCCCCCGCACTGGCGGAACCGCGGCAGACAAGGAGCTGCTGTTGGCCATGATTGGCGCGAGATGGTGGGAATTAAGTTTGCCTGAATTATGGAGCCCCACCGCTACGTAAACTCATTAGGAAATGCTGCTTTGATAAATGCGGCATGATGAGAATAAGTGATGAGAGTGGCTCTGCGCATTGTCAGCCGAACGGTCTGTAATCTCAGACGAGACCCACTGGGCGACCCACACACCAGCTCAAAACACAGACACACAGAAGCAAGCACTCAGACCCAGCACATGCACACACAAACACACACACACACGGACACACAGACACACTGAAACACAGAGGCACACACACGGACACACAGACACACTTAAACACAAAGACATATAGTACACACACGGACACACAGACACACTTAAACACAAAGACATATAGTACACACACACACACACACACACACACACACACACAAGGATTTATATAGAGTACATAAGCAGTAAGTCTATCCTTCACTGCAGACAGATTAGAGCTCAGATTGCCATAGGGGAGTATAGCATACCAGTGGTGCATGCATAGTCAACATGGTGATCTCTAACCTGATCACTCACCAAACCTGCTCTTAATGGAGACTGGGAATGAGCGAGAGAGAGAGAGAGAGAGAGAGAGAGAGAGAGAGAGAGAGAGAGAGAGAGAGATTGCAGAAATGGAATGAGCTGTAGATGTGGCAGCATTTAACCTTCAACATGGATTTCTTACAAATTACATGTGGAAACTTGATCCCTGTGAATCGCTATATGCGGATATGTTAATCTCAGGGACCAGTTATCCCATTTGGTACACCTGTGTACTTAGAATGCATACGTGCAGAGACATGCTTGGTGGTGATTGAAAAAAAAAAAAAACAATTTAATCCACTGCTTGCATGCATGTGTAAAGGTCTGGACCAATCTATTAGATACCCTTCATGCTTCTTCCCATTGCCCCACCCCAGCGATTGGAGATTTGTCCCACCCCACACCCCCCCCCCCCCTCACCTTGGTTCCATTCGATTAAGTGGAGCTGGAGCCCCAAAGGCTGCTGGGAAATCAGCGAGGGTGGGCATCCGTGGAGGTGTGGTGGCGTTGGTGGTGCAGTTGTGTGTGTGTGTGTGTGTGTGTGTGTGTGTGGTGTGTGTCTGTGTGTGTGTGTGTAGGGGGGGGTTCCTTATTTGCCACATCACTCGTTGCCGATGAGAGCCTCCTTGGATGAGGGCTTTGCTCGGACTCGGCTCCCGCCTAAAGGTCAGATTAGTCTAATTTAACAAATGGAGCTGTCTCGACATTAGTGGTTCGCCGTGAGCACACATGCATGTTGGGGAGCTCACCGTGAAATGTCAATTTATTTAAAATACACCATATATCCATATTGATATAAATGCCCACTCTAGCAAGAGAGCTTAGACTCTGTGGAAAAGAAAATAACCTGTCTGTGAGTGTGTATGGGGGGGGGGGGGGTCTGGGGGGGTGGAATTGGATTTTTAAATCCTGGAGGGTAGTTCTTCATCATTATGGATAGAGGTGAGCTTAACACAGCTCAGCTTGTAAAGCGTTAAGTCAGTCGGACCGTCACACAAAGAAATGCTCAGGATGTCGACTGTGATGGAATCTGCAGGAATTCTCATGGCTGACTTTCTTTTCTTTTCTTTGACTGTCTTTTTTTTCTTTCTTTCTTTTTCTTATTTTCGAGTCCCGGACATCCTCCTTGAATTGTGCTTTCCCCATTGAGGGGTCCCTGCTCTGAAAGTGTCAGTGGCGGGCAGATATGATGCCTCTGCTTCGCCTGAAAGGAGGCCGTCAGACGGGGTCCTAACTGGGCACGCTCACAAGCGGTCTCCAGACGAGGCGGCCGTATCAGATAGCCAGGACGCTGACCTTCTGTGCTTATATCTGATGCGGGGTTTTATCTGCCAGACGAAATGTCAGAAAGCAGTTCTTCAGCGAAAATCAAATTGCCTTTGCCCGTTTGCTTCTACTGTTGCTGTTGTAGCAGCGGCAGCAGCAG
>JASCQY010000010.1:17279727-17294727 GCA_030264315.1 Sardinella tawilis
ATCTTCTTCATCATCATCACCCCTGCCCCTCCAACACACACACACACACACACACACACACACACACACACACACACACACATACTCCCCTTGAAGCAGTGGACAGTACATTTCTTATTTATATTTCTCCCATAGTGCAATGCTCCATACTCCTTAAGTCTTTGTATGCAAATACAGTCTGAGTACTGTCGGAACATGTGCGTCTGTCCGGGTGGATATCTGATTGGAGATGACTGAGGACTGTACGCTGTACAGCCTGTGATTGCCTGCCTGCACTGGATGAAGTCAGAGCCGTGCATAAGTAATTGAGATGTCAGCATGGATGCTCGCACTCCTGCCACAAAAACGGAAGAAAACATTCCCTTTTTGAAGGTCATTTGAATAATCCTTCAATGGGGAGAGATGGAGGGAGGGGGAGGAGAGAGAGTGAGGGTCTGTTTTGAAAATGCATGAGAAAGCAAATGTCAATTATTGGAATCAACCAACGTCATCTTGAAGTGATGGTGCGGCACATCCTCAAGCGTTTTTTTTTTTTTTTTTTAATGTGTGTGTGTGTGTGTGCACATGTGTGTGTTATCCTGGGAGGATAATGGATGGGGTTGGCCTTGCACATGTCAAACACAACTCAGGCTCTTTTGTCCCGAGCCTTTGACTGGTTCAGAAGTGTTTCTGCCCCGACAGAGGGCCAAATGAAATGATAAGGTGTGTGTCTGTGTGTGTGTGTGTGTGTGTGTATATGCTTGATGGAATCTCTTCATGCTTTAGAGGCCTCTGCGATCCAAGGCCAAGGAGTAAAATAAACTAACTTGTTTCTCTGTGCAATGTGTTCTGTGGTCATGTTAAGTGTTAATAATGAGTAAATTAAACAAATCAAATTGCCAGCTTTTCTAAAATCACATCTTTTTTTTTTAAATGTATTGTGTAACCTACAAATATTTTATTCACAAATAATTGCTTAATGCAGATGCTGGGATATTGATATTTTTGTCAAACACAAGACACATACAATAACAATGGATTGCCCCCCCCCCCCCTTATAATTTGTCATCTTGTGTTCTCTAGATATTCCACACAAAAAGAAAACAAGATTTTTTTTTTCAGGTCTCTTAGCGGGGCCATTGGACGCCCGCTAAAGAAAATGAATGGGCTCCTCTGCCTCCTTCCGCCGCACGTCCCCGATGAGTCGGATGAGCGGACATTAAAAGGCCGAGGCTTTAGAAAATGGCATCCCTCATGCTTCTAACCATTTCATTTTCATTGTTTTGTCTGAGGCGCTGATAAATGAAGGGGCTGGAGGCAGGCCGGCAGCCTGAGTAGGCGGGCGAGGCGGGGTGGCTCGATGCCGCCCGCCGCAGCAGCGCTGCCTGTTATTCCAAACCTGGAGTCCTTGTCGAGGCTAAAATCATAACTAAAAGCACGGGTGGGAGATTAATGTGCGATATCAGTTAGCTTCAGCTGTCGGCCACCATCATTCTATGAAAAAAGACAACTTTTTCACTTGTCTCTCTCCGGCGAGAGAAGGCGACCTTGCCTTGACAAATGGCTTGCGCTCCCCCCATCAAAAACAAATGTGGCTAAAATGAACAGTAATGCGTGCCATTTTTACACAGCAGGCACGTCTGCCAATATCGCACAGCCGCTGGGTGGGAGACCTGATATGGCACAAAGCCTTTCTACAGCTCACAGCCAACTGCAATTGGTTGAAAAGTTACAGAAATTATGTACTTCTAAACTTTTGGAAGTTTCTAGAGAATTAATGTATATGGGAGGAATACATATACTGTATATGAACGGTGTGCAGCTCATTATTCTGTTTAAGTTGTTGTCTAATTTAAGAGTGCTTGCGTTTTGTAGTCACTTGTTTGTGTAAAGTTCAAAGAAAGTCCTTCCCATTTTGCTGGGATCAGTGACGGATCATCATAAAGTCTACACTAACACTAGTGTTGCCGAGAGACAAAAGTGCAACATTTATCAGCTTGCAAAAACATTCCTGACTGACTTCAAATCTCACAATGGCTTCCCTATCAGGAAACAAACACACTTTTTTTGTGAGGCGCCATGTCACCGATAGCAGTGAAATGCTCTTTGTAATATTTTGTTGTCTCTCTGTCACATACCGTTGTTGCTCTTGTTTATTTTTTTTCTCCATGCGCCTCTCCTTCATCCTGGGTATTAAAGAGCACGTTTGGAGCGAGCGACGAGTTCAAGCGTCTGCACATCAAGCCACAATGGCAGTGTCTCTTTGTTTCACTGATCTCCTAGGCAGCTGCGCTCCGTACGTTACTTGGAAAATCCGCAGACTTGCCATGGCACTTTACATCACACATTTGTGTGTGTGTGTGTGTGTATGTGTGTGTGCGTGTGTGTAAGATAGAGAGAGAGTGTGAGTGTGTGTTGTGTGTGTGTGTGTTGTGTGAATTCTCTAGTGGCTTGGAGGGAACTGTAGGTTTAGTTTTAAAATACACCTGGGAGGTCTCCACTTAGTCCCCCTCATATTGACATTAAAAGAACAAACAGACTAGCGCTCCAGCGACTCCAGCATTCCCCTCTCGGAGCCACAAAGTTCCACAAGGTACCAGCACACATGCTCAGCATGTTTGTGTGTGTGTGTGTGTGTGTGTGGCTGTTTATATGAGACTTTTTTATGTCCTCCTTAGGTAGTGTATATATGTACTGTGTGTGTGTGTGTGTGTGTGTGTGTGTGTGTGTGTGTGTGTGTGTGAATGTTTGGATTCCAATGAATTCCCACTGCCAGAAGCAGTAACTGAAAGACGGTCATTTAAAGAATAGAATTCGGGACGTTGAGCTTTTTCAGTACATTTTCTCTAATGAGTGCTCACACAAGTGTGTATGTGTGTGTGTGTGTGTGTGTGTGTGTGTGTGTGTGTATTTGTGTGTATGTGTGTGTGTGGGGAGGTGAGGTCTCAGAGATCATTGTGTGAAAATGGCTGTAAAATTTTCTGATTTAACATTTCCACAACTCACATATCTCAGCCATGCATACTTGCCATTTAGGTTGGCCCCCCTGTGCCCCCTCTTTTTACATTTCACACACACACACACACACACACACACATGGACACACACATATATGCATATATAAATTTCTCTCTCCCTCTCTCTGCACCTTCGCTTGGCCTCCAGTAAACTGTCTGGTTCCTGGGAGGAGGTAGCCGCATTCACGAATGCTTAAACCTCGAGGAAATCCCAGCGAATCCTAAAGGCGCACGTTCAGCATGCCCGAAAAACACAAAAGCTATGCAAATCTCCCCGCGGCCCGGCGTTTATCTAGCCCCGGTTTCCGTTCCTGCACCGCAGGTACTGGCATTGTGTTTTTCGTCCCGATTATCACGTGTAATTTACATAGAATACGCACAGGAAACAGAACGCTGATCCCTAACAAAGCAGGGTAGCGTCTGGATGGGCTCGACAGCTATCTGACGGTGAAGCAAAATTACAGGTTTACCCACAGGGGTATTAAAACTACAAGGTTTTTTTTTTCCTCCTCCCCTCTCTCTCTCTCTCTCCTTGCTCTTTCTCTCGCTCCCTCTCTCTTTCTCTTCGTTTTTCCCCCCTTCCTATTCCTTGTGAGCTTCGCAATCAGCTCAAAGTGTCCTGTGTTTATCTGTGTGCTATTTATTTTCCTTCACCCCCCCTCCCTGCCTCCACACACACACACACACACACACACACACTCACACACACACACACCTAACCCCTCTCCCCATCATCCGCCTCCACCTTCCAGGAAACTGTAACCCTCATTCGGAGGCTAATCCAGCCGCTCCGTGTTTCTTTTGTGAATGAATGCATGTATCACTCACAGAGGTGATGCTGTGTGAAATGGCCGTGTAATTGTACACTGGACAGGGCAGCCCATCCCAATGTGTGTGTATGTGTGTGTGTGTGTATGAGTGAGTTTGTGTTCCTGTCCATTTCTACTGAAGGGCCAAATGCAAGTTTAAGTTTTATTTGCTTGTGTGTGTGTGTGTGTGTGTGTGTGTGAGTGTGTCTGTCTAGTACTATAAAATGTCCCTATGCATATGTAAGTGTATATTGACTGTAGTTGACTGTGTTCCTGTCCATTACAAGCAAATGTCCCTGCAAGGGTGTGTGTGTGTCTGTGTGTGTGTATTCATATGACTGAGTGTGAGGGTGTATTTATTTGTGTACGTTCCTGACCCTCACATTGGAGTGCCCTCAAAGCGAGTGAAGAGGGAGCGTGTTCCATGACTCCACCCTGCATTGTTCGGGGCCACTGCTGCTGCGGCTCCCATTTGGCTGTGCCTCTGCGCGTCTCCACGCGCCCATGCCCAGATCAGAGGCCTTCGGGAGGAGAGTGGAGCCCGAGCGCTTAGGGAGGCGGCTGTGATGATTAAAGGTCACCTCACGATCATCTGAGACGTCCCCTCACCCCCCCCCTCCCCTCCCCTCCCCTCCAGCCCTGGGCGCTGGCGAACAATAAAATGCGCTATTATCACGCTGGCGACATACACTGTTCGTCTTTGTCAGATGCAGAGGGGAGAGGAACGGGAAAAAAAGAATAAAACCTCTGATAGATGTTGAACTTCCCTCAGTTTTATGTATCGGCTTAATGTCAATAGTCATCAGACCAGATCCAAAGGCAGTGTGGGGGTGGGAGATAGACGTTCATTTGACTTCCAGGAAGACAGGAACAAACGACTGATGCGTTTGCTCTGGCAGGACAAACACTAGTTCTTTCAGCGTAAACGCTCCAAAGACCGGTCACAAGCC
The DNA here is from genome assembly GCA_030264315.1 of Sardinella tawilis. Taxonomy (NCBI): domain Eukaryota; kingdom Metazoa; phylum Chordata; class Actinopteri; order Clupeiformes; family Clupeidae; genus Sardinella; species Sardinella tawilis. The sequence goes on from JASCQY010000010.1 coordinate 17,284,483, forward strand.
AAGCATGAGGCTCACAATACAATAAGAACCCTTATAGTTTATCACCAACATCAGTTTATGACTGCTCAGCCGTCAGACATCAGTGCAGAGCTCAGACGTTTCAGCCTTCATTCAACAACTGCATCTTTCTGTTTCGATCATGGAAAAAAAGTCAGTTGCGTTACATGAGGCATCAGCCTCGAATAAGACATGCACTGTTTAAACGTTCTGGTGATTGTGTACAGTTTTAAGAATTCAACTTACAGAACAAGTAATCAGCGAGCCCTTAAAATGTTTTGTTCTTTTCTTTGATGTGTTTTGTGTGGTTTGAGATATACTTTGTTTTTATTTATATTATGCCAATGGGTAAATGATTTTTTGTGTTCATTAAAATCAAGTTTACCAGCTCAGGGCTAACTGGTAAAAAAAGAGGTGGTTTTATTACAGAGATACACCTATGAGGGGCAGTAGCACATGTCGAGGGAGATGTGTGGAGTGACAAAAGAGAACACCTGCAAACTGCTGCTAATGTGTTGAGACAAGCTTGTACATATCAATAAAACTTCTGGAAGGGAAGTACTGTTCAAACAGTGCATCTTGCTATCTGGTAAGTAGTCCCAGGAGATGCATTTTATTGGCTGGCCTGACAAATTGTTTTCCTTGCACACAATTATATGACAGTGAACTTGCTATTGCCAATCATTTTGAAATATATTTAAATGTGTCGCATACAGTGGAATTTTATTTTGCTTTATTTTATGTTCAGTGGTGTAACAGGAATTGTACTTCAATATTCAATAAAAAAAACACAGAAGTGCATCATCAACTGCTTTGGGGTTTATTTTACAATTGAGAAAAATAAAATAAAAAAGAAAAACAAAGCAAAGTTATTGGCGCTAAAAAGATCTTTTTTTCCTTTTTTACAATATTGTTGATAAAACATTAAACTGTATAGTCATTGTGCATCGCTCATGTATTTTCACACCATTATCATGCATCAAACTGGATGCAAGTATAGTTATTTGTTTTCCTGTAAACCAAGCTAGAGGAGCTTTTTTTCTTCTTTCCAAAAAGAGGGGAAACATTTGTGTCTCTACAGCGTATATCTATGTACAGGATGTGTTCAGTTTTTTTGTTTAGGTAATTTTTTTTTTTTTTAGATTTTCATATATAAAAAATGACAATATAAAAGTTAAAGAATGCACACATCTTAAAGTACAAATAACATTGAGCTGTTTCAAATGGCAAGATATGTCATGTGAGTTTTACATTTTCCATACTAACCATTATAACGGACTAATATCTTCTATGGGTTGAAATTAAAGCGGCACAATATAGAAAGATATTGTAACAAACCATACATTTTGAAAATTACTATTAAAGTGATACTTTACATTGAAAAGGAACATTGTCTTTTTTTTGTTTTACAACAAACTTGCATACTGTACTGCAATGCCTTCTTACTGATTGATTTGAACCAAAAGCAGCAATACAATAACTATTCAGACTGTTGGGAGAATCGTTTTCTCAATGCAACACACAAACCAACTTCTGATCAGTACTTTCAGTTGTATAGAGCTGTTGAATGTCAAAAATAATTCAAAAGAACATAAACAGGAGATCAATAAAATTAATCTGTTTTTGTCACTGAAACATTTTAAAAAGTTCTCTTTACAAAATTAAATTGTTTATAAGGTGCTACTTCAGTCTTCCGGAAGGGCTTCCACTTTAGCTAAACAATTTCATTTTCAAATTCTTCATGTCATATTTTCTTTTTCCACTTTCCAAATGAATGGTTCTTTTCAAATCCACAAATATAGTCACCAGTAGTCATTTTTAAAGAGCATTAATTGAATGAAAACTTGTTCAACATCACTAAAAGACATGCACAGATCAGGACAAATAGCATATAAATACAGTACAAAATAAGATGTCAAAAACTTGGCAAAAAAAAAAACAAACAAACTTGAACATAAAAGACATGGTCCAGTCAGGCAGTTTCACAACAAAAGTAAGACTGATTTTTTTTTTTAATTCTTCTCGTTCTTTTTTTCTTTTTCTTTTCTTTTTTTGACGGCTCAGTTTTGGCCCAGTGCAGTAAATGTGATCAATATATTTATATATATATATTAGTGCAATGAAACTGGTCAGTTTACATAGCTGGCTCTCACTGGAGTGTATAGCTGGATAGCTGCGTCTGCTGCCCTCTCTCCCAAAAAAAAACACACCTTCACACCTTCTCCTGTTTTTCCAGCTTCTCCAGTGCTGTGACAAACACCAGGTGGTCTTCTGGTGATTTGCCATGAGTCTTACTCAGGTGCAGCTTGATGGCGTGTTTGCTAACAAACGTCCGGTTGCAAAGTCTGCACTGGTAAATCGCACCAGAGCCAGAGTCATCGTCTACCGCCGTCATGGAAGCCAGTGGGCTCCCGTACGGCAGTTTGTCGCTGATCATTTTGGAGACAGCCTGCTGTTCCCGCAGATGATCGGCTGACAGCTTGGACAGGTCCTTGAGACTGAAGCCCAGGTGAGACTCTAGGTGACTGATGTAAGAGGAGGGAGTCCTGAACTGCGAGGCGCAGTCACTGCAGAGGAACACCGGCTGGCACGAGTCCATGTTCTTGAGGAACTTGGTCCCGCCGGTTCTCCGCAGCTGGTACTTGACGTTGGCCAGCCAGTGGGAGATGGTGGTCATGGAGAGGCCGGTGAACTTGCAGATGTGCACCCGCTCCTGCGGTCCCAGGTCGGTCATGGCGTAGCGACCCTCCGGGGTCTCCCTGAGGCTGGAGGCGAACTGGGCCTGGAGGATAAGGAGGTGCTGGGGGTTCCAGTTCGACTGCCGGCCTTTTCTCTTCTGCACAGGCGACAAGTCCTCCAGGGTGTCCTCGAACGTGCTGCCGTCCACGTCGGACTTCTCCGAGATGGAGGACGGTGTTGACGACTTGGGGGTGAGCCTGCCGGTGAGGTTTTTCACCATGTCTGAAATGTCCATCAACGCATTCTCCCGCAACGGAGAAGAAACAGAGTCACAGAGGGAAAGGCCAGAGAGAAGAGGCCTGTTACCATTGATGGAACTATTCACCAGAGGAGTGCAAGAAGTGCCATTGCCGCTACGTTCATCACCGCTAGTGTTGCTGCTGCTGCTTTTCGATTTACTCAGATCTATGGGCTGGTCGTTGCTCTCATAGAAGAACCTGTTGACGGGCTCGGCCTGTTTCACCTGTGTGGCATTGAAGAGGGGCTTGTCCACAACGCTGTTGCTGATCTTGTAGAGCATGGAGAGGGGGTCGGAGGTGGGGTTGACGGGCTTGGATGCCTTGCTGAGGTGAGTGTTCATGATGGACTGCAGTGCACTGAGTGGATTGATGAAAGGCCTCTCTGGTGAATGGTCAGTGATGATCCCCAAGCTACTGCCGTTGGTGATGGGCGACCGGCATGTGTCTGAGCCATTTTTGGCATGGTTGGGGGTTTCGACCGGGATGTCTTTGGGCTCCTTCTTGCATACCAATTCAGACTCAGTCCCAGCCTTTCTGGGACTACTGCTCAGTGTCGCTGTGGTGGCCATGGGAACCGTGCCATCCTTCTGGTCTCTCTGCACGGGTGAGGGAGATTTGGCAGAGGAGAGGGACCTGCATCGATCCCCGCCCACCACTCGTTCCTCTTTCTCCTTTTTCACAGAGGCCTTCCCAGTCACCTTCTCCACCAGCTCTTCCATGGCCGACACGTTGCTTCTTAGCGAGGGCGGCGACGACGGACTCCTGGGGGAGTGAATAACGGACCCTGGATCAGTCACAAAGGCTCTCATGCTGCTATTGAAAGCCGGTTGCATGGGAACGCTCTGAACAGATGGCGACAGCAAGGAGGATGGCTTCACAGCGCCCTGGAGCTGGTAGGCTGCATGGATGCTGGGGTAGCCCCCCCACGTAGGCGTGCCAGTTTGGGCCTTGCTGATGGCACTGGACACAGTGTTCTCCAATGACTTTAGAATGTCAAGCCCTCCGTTTGGCGTCTCATCCAGATCCTCCTCTCTGAGGTACTTGTAGGATGTGGTGTCTGATTCGGATTTCTCACCGCTCTTCTCGTCATCTTTCTCTTCTTTAATCTTTTTCTCTTCAGGCTCACCTGACTCCATTTTCTTTTCCTCTGGTATCTCTTTCTTTTCCTCCGAACCTGAGGAGAGAGCTGGGGACACAGGTTGAGACTTGACAGACGGAACAGGAAGTCTTGTGGTAGTTGGTGGCAAAGGAATGGACTGAACCTTCTCTTCCACCACTGGGTCAAACATCAGTTGCTTGCCCTTTTTGGAGGCAGAGTTAGTGACCTTGAGGAAGTGACCTGTTACCATCATGTGGGCAGTTAGCTGCTGCAAGGTGTCATGGGAGCTTCCACATTCCATACACTTGAGGATCTGTGCCTTGCGGGCCTCAAACTGCCAAGTGTAACTGGCACCATTCTGGTACCCATAGCGGTTGTTGGGTGTAACATATGGGTTAGCTGCTAGCTTAGCGTCTTTCCCAGTGGAGTCACCGGTGGAGATGCCGCCACTACCCGGGGCAGTCTCGGGAGAGCATGGCGCGATGAGTGGGTCCTGAAGCACACGCTTTTTGGCCGAGGGCATCAGTTTGGTCGCCAGTGCTGGCACAGGCTCTTTGAGAGGCACTTTCTGGTAATGCTTGGTCTTGATCATGTGGACGCTCAGGTCCTGCAGGGACTCGAAGGAATGGCCACAGTACATGCACTTGAGCACCTTCTGGGCGTCCTCTTTGCCCTCCATTTCCATCAGGGACCGCTTGCGGGGCTTGGACCAGCGCTTCCCGTTGTCTTCCTCTGTGTCTTTGTTGTCGTCGCGGTAGTGGCCAGTCTCGTTCATGTGAACGGTGAGGCCCACCAATGTGTCATAGGCTGCACTACAGTCCTTACACCTGAACTTGCTGGCGCCGGTGAAGACTGAGCCATACAGCTTGTTGTTTTGCCTGTACAGTTGCACCGTGCTGAAGAGACTAGGCTCTGGCAGTAAATGGTAAGGGTTTTGCTGCAGGGTTTTGGCCAGTGCTGCTTGATGCCAGTCGTAGGCGACACTACCCCCGTTGCTGGTGCCCCCTGTGCCACCGTTGTTGCCATCGCTGCTGGGAAGCGGGGTTGTGGCAGGGGTGCCATCTGAGTTGCTTTTCGCGCTGCTGATCGGGGGGACGACTGTAGTGCTCTTTCCATTGTGATAGCTGCTGTTGTTGCTGGTGGCACTGCTGCTACTGGGGCAGGTGGTGACAGCCTTGGTGGCGAGGGCAGCGGGAGAGATGGCCGTGGCACTGCTGGAGGGCACTGGCTTGGCCTTCATGATGTCCATGGCAATACGGGACCAGGATGCATCAGAGATCAGGTTTGCATAGACGGCTTTCATCTGAGCCAAGCTGTCATGGAGCGCATTGCTGTTGCTGCTGTTGATAGAAGGGATGGTAGCGGTGGTGGGGGTGGTGGTATCCATGCGACAGGACCCTTCCTCCTTGTCCTGGCCATCCCGGGAGGATGTGCTCTTGAAGTCGGTGAGGCGGTCGCTTGTGTCGCTGAGCGGGGAGCCATACCCAGCATCCGGGTTGGTGCCGTTGCTAAGGGGGGAGTCCCGGAAACTGGGGGGGCCCCTGAAAGCATCGTCCTCCTCCTCATTACAGAGGTACTCTGCATCTTGGCCATCCAGTGACAAGCCATCATCGTGGAGGTGCTCCTCATCTATGGTTGCGGCCTTCAGCTCATCCTCTGGCACATAAGCTGCAACACAGAAAGAGATGGTGGCGTCAGTAATGCACTGATCAAATAGACACTCAACACTCAATTATTTTGTAAATAACACCAATTTACAAACTATCAAAACACACATATTTTATATTTCTAGAGCAGGTGAAAAGAATAGAATTTCATCATGGCGGAAAATAAAAAAAAAATACCCTGTGTTAATGTTATTTGACAACAATTCTTCCAGTTACTGAATCATTTAGTAACAGGAGGCTGTCTGATATTCAGTCTCTGCACCCATTTCAGTTTTCACTACACCGCACTTCAGTCTTCAGCCAGGATCACGCTGACTGTTTTGAACTAAACACACACTGTGATCCTTCTGCATATTTTACCCACAAACATTACTCCTCATATAAACACGACCCAAGGTCTGTACATGGAGACTACACAACGGCAATCAGGAGACGGGATGACACGGAGATCTAAGAAATAGCGCATTGTGTCGATCACAACAAACATTTCATATTTACCATGGTCAGTGCCTGAAGCTGCGATTAAATATTCATTTATGAACAAACCAACAAACAAACAAAAACGCGCCTTGAGAGAGTGAGTGAGTGAGTGAACGAGGAGAGACAGACGGAGAGGCAGAGAGCAGAAGAGAGGGAAGGGGGAGAAGAGAGAGAACAGAGCGAGAGAGGGAGAGAGGAAGAGAGAGAGAGAGAGAGACAGAGAGAGAACGAGGGAAGAGGGAAGGGAGAGACAGGAAAGACAGCCCCCTTAGTTCTCCCTTTATCTCCTTCCTCCATGGTGAGATGTGTGTCCTAGATGCCGGTATCAGTCTCTCCTGATGAAACAGATGTGCTGTCAGCTTCAAACAGCACGCTAAGCTGTCATATCATAATCTAAGTGGACATAATACCTGATGTATGTATGCTGGCACCATTTACTGCCGCTTGAGAAGAGATACAAGGGGAAGGGAGAAAGGCTAGCAGCTGCATGAGGTGGATGAGGGTACGTGTGTGTGTGTATGTGTGTGTGTGTGTGTGTGTGTGTGTGTGTGTGTTTGTGTGGGGGTGGGTAGGTGTGCGCCTATGCCTCCATGTGTTCATGTGTTAATATTAAGAGACTGTGGCATAATGCACCATGGTAAATGTGTACACCGTTTCTCTCGCCCCATTCTTTCCCCGCTGCTGTTTCTGTGGGTTCAAGCAGCCATGTGCAGCTGGTCATAAAAAGATTATATCAAAAACACTCCCCGCCATTGTTTCAGTTGATTTCCCCTCGCAGACTACAGAGGGCAAACGCCCCCATAGGAGTCTAGGCTTATTTTATTTAGGACGCTCTGGCAGATGAATAGCAGATTCACGTGTTAGCATTTGAGTCCTGTCAACCGACCGTTCGGCCTATTTCTTACCCACTGGCCTATAACCCCTGCTAGCATAATGATGGGTTTTTTCTAAAGTACACACTCTTTGTCGTAATCATGGAAATGGAATACAGCAAACACTGTTCAAGGTCTCTCCCATTCTCCTGCAAGCTGCTGCTCATTGCTACAGTATGGATAGTATCCATTGGATACCATAGGGTTCTGCGATCCCAGAATCCTAGCCAGAAATTCTACAGAGGTCAAGCATGCACCGATCAAATATAGTATACTACAGAAACACTGTGGACAGGCCATAGCTTTGCTTCTCTTTGGTTCCCGTCTTTGTCTTTTATACCAACTCCAACATCAAGTGTAAGGAATGTCCCTTTGACATTTTCAATTTCTCCACTACACCAGAACACACTAGGCATGGACCACTGGACACCTGTCTGTCTGTCAAAAAAAAACAAAAACAAAAAACAACAACAACCTTACAACATTCTATTGCCACGGCAACAACCCCTTCAGACAATGGCCGGCATCACTGAACAAAGGCTCTGATGGAGAAGGGACCTGAGAGGGCGAGATGAACTGGGGGACTGAATTTGTTTTTGTGTGCCGGATCGAAAACGCTGCTGGTGGGAGGTGTGGGAGTGACGGGCTGGTGGTGGATGAAAACAGAAAACAGGCTAGTGGAGAAGAGAGAGGGAGGAAGGGAGGGAGAGAGAGAGAGAGAGGGAGGGAGGGAGGGAGGGGTGGAGGGCTTGTGAGCTGCGTGCCGTCCTGTCCATCACGTCAGCTATGCAGAGAGAGAGAGAGAGAGAGAGAGAGAGAGAGTGAGGGTGATGGCTGAGAGCAGGACCATCTGCACGGGGCGAAAACGTGGCTGTCACTTCTGCTAGCGGACACCCGGCGCTCAACGAGACAGGAGACAGCACCGCGGCGCCGCGACCCGCCACTAGCTGTCACAAACAGCGGGCGGCTAAACCAACACGCCACACCAGGTCAGGCCACACGCACGACCGACCAGCCAGCCAACGCCAGCCAAATTTGATCCGCCACGTTCACGTGAGCACCTTGACATTTTAACGCTTCCACGTCTGCTTAGAAACAGCCATCCTTGGGGACCTAAGACCAAAGCTTCCTGTCTTATTTTGTTACATGTTTCGGTTGATTTTTTGTCAATATGTGTGTGTGTGTGTGTGTGTGTGTGTGTGTGTGTGTGTCCCAACAAGAATTTTGAAGGGCAGTACTGTCACCATCCACTTAGTGGTTGTTTGGCAGACGGACAGACAGATCCAGGGGTGAATGTGTGTTTTATAATTAATGAGACTGACAGAGGTCTGTGCTTCTCTCTGGGTGTGCACACGCAGGGTGGGTTCCACGCATGACGTTGCACTCACTCCCTCTGACACACACACACACACACACACACACACACACACACACACACACACACACACACACACACACACACAGAGGGTGCAACTCTATTTTTTTACCCAAATGATACAGCCTTGGAAACTGTAGAAAGGCTGGATTCATTTTTCCACTAACCACATGGTCACAATATTTGACTGCTGAATATTCTATTTCTGTGAGATACTTGACCATCTTTATCAGTTTCACCTCCATCCCTTCTCTCTTCCCACAACTGTTTTCTCTCTTCTCTTCCCTTTACTTTTTTTCTCTTTTTTCGCACAAGTCAGCTGGTTGTTAAATCAATAAAACTCTCTGTCAAGCTCACAGTGCCTTGCCTTTTGGCTGCTGTCAAACCCAAACAAACTAGATAAGATATCCGGTCGAAAAGGAGGGGACACCAGAGAGAGAGAGAGAGAGAGAGAGAGAGAATGAGTTGAGAGAGTGACAGAGTGCAAGTGAAGGGAGTGAAAAAGAGACGGAGAGAGAGAAAGAGTATGGATGGAGAAGATGGGATCACACAGGGAACATCCCCCCCACCCGACTACACACACACACACACACACACTCGCACAAAACCCCCGACTCTCCATTCCTCCATTTCCCCAGTCTTATTTATTTACCTGCATTTCTTTATTTATTTGATGTGATTTTGGGAAAGAGGGGGCAATCACCGCAGTCATTTGCAGCGCTAATGTCCAATCGGGGCCCCTTTCACTCATGTCATTTCGATGGGCCAACTTCCCCTTCCTTACCCCCCTGCCCCGAGCAGCGGCGAACCGGTGGGGGCCGTTTAGTAGACATTTTAATGGGAAAACGGCCATCGTCCCCCCGACCGCCCCTCCGCTCCCAACCTCCCCAGCCTCTCCTAGATTCCGTTTGTCACCCGAGTCTCCATTACAGGCCTCTCGCCGCTGATGGCTTTGGACAGCAGCTGATCAAAAAGCCATTGCTTGACCTGTGCGCTGTGGCAGAACGGATGGAGAGGGAACGAGTGTGTGCTGGAGAAGAGAGGGAGAGAGAGAGAGAGAGAGAGAGAGAGAGAGAGAGAGGGAGAGGGAGAGGGAGTCTGAATGAGAGAGAGATGAGCAAGGGAGACAGGAGGAGATGAGAGGAGAATGAAGGCAGCGGGAGAAGAGGAAGGGAGAAAAGAGAAGAGCGTCGCGAGCAGAGAGGAGAAGAGAAGAGAAGAGCGGAGAGGAGAAAGGAAGGGAAGAGAAGACAAGGAGGGAGGGGGAGGGGTAGGGTGGGTTGGTTCTTGGGACTGGGACACACAAGGGCTGTAAATAAAATGACATTATTATTTCCTCTGTCCCGTCATGTAGAAAAGCCAATTATGGTAATGTGGCTGCCTGCGTGTCAGAGGGGATGCTGAGATGGGTTTCTCCGGAGCGCCGTAAGTGAGTGTGATCCGGCAGCAACATGCCCGACCCTCGCCAGCCTCTCTCTCTCTCTCTCTCTCTCTCCCTCTCCCTCAACACACATACACACACACAAACTAAGACACACTAAGACAGGGAGCAGAGGGCCCTAGCTAGCCCACTATCAATCAACAACACCCACACCTCAAAGTATACATTCCTATGACTGTTACACAAACGTGCAAGTGTGCAAGATATAAATATCTATTAATGTGTGCGTGTTATTGCTGTGAAAGAAGCTTCTGGATTGTTTGGATTAGTGATGGAACGTCATCCGGGACGGTTTTGTTTTTTTGGCCTGTGGCTGTAGCTCTGTTTTCCATGTAG
>JASCQY010000010.1:17315196-17330560 GCA_030264315.1 Sardinella tawilis
TGTGTGTGTGTGTGTGTGTGTGTGTGTGTGTGTGTGTGTGTGTGTGTGTGTGTGTGTGTGTGTGTGTGTTTCTCTGCATGTGTGGGAGTAGTGTATGTTTTCACAGTGCAGGAAAGGTGACGATGCTGATGGTAAAAGCTTATCCCGAGGCCAGTTCAGTGCAAATGACTGGACACCAGGGAGGTCTGGCCTGTTTTTATTTTCCTTACAATACTTTGCATGGCTATCCTGATCCACACTCTAAACGCAATAATAAGAGCATTTAGAACTAGAATATTACACTATTATATTCTTTTTTCTTTGAAAAATGATTGTCATTTCTAACACATATGCTCACACACTACTTGCTACTCAGACATCCATACACACAAACACACACACACACACATACACATACACACATGTACAGTGCGGTGGTAAGGGGACTGTAGTCATCCACAGAGGGATAAAGGAGACTGTTCGACCTTTGACTGGCTCAATTCCCAGATGCAAATTTAACTATTAGTCTCAGAGTGAGGCACAAGAGCAAAACCGGCTATCGACGAAACGGATCGATGTCACCTGCTAACGACACAAGCGGTCCAATTAGTGTAACCTCTACTGAGGATCCAGGAAAGGAGAGCCTAGTCTATAAGCACGCACACACACATGCACAAACACACACACACTCTACAGTTTCTACAGTAGCAACATGCTAACTATTGTTAAAAATGTGACTAAGATCAGGTTAAGCTCTCGTCAGATTTTCCATTTGTAGGGAAATTTTTACAGTGAGAATAAATCTAGGCCGATGTTGTTAGGTAAAAAACAACACTTCAGTCCATATTACACCACAGAGAGCACGGCTGAAAGAGCACGGCAGAATAGTCTTGGTTTTCTTTAAAAAATGAATGAAAAAAAAGTATGTTGTTAAAAAGTTTGTCACACAATTTACTGGAAATCAGACCTAGAACTTGTCAGTGCAAGCAAAACACACACACACACACACACACACACACACACACACACACACACACACACACGTGCACACACCGTGTGTGTGCGTTGTTAAAAAAACAAGAGGTCTGAATGTGCAGTGTATTCAAAACATTTTCCCCCTGCATTAAAACTAAATGAGCAGAAAAGGTTTCTGTCACATGGTGGACCCACTATTGCTGTTGATTTAGAGGTTTGCACATAAATCATAGTATGCTGATTATTTACAGACCTGAATATCACATAACAGCATCACCAACGAACTGCACAAAGGTCGCTATGTAATCTTAGCTACCCCAGGCAAGTACAGCCATTAATCCCAGGTCAGTGGTATACTTATCCATTCCAAATATAAAATTTTACCCCACACAACTTTCAAAAGGAGTTCCTCCCATCAAGAAGGAAGTGTTTTCACTTGAACCCACATTTCAATGAGTCTTGACAAGACCTACTGAAAAAATATTTTTTAAAAACCCTAAAAAAAATACAATGTGCACTCACTTGCAATAAATTAAATGTATGTGTGTTTAACCTGCAAAGCTTTAAGCCTTTTATGAGAAATAAATATTATTTCATTGTTTAAGAAAAGTGCTGTTTTTTTTAACCATGATTCCCCTGCAGAAAAGAATCATCCAAAAAGCCCCCCCAAAAAAAAACTTGAGACACAGCTGGAAATACGAAAATAGGAAAGAATACACGATGAAGCAAGGGGAGAAGAAAATGATGAGGCCATTTTTTCGCAGCCGAGGACGCGCAAGAGAAGTGGCGACACAGCTGAATTCGGTTCCCACTTTCGGGGCTTTATTACGTCGTTAAAAGCATGAGGATTAGCGAGGTCATTAGCCGGCATTGTCTCCCTGACATGATTAGTCAGGGAGCAAAGTCCATTTGTCACCTGCACAGGCAAATTGAGTTGATACTGCACTAGGGGCTATGGGGACTGTATAATATCAACTTGATTACATCGAGGCAGCTGTGGACCTGACACCTTACTGAATTTGTCAGCATTAATCGTTAGAGCCCGTCACAAATCCATCAGCTTTACAGATAATTGGGAGAAGGGGGTGCCCTCATCTATGAGCATCATAGTGGAAACCTTACCTCTTCTAGAATAATTAAGAACTCGTTCCCCCAGAGTTTGCTGTAGTTTTGTCATTAGATTAGTTCTATGATGCAACGTCAGATACAAGCAAAGGTGACCATTGCTGCACCAAATAGTAGGCCGACTCTCTTTGGTACCAAACATGAATGAAGGAGTCATAGCATCATAACACATATGCTCATACAGTACATATGACACACAGGGTTGCACACAGATACACACACTCACTCACTCACTCACTCACTCACTCTCCCTCTCTCACACGCGCACACACACACACACACACACACACAGCACTCATACTGGGTAGCATTCAATCACTAAAAACAAACATGCACACAATACAACTGTACGAGAAGAAACATAAATGAATGGGCCTAAATTGTGAAAACATGATGCAGCAGTACAAAAACGTGTAAAGTGTGAAGTTTAGAGATGACAAAAAGGAAAAATAAAAATTAAATTAAATTAAATTAAAAAAGCAACACAAAAGGTATTGCCATTAGCCAAACAAAGACGAAAATTCTACGACGAGACCACGTTGTACGATCGGCTGAAATCAACATGTTTTTGGCACAGTTGGGGCACAGTGTAGCCTGCATCCATGACTGAGGGACAAACTCTTTGAGCTGCCTAGGCCTTTAAGCTGCTCACCCCAGGACGACTCTGGTGAGGAGCTTGGGTCTATTCCCTACACTCTAGAAAAGCACCCCCTGCTCCCAAAAAGTCCTTCAGACGTTTGACCACTTTTCGCTCAATTAGTCGCCTTGTTCATCACCAGAGGAAAGGACGAGTGGGTTTAACATCAAGCTAGCTGCACCAACAACAACAACAAAAACACACTCATTGTAAAGTTGGGTTGCTGCTGCTGTTGGCCATGCTGCCACCACCACTGTGTGTGTGTGTGTGTGTGTGTGTGTGTTAACTGTCATGATAATGCAAGAATGGAAACACTCTTGGCCTGCCAGCTCTTGATTGACCATTACGGCCAATGATGTATACGCCTGTCAAAAGTGAGACAAATAGATCAATACGAGCGTGTGGAGGGGGGTCACAGTGACGGCATGTTTCCATGTAGGAGCTGCCAGGCCAGATTACCGTGGCCCATCACACCTCTGTCAACCTCCAAACGCTTCCAAGCTCGTGTGAGAGCAAAGACCATTAAAATCTTTCGCCGTTTGGAGAAAAGGGGGTGGTGGTGGTGGTGGGGGTTTAGTTTGCCAGAGAGCTTGCGTCATAATCCCCACTACTAAGGTTTCTGATGACATGTTGATATTTACTCTGTGTGTGTGTGTGTGTGTGTGTGTGTGTGTGCGTGCACGCATGTGTGTGCAATGGAGTGTATTGTTTACGGACACTGTTTCAGTGGTGAATGTGTCTGTGCTCTAACAGCAGGGGCGATGTACATATTTAGGCCCATGCACTGCACACACAGTTATTCCTCGCTAACCCATCAGAGTCACGTATTTAAAATGATAAACCTGCAGAGTTCAAAGTCTTTCGCTGCCTGGCCTCCCGTACAGCCTGCTCTGCGTCTCATATTTCAAAATCTCTTTAAAATTCTATAACTGTCTTTTGTTCACTCCAGTTGTTAATGCCTAACTTCAAAGGCTGAAGCTCATTAGTCGAGAGGTAGAAATCCCTGTCACTCATTTACATTTGTTAAAGGGGGCTGAAAGAGAGAGCGAGAGTGAGGGGGGAAAAAAAGTCTTCAAGTCCAAATCACTAGACCTCAACCTTGATAGTCTTCTTGAGTCAAAGTCTGGTTTTGTTAATGTTGTGAGCTAGTAAACACGACTCGGTCCCATGACCAGAAGAATGCGAGTCAAGTGCTCCCTTGAGTGGCATGTGCAAAATGGGATGAGAGAGGGTCAAATTCTGATTTTCGAGAGTTGTACCCTAAGTCTGTTAATCAGGCAAGCTGGGGGTTGTTAATAAGCTCTACATAATTAGGATTTGACTGGTTTCCATTATCCTAGAAATCCTCCGCGTCTCCTTTCACATCCGTTTCTTCCTCTCTCTTTCACTCTCCAATTTTCCTCAAAATTGGATGTGAGGATTTCTCTTTTTGAGCAACTTTTTTCTTTTCTTCTTTTTCACCCCTTTTTAAGAGGGGTGGGGGGCGGAGAGTTGTCCTTTGAGTGGCTAAAGCTGTCAGGAGCATGCGTGTCTCCACGGGGAGATTTATTGATGTTTATCAGGGATGAATAGATCAAAGGCTGCCACATGACAGGCGATCAATCACGCATCAAATCAAGGATGGCAATGCTCTAATAAAACAGAAAAGAAAGAGAACCAGCTCACGCCAGTTCTCTCCATTTTCTCCCCATTTCTTTGCTTCTCTCCCTCAATCTCTGATTTAATTATTCATTATTACTCTAGTCTATAACAGCGCAATAAGCCTCGATAGAGGCCCTCGTTTTAGTTAACGTTTTCTCTAGAATATTTCTCTGGTTAAGTGGCTCAAATAAACATGTCAGCACACAAAAATCAATAGAATTCTACTGGTAGACTAATATAGCACGTGCACCAGCCTTTTCAAATGTTTACCTAGGGCCTGTGTGAAGTATTTCCTATCGTCACGTATCTTGCTGTAATTACGCCAGTATTACCAGTGAGTTAAAATCTAAAATTATTATTTCACAAACTATCCCGCTAACATTCCCTTAAAAATCCAAATGTAGGGGAGGATATCTATTTTCGACAAATATACTAAAGATAATACAACTAAAGACGCATGAAGGCAGGTAGAAAGAGATAGGCTATTTTAAAAAAGAAAAAAAACATCTATTTTTGGTAAGAATTTCGATGATGGCTTGGAGAGATGAGAGTGGTGAAAGACGCTTACCTGCAGATCGCCTGGGTTCTTGCTGCTTTCGCCTCGGCATAGTGACCCGTCACCTTCCACAGTACTTTTCATGCAGGAATCACAACAACAGTCGATCAACGGAGAAAAAAAACTATCCAAAATAACTTCAGAGTCTGAATTAGTTTTACACTTCTTGGATTCGAGCTGGATAATATAAAATCATCCAAGCAAAAAAAGCTTTTCACTCTTTCACAATGCGTGTGACCGTGTCCCTTTTCCGAGAAGTGACGGACTTCACAGGATGAAAGAAATAGGTAGAAAAAGTTTCTCAAGTATAGAGAAGGTACAGAGGTTGCGCCGATTCATATCATGTCGATCAAAGCTCATCTTCGCTCATCACAAAAAAGCGGCAGACATTGAAGCCAAGTTTCAGTCACTCCCCTTCTGCCATCGGGAGAAAAAGATCACAATCTCACCGTGTTACTCTGTAGCGTAACGTTTTCACTCCCAAATCAATAAAGTGAAATGGGTCAAAAATGGATGCAAACACCTCCAGTGCGCGCACAAAGCTTCTCAATAATATTTCCGAGCTAGGGAGGTTTCTTCTACTCTGCCCTAAAATCAAGGGAAGATCAGAAAGAAATAGGCAGGCATTAGATGGTTAATGTCAGTCCCGTCACCACGCAACCACAGCCAGATCAAGCCTCGCCGTCGGCGGATAGTATACGCTCTTCCTTTGCGCCAGGAGTGGAGAGGCGGCTTCTACTTTGCTACATTACGAGTCGCTAAAATATTTCTCGCCGCTGCTCCGAGTGTGTGAGCGGGCGGTTGATGTCGCGAGGTTGCCTGTGTGTGAGGGAAATAAACAAGATGCAGGCATCCACCCTCTCCAGAAGATCGACACGGACTAATTTCTCTTCTTTAAACTCCAGGGAGTGAGCCGGGGTCCTGTCTGATATGAAAAAAACGCGTTGAATCCAGAAGCGTTTCAGACAGTCTAAACTGATAGACAGACGCATCGAGTGGCTTTTCCTGCTTCACTTTTACTCCTCCCCTCGCCCTACAAGCGTCACTCTGACAGTGAAACCTTCCTGTCAATCTATTTAATTGTCTTGTTTTTTCCTCCGATAACGACGAAGTGGCTTTGTAGGAAAAAATGATACATTTGTTAGCCTGTTTTAGTATTGAAGATAAGAAACAAAGCTACAGGAAGTAATATCACATTAGACCATATGTAAATGTCAATCATAACCTTATCATGCCGTTATCATCGGTCTACTTAGAATAAAACAGTTTATTGCTCTTATCATAATTAAGGCGTTTCTGAATCTAACACTAATTCGGAAGGGTATTTTCCCTTTATAAACCTCATAGCACATATTATATTCGCATGGTAACCTAACTGTGTTTAATAAACGCATCTCGATTCTGGAAGGTGCCTTGTGCTGTTTTCCCAGATCAGCATGCCCTGCGTGAGAACAAGGGAAGCTTCGCAGACACACTTCCATCTGACGACGCAGACTAGCTGCGACTTCTGGAACATACAAACTATTATTCCTCACAAATGCGTTCAGGAAATTCTTCAACTTATAAAGGGGATGTTTGAAACTCAAGATTGATTCGTTTCACCTTACTAGGAAGGAAATGTTCTGCACGGGAAGGGGAGGGACTCGAAAATCCAACTGTAGCCTAAATGCAACATTGCACGCCGCAGTCCACGCTAAAATAATGTGTGTAGATTAATTTACGCTTTAGGACACCTTATTTGGCACTAACGTGTTCTAATGGCGTCGAAGACAATTTAAACTGTATTGGACAGAAGCTAATTAGTAAATAAAACTAGCAAGTTCGGTTACGGTAGGTCAATCATTCACTCCCGTCGTTATACCCGAAGTGACCGTGAACTTTGATATTTCATAGCCTTCTCCTGGATGAAATGTACCGGTCAGCCTTGCAACGAATTGGTAGGACTGCCTTTTTCGTGTTAAATGACTATTGCGGAAGAACCAATACGGTTTTAGGAGTTAATGTGTTGTCACGGCGCGGTATCATAGACCTCTCGTACAACACACACTTCATGGATTTTAAAGGTTCGTCCATACCAAGTTCAATGAAAAAGCTTGTTGTTACGAAGCTAAGCCAAAATTTTAGGAGCGCCGTTTCTTTACAAACTGTTCCAGTACCTACACCAGGTGACGGTGATTTGCTGGTCAGAAATAGGTGAGTAATGCATCGCTTTAGAAAATTCTCTTCCCTTACAACATGTCTACAGAACAACATAGCATTTAAAAGATACTTGTATCCCTGTGTGCATTATTTTGCTATTCTCACAGTAGCGAGCGAACATTAAGAAAGAACGAACACGCGCGACAATGTGTCATTTTGGGTCAGCTGAATAGCGCCTTACCTTGACAGACGTCGTCTTATTTGCATAGTTACTCATCAGCTGTGTACTGGAAATATACTAGGATCGACTAGTTACCTGCAGTTTTTTGCACATTTGTTGTCTGTATGAGGACGAGCTACCACTACCAGAGATGTGTGTCCAAGTTCCGCCCCAACATCTGTCCATCAATCCATCTCTGCATCTTGATCTATTCCATTTTATTACGTCACTAACCTGCGATATGATATTCTGCCACGTTTGGCACGGCCTAGGGGTAGAGCGTAGAAATGTTTAGATACAATCGCCCAGTCCACCAGCAAGCAGACACCTCTGCAGTCATAGGATATATTGTACTGTTTCGAATTTGTTCAGAGAAACTGTCATTGTCCTGAATGGTCGAATTTGAATAGATCTGAGAAACCTGTGCCATTATAAGTTTAGTTTGTAATAGCCTACATACTTCATGTCAGCTTGGTTGTAGTGTTTACGTAGCCTACTTACAATAGCCTACTGAAAGCATCCTTGAGGACCAGGTTAGTGTTTAATCCAAACATTTATCACTCCCATTACAACATTCACGTTGACATTAGGGTTGCAAATGTTATGTTGGTTACAGAAGGTAAGGTAGTGCCAAGCGAAGCTAACCATAGTCATAACTAACCATAATGCATTGGCCAATCTGTTTGGCCAGGCGTGTAGAGCATAGCCTACATGTGAATTTGTTTTATTTTTATGAACGCTCAGTAAGTTTGAAAAAAGGTTATCAGGTTTCAGAGGTTCATCATTTTTCCAGTAAACAAATGCAGCAGACCAGTGAAGAATTGGCTGCATTATAACATGGTCCAGCGCCACCCTTAAACTCATGCACCTTAATTGCTTGACTGCATTGTGCTATTGTGGCACTGCTGACTTCAACAATTAATCAAATAATGTTGCAGAATTACCTTTAGGTTGCTCTTTTTCCACGTTAAGTTGCAGTGCATCGGTGTGTGGCAGGTTGTGCCGCATGGTGTATTAAAACTATTGTTTAAAAAGGAGTTAGTGAGACTCACTACATGAAAGTGATTATTTAAAAATTAATGTTTGTCCCCATGTTTAATGGAAAGAAACAGATATATTTAACAAAAAAAAAGTTTAACAGCCATGCGTGTCTGCCGTTGCACTCATGGCTGACGTGACACTTTCACACAGTCTCTACAGTGATCATACATGAATCTCAGCAAGCCCTGAAAGGTGCAATCATTTATTTATATGTCTTGTGTGTGTGGTGTTGTTATGTAAAATTACAAAGATATTAATCCCACACACAACACAACTTATTTGGTGTTTGAAGTGCCTTTTATTTTTTGACACAGTAATTGTATCCAGACTACTTGAGTTTCCTGGTTGTTAGTCTTGTTTAGTCCTAGGCTATTACATGTAGCCTAGTCTTATAACAACGTAACAGCAACCTGTTTTTTTTTTGTTGCCCACATATGCCCTCATTTAGTAAGACAAAATTATACATTTTGCTGTTGTATGTACTTGTTTTATGCTGTTGGTTATGTTCACTGTTGAGTTTGAATTAATATCACTGGTGAGTAAAATATTGTCATTTTTGTTTCGTTTAGGTTTGTTGGTATCAATGCCTCTGACATCAACTACTCAGCCGGACGCTATGACCCCTCAGTGAAGCCTCCTTTTGATGCTGGTTTTGAGGGCATCGGTGAGGTGGTGGGCCTCGGCCTGAGTGCCAGCGCCCGCTACACTGTTGGCGACACCGTGGCCTACTTCAGCGAGGGCGCTTTCGCTGAGTACACCGTCATCTCCGCCAAGAAGGTTGTGCCCATGCCTGCCGTCAAGCCTGAGTACCTCACCATGCTGCTGAGCGGTGCCACCGCCCACGTAGCGCTGCGTCGCCTGGGTGACCTCAAGGAAGGCGAGACTGTGCTGGTGACGGCAGCGGCCGGCGGCACTGGTCAGTTTGCTGTGCAGTTTGCCAAGAAGGCCGGCTGCCACGTGGTGGGTACCTGCTCGACAGACGAGAAGGCCGGGTTCCTGAAGACCATTGGCTGTGACCGGCCCATCAACTACAAATCAGAGGACCTGGACGCCACGCTACGCAAAGAGTACCCTAAGGGCGTCGATGTGGTGTACGAGTCCGTGGGCGGCAGCATCTTCGACCTGTCCGTCAACGCGCTGGCCAATAAGGGGAGGCTGATAGTGATCGGCTTCATCTCAGGGTACCAATCGGCGTCTGGGCTCCAGCCCATTTCAGGCGGAACCTTGCCTGCAAAACTGCTGAAGAAGTCAGCCAGCGTACGGGGTTTCTTCCTACCCCACTTCCTCTCCGACTACCGGGAGTCACTTACAGACATGATGAAGCTGTTTGCTAAAGGGCAGCTAGTGTGTGAGGTAGATAGGGGAGATCTGGAACCAGAAGGAAGGTTTGTTGGACTGGAGTCGGTATTCAGGGCAGTGGACTACATGTATGCAGGGAAAAATTTGGGAAAAGTCGTAGTGGAGGTGGCTCCTGTGGTGGAGAGTAAACTGTAATTCTAAAAACGCTAATAGAAGCCCTAATGGAAAATCTGGTAATTCCTAGTTAGGTGAATGACAGAAGATTGTAATTAACCTGCACTGTGAAATAAGATTAAATTGAATTGTATTTTTGAGTGTTGTTTTCTCTAGTGCCAAATATACATGTATAGAGAAAGAGCCATTCGAGAGAACCCAAAGGCCATCTGAAAAATCTGAAGTTTGAAATCCTACTCCGATTATTCCAATTATAGAAAATCAGCTCAGGGAAAATTGGGATGTTGGAGGTGTTTTTTTTTTTTCAAAAGGATTTTTCTAAACGGACTCACTTACATACAATCTAGGTGCTCTTTAGTCTTCAAGACGCTGTGCTGATGCAGAAGACATTTTGTTTTTGTTTTCGCTTCCTCTGTTTTTTCTGTTCGTTTATCTTTCTTAGATATCACCTGATGACAAAACCACTAGCTCATCTTCACTGATTTTAAACATTCCTTTGGGAGAAATCAAGAGCACTGCCACGCACCAAAATAGCACATGTCCATACCCATCAGAGACAATGCTTCTCAGAATAACATCTCATTGATTAGCAGACGTGGCACTTCTAAAGCAGCCTTGTCTTTTAAGAGGAATTTGGGAGGTGTGGATTGCAATTTCAAGCTTAAAATGGCAATCTAGAAGTGGAGCATGTAGCTTCAGTATATTGTCTGCCATCCATTTTTGTCTTGTTTTATGCACAAAAGATGTTTTGATGATTTGCATTATTTGAGTGTTGAGATTTCAATGACATTCATTTGCCATAGTTAGGATGCCATGAAGGGGAAATTAAGATCTAATTTGCTGCTTTTTATTGAATCCTAATGTATCCATATAAATAGATCAACATGGAAATAATTTTCCTCCGTTTCATATGAATAAAAGGTTCCACACTAAAGAGCACTTTTACTTTGAAAACTGGTAATTAGATATTTACAGTTTGAGATAAAGGGGAGATTCTTCGTTGACTTAGCCCCATGCCGTTTTATTTTTCACATATCATCTCATCATTATTTAAACACATTTTTTTTTCTGAGTGTTGAGACACCACCTTGCTTCACTGATGACAATAACAGGAGAGTGTTGATTAATACAGGGTAATAATTAGTATACTGAGCTAAACTAACCTTGTTTTTGCATCATTTCTGCAACATAAATATTCCCAGTCCACCAGCGACATGTTGTTAAAGGGGTTCTGGGGACGAGGTGTTGTCTGACAAGGGGTTATTTTCTGTGATGAGACAAAAAAGGTGAGAGTGTGTTATTCAGCCATTCAGTGCAAGACAATACGTTGACTTTAAAGACATGACAAAACACACGCATACACATACACACACAAACACACACACACACACACACACCTGTTTCCACCTGGGAGGGAGGGTTGCATGTTCATTCACTGTGAACATGCCATTTCCTTCTCCAGGTGGCCACTCCAAAAACACCCCAGTGTGAAACCTGTTACAGGTGTGGCCCCAGCATGCCCAAAGCTGCTGATTTTTCTCCAGCCTGCCCGAGCAAGAGGCACAAAGTGTTGTGGGTCCAAGTGGTTTGAACCTGCACTGCTACCAGGCAAGAGTAATCGGTGGCACTCTTCAAAACCTTGTATTACTTTATGCCTGTTGATCCAGCACCATGCGTGTAAACAACAAATGTGTATCTATTCTACAACAGATTTATGTAAAGCAACATTTGAAGGGAGAGAGACAACTATAGCCTATGGGAAGGAAGGGGTGGAGAGAAGGGCTATTCAGTGGTCAGTTACTATGATGCGACTAATGGCTCATTCAACACAGCAGATTTCTTTGGAGCCCCCTGCACGCCAGCGGCCCGGGGAGCCAGTGCTCGCGCTCTGTCGAGAGGGAAACTTGTGTACAGTACCTGCCAATGTGTGTGTCTCTTCAATTAACAACCAAAGCTTCACAAGCTCCCTCTGGGTACACCTGTACCAGCTGATTAGAGTGCATTCACAGCCCAATTAAGGTGTCAACCAGCACCCCTCACACACACACAACAACAGCTAACCCCCCCACCCCCCCCCCCACACTCCACCCCCAAGAAAACAATACATTGTGTTTAATTGGGCTTGTGACTGCAAGCGTAAACGGCTAACAAAGTACATCTCCAGCGCAGAAGTTACATCCATTTGTCTGTGCTTGACTAGTGTTTCTCTAAGTATAAGCATTAAATTGGCGTATATGAGTGTGTTTGTGTGTGGGTGATGATGGATGTATACGCGGAGGTTAAGGATGCACATGTACATGTCGGTTTACGAATGAGCTTAAGTGTATTTATCCTCATTTTCTGTAAACACCAACTGATGTTCTATATTTTTCCAACACGTTGCATCTGTGGCAGATGTGCATAATACAATTTCTTTTCTTTTTTTTTAATTTTTGCACTTGTCTCTGATAAAGATCAAATCTGTTTACGTTTTATGTCATGCTCAAGTAAAAACAAAAGGTGAACAGTCTGCATACAGTTGAGGTAGATATTCTCAACTGAAATGGCACATTTTGTAGAAAAGTCTTGATGTGACGTGGAAGTGGCTGGCGGATGGACCTACAGCAGAGGGAAATGATTTCACTCATATTACTGCTCTCCCAATTTAGGTGTCAGGATGTGAGGCAAACATGCACACACACATCCTTCTTTCTTTTTTTTTGCAGTGAAAATAACCAATTTCATACAATTGTTTCCCATTCAATGAATCTCAGCCCTGCGTGGCCAGTTTGCGGTGACTCACACTCTGTAGCCCTGCTCCGCATTAGCAGGGCAGAGAAGAGGGGAGGATGGTGGCTACAGTGGTGGTAGGCAGCCGCACTGAGATTCTCAAGCGCCACCTTCATCCCTCAAGTGATGGTTCACAGAAAGCCGTGCACCAGTCCCCGCCGCACACGCCGTATCTGCAGCCACTATTAGTTATCATTAGTTGTGAACATTCCAGCTGCTTTTGTTATTGCGGAGATTGCCTTTGTAGCCATGGTTATTTCAAAGAGAAGAGACAGTGACTTTGATATTTCATATCTGTTTTCTCTCTCAATGGGTGTTCGGATGCACAGAGCGTTTGTGCGTGTGAATGCATGCATGTGTGTGTGTGTGTTCATTAAATTGTTCTTTTTTTCTCTGCGGCGAAGGCATATATTCTCTTCTAGATTCTTCTGCAGGAGTCCTGCTGTCACTAACTCATTGGACCTACTTTGAGTTCATGTGGCTGCACACACTATGTGGCAGTGATCATATGAATGCACATATCTTCTAAAACAGATCCTTTAAAAAAAAAAACAAATTACAACACAAAGCACAGCCAGTAGCCCCAAAGTAACTTTATCAATCAACTGATTAATTCTTCTTGTAGAGTTATCAATTAATTCACCCCTTTAAAAAAAAGAAAGAAAGAAAACGTGATAATTCTGGGCTAGTCGTAGTTTGGTGATTGGGCCCTTATTGTGGAGTGATACTGCAGAGAAACAGGCTGACACACACAACTAGGTCCATAAAGACCTGACAGGCGCCACAGACAGTCATCACAAAGCTGACAGTTATGATATACAATTATCGTTGTGATCTGCTTTGGAATTCAGCAGCGGTGCCTCGCCGGCTCTGCAGTGCTGTAATGGGGGAGAGTGTAAAACAGAGCAGGGTGCTGGCTAAAGCAGGCAAAGGCAAGGTGACACATGCAGAATTTTAGTGGCACACACAGCTTTCTCTCTCTCTCTCTCTCTCTCTCTCTCTCTGTCTCTCTCTCGCTCTCTCTGTGCCTGCCACATAGACAGATCTGTGTCCAACTTTTTTGAAGGTGCTATGCGTTGCATTCTTGGTTGCAAATGGCAAGTTTCTCCTGTGGTAATATTTCGCATGTCTAGTAGTAGTCATTCTGGACAGGGCTAGAGTAGATTTAGTGAGTTGCAGACTGATGAAGCTGAAGCTGAAAATGTTGAGGCCAGTTTAGCAAACTGTGCTCTAAACAGGGGGGGGGGGGGCAGCTTACTGTCTGTTTACATAGGATAGGGGACATCATTTCTGATGTCCAGCATGTTTGTCAATGCGAGCCGAGCCCCTTATAAATATGTGTGCACTTCCATTTTGATATGTGACACTCCGTGTTGAGATGTACGAGGCCCTCCCACGCAGCTGTGACAGACAGGTCCTCACTCAATCCTTCCCTGCACCTATATTTTTCCCTCCCTCCCTCGCTCTCTTCATCCCTCCGTCCATCCGTCCCTCCCTCCCTTCCTCTCTCTCTCTCCAAGCAGATGCCATCACGGCCAAGGACACGGTGGTGTCAGCGAGGCGTTGGGGAGACATCGTTCATCAGGGCGTATCGTAATGGGAACCTCCCGGTGACAGTGGTCATCAGGACACGAAAGCAAAAGGGCCCATAAACATTACATGACAGATGGCCAGGGGGACAGGCAGAGACAGGGGGAGGAAGGCAGAGAGAAAGAGAGAGAGTGAGAGAAAGAGAGAGAGGAAGAGAGAGAGAGAGGAAAAATAAAAGAGAGAAAGAAAGAGAAACAGACAGAGAGTGAAAATGAGCGTGCATGAGATGGAGTGAAAAAGAAGAGACTGACACACAGAGTGATAGGAAGGGTTAGAGGCCCCAGTAGCCCTCGTGCTGCTTCTGCCTTATGTGTGTGTGTGTGTGTGTGTGTGTGTGTTAGAGAGAAAGAAAAAAGAGAGAGACGAGTGGACACACACAGCAGAGACAGTGTGGCATTGTGTGTCCGGCGCGAGAGCTGGCAGTAATCAGTAGCACTGTCCCCGTGGAGCCATAAAAATGGGAGCCAGTTGCAAACACGTCCACTGGGGAGCCGTAACGCCTTACGAGCTCTGCTAGAGCATCCAGCCCCGGCTGTAAATACCGCCCACTCCATAACACCAACGGTAGATGGAGACTTTTCCAGGATGAAGACAATGCTGACTAGAAGATGGGCAGAAATGTTTTTTTTTTTTTTTTTTTTTTACTCCCAGTCCAAGGTATAAAGTTCATTTTCACTGCACAGTGATGTCACTGCAGTCATCACCTCTCCCTTACAGTAAACAGTATGTCCAATTATAAGCTGAGGGGGTTTTCAAAGTAAGTAGATATTTTTCATCAGAAGGCACTCAAGTTTTCTTTCTTTCTTTCTCTCTCTCTGTCTTGCGCTCTCTCTCTCTATCTCTTCCATTCTCTTTTTCTCTTTAAGCCCATTTCCCTTTTTTCCTTGACTCTCATCAGTTTAATTAGCTTGCGTTTGTTTCACTTTTCCTCCTCTCCGTTTGTTTACGCTCATGTCAGGCCTGACACTGGCCAATTAGTACAGTGAAATTGTTTAACCTCCACAACATGCCAACGCTCCAAAGAGGAGGAGAAAATGACCGGAATGTTTATTTTAAGTGCGAAGTGAGAGTTCCTCTCCGCTGTTTTGAAATAAGCAGTAGGCAGTACGCTTAGGAGGTAGAAGACCTGTAGCCTAACCAGCGCCGGCGGCATGGGCGGGCATTGGGGTGCCGTGCCCGCCCTCGGAGGAACCTGTGCCCGCCCTGGATGGACGAGTCT
>JASCQY010000010.1:17332565-17340065 GCA_030264315.1 Sardinella tawilis
TATTGGTGGGTGGGTGGGTGGGTGGTGGGGGGGGGGGTGGTAGGCTTCACTCAAAGCATGTTTTATGTTTTCATTGTTGTCCGACATTATTCATCCCCATTATCCTAATGCCCCTCTTGTTATTTGGTCTATTGGGAAGGAAAAAGTTAATTAAACTATTCCTATTACCTGCAAATGTCACTGTAAATTGGACTCATAATTGCTTCACTTTTCCAGTGCACTTTTGAACATCTTAATGCACGCTTGCCCTCACCTAGATACCGCCCATCGCTCACCAAAGCAATGATTCTTTTTCTCGATTAATAATGCAGAGGTGGACGCGCTCAAATGCAAATGGCCAAAAAAAGCTCTTTTTTTCTTTCTTTTTTCCTCAAACGGAGGCATCGTGTTGATGTGCTACTATTTTAACATCACTTACTGATTGTCTTTGCTCGCTTCTACAGTCGCAGCTGAATGGTACAGAAGCTCACAGGCATCTTCGCTCCATGACTGTCAGAGTGATTGATGGAATACGCACGGAATCATTGCACTCGCATCGAATGCCGTAGTACGACGGATGCACGAGTCTGGAGTGCGGAGAAAATATTAGCCTCCGAAGGCAGCCAGGAAGCATGCAGAATGGCAGTAGAGAGAGAGTGAGTCAGGCAGCTGGCATGAGACTCGCAGCTCGTCTCTGGAGAGACCATAGAGCTCAGTTCACATCTCTCTCTCTCTTGTCTCTGGGATCATTTGTGATTCTATACCTCAAAACTCACGAGTCACCATACATTATGGCAATGTACAGCAGCCTATGTAGGCTTATATCATGTATATATTGAATATTGTTCAAGCTCTTTCACAAGAGAGGAATGTCCACTGCCATTGCCCACAGCAATGTATGCGGCACATGCCGTACACAGTGCAGTTTCTGGCACACTGAAAAGGCCATGGGGACACAGTACTGTAAGTGTTCAGTGAGTCCTCAGATGACGGCATGTCACAAGAGATCATAATTCATGACACTGGAAAATTTCACTCACATGTGGTTCCAGTCACATGTCAGTCCATCTGTACATCCATGAGAATGGGGACCTGGAGGTTCTTCTCTGTACAAAGCAAAACTGTGTTTGCCTCTTGCACAAAGACATCTATGAATATTAAGATAGATTGCGCTGCGTGTTCTCTTAAGGTGGATTTCTCTTAAGGCAGATGAAGGTGTCAGCCAAGCCAACAAATGCACCTTTCTGTACTAAATCATACCATCCTTCACTTTTGCTTAAAGAACAGCAGAGACGTATCTTTACTTGTGAAGAACTGCAGTCGTATATGGATGTCAGCCATTCCATGTTTACACTAAACACAACTGTCAACAGGTTGATGTCCAAGACCCATCCCTGCACAGAGACCAGATTCGCTATACCCATCGGCTTTGTTTGTTTCACCTTTGCTTCTGTGGCCCTCCTGGTAAGCAAACACACCTACACCAGATATATGAACAGATAAGGGGGAGAGAGGGAGAGAAGGAGAGAACAACAACAGCATAGGAGAGAGGAGGAAAAGGATAGAAGAGAAAATAAGCAAGGAGAGAAGAGAAGAGGAAAAAAAAAGATGAGAGGAGAAGAGAAAATAGTCGAGCAGAGGAGAGAGAAGAGGAGAGGAGAGGAGAGGGGCTTTCTGATGCCTGGGAGACAGGAGCCCTCACGCCGCAGGATGGAGAAAGGTGAACAGGAAACAGAAGGTGCCCATGGAGGAGGTATATGACATCTGTCAGGATCCAGGGAGGGGGGAGGGACACGGCCCCTCCCTCCCCCGGCCCGGGGGTCACATCTCCGCCCGCACGCGCTGAAGTTGTCACGACACACTCTGACACTTCTTTGGCAATGGCGGCCAAAGTCCCAGAGAAGGGTTGACATGTCGGTGCATTCACTTCTATTTTAATGAATTTATTTGAATTCGTTTTTTTTTTTTTTTTTTTTGGTACCTACCTCCCCCTTAAATACAGGCATGAAGGTACACACAAACACACACACACACACAGGCACACACACATACACTTCCTCATGATTGTGCACACAGATACACTTCTCTCAGCGTGACTAAAATGTCATAGAGTTTCTTTTTTTTTCCTCTAGACTGTTTGTCCTGGACGTGGGAAGGTCAGTTGTCAGGGCCAAGGTCGACAAACAAACAAAAAGACAAAACGGAGACAAAATAACAACAGGAGAAACAAAGGCAGAAATTCGTGAAGGTGTTTTTTTTTCTGTCTCTCCCCTCGTCTTGGCGTAAGATGATGGCACGTAGCACGTTTCTTCCTCGCTTCTGTCCTCTCCCCCCCATCGACAACACCACCACCCCCTGAGCTGGGCAGATTTACGTCAGGGGGGTCAACATCATCTCCACTACAGCTCAAACACGCTACACTGTTTGATGTGGTGGTACTATACTGAAAAAAGAAAATCCTTGAATATATTAAGCTCATTATTACAACACATTTGTCTGTCTTTGCAATACCAATGATTCCTTTTCTCTTTTTTTTCCACAGGGCAAAGTTAAAAGGTGACATTAACTAGCACAGAAATAGAAAGAAATAAAGAAAAATAAACAAATATTAAAATAAACATTTAGGGTTAGGGTTTTTGGACACTGTTAGAATTCTCAAATGTTGAATATTGCAACCCAATAAAGGTAAATGTTTATCCAGAGCGTCATCCATTTCTCACAGCGATTTTGCTGAGGTATAACATGATGGCAGACACTGCAGTATGGTATCTAAAATTTCAGAAATACCTGGAACAGTTTTAGCAGTGCGTAGAGCATCTTTTAAATAGAACTCTATTTTGTTACTATAGCTGAGTGCTGTTTTGTTTGAATGTGCCTATGTGTAAGTGAGTGAGTGTGTGTGTGTGAGAGAGAGAGAGTGTGTGTGTGTGTGTGTGTGTGTGTACGAGTGAATGTGTGTTTCTTGCTTTTTTTCCAGGCTATTGTCTTTGCTCTTCTGTCTGTTCTTGACATTGGAGACGACAGGTGTCGGTGGGGTGGGGATGGTGCTTGTTGAGCGGGTGGGAGGGAGAGAGAGTGAGCGAGGGGGTGCGCTGTGCTGTGCTGTGCGGTGCGGTGCTGCGCGTTGGAAAGAAAACAATCTTTAGCTGCCTGTGGCTGAAAGCTAGCTGCTCCAGGCAACAGGGCCTTCAGCATTTAGCTGGGGGCACAGTAGCAGAATCAGAGCCATCGCTGTACCCCTGCGGCACCAATCTCGAGCACTTACTGTCAGCCCTTCCGCACTTCTTCATATTATTTCTCCAGTTTTTTCCCCTCATTATCAAGGTTTTTTTTTTTCTTACTTTGAATGACTCAGAATTGTGCCAGACTAATTTAGAATAATACAGAATGTGTTAAAAATTTCATGAAGATTATTGCAACAACTGATAACCTTGCTGTTTATGTTACATTACATCTAACTGTTTATTGATGGTAAATCACACAGTGAACCTAAATTTTGGACATGGAGTAATGCAGGGGTGGCCACACTTTTCTGTTTGCGGGCTGCATACTGAAGATGCCAAAGGGCCAATGCAAAATTAAGAATCTAATTTTGAACCAGTTTCAAGTGAAAGAGCGACTGCAGACCGTCTAATGCAACACCATTTAATGATATTATTGACAAACATGTCACACCTGTACTTAAACTATGACATCTGATGGATATATAACAGATTAATGTAACAATGGGCCATATTATATCTAATTTTTTTACTTCATGGCGGGTCGTTTGAAAGAGAGCAGAGGGCTGCGTTTGGCCCCCGGGCCTTAGTTTGGCCCATCTGGAGTAATGGATCAGATGGTAAATTAATCCCAGTACTTTTCCAACAAAAATAAATTCTATTCCTTCTATAATCAATGGCACTTGCTATCTGAATGTTTACTATTTCTACTGTGGAATTAAATATTGCATAACAGAAGCCGAATGGTCTTTGGGTATGTCATTCCATTTTTGCTAACATTTTCTACAGAACAAAAACAGGGTTAGGGTTAATCTCTATAGTCCTATGTACAGTCCTACAAGTATGATCTTCCTAACTAACTGACACAAAACATGTCCAACTAACCTGATATGACACCAGAAATCATCATTTGGCCATGACTTTAGACAGTTATCATTAATATACAACCTAAAGTAGCAGATTCCCTGCGGTCAGTCACAGTGTTAAAGCTCAAGAAAATCAGAGAAAAATCATCAACCCTCAGTGCAAACCTGACGTTAGCATGGCAAAACACACAAGGCAAAGAAGGCACCTCACCTCCTAGGCCTACACAGTTCTAAGGCTCTGTTACTGCCTGCTAAATTCCTTACTTATTCAAGGCTGTTTACTTGAATTAGTTTTCAACCATTTCAATGCAACATGATTTTTAAAAAAAAAAATGTCACCTTTACCATTCTAAAAGCAGACATATATTTTGATAATAACTAATAGGTGTCAAGGCCGTCCCTTCTCCATTGAGATCAATTACAGTGAATGAAAATGTATTTGCTTGTGCAGCCATACGGGGAAACAGAAAGAGAGATGAGAACCCTGTGACTGTGAGGAGAGGAGGACTGGAGAAGGGGGCCTTGGAAGTGGGAGGCAGCTGGATGAAATGAAAGAGGCTCGGTGCTCACTATCATCCCTGACATTCTGTAGGGCTTGACCTTAACAGAGGAGGATCGTGTCAGTGTGAGAGAGGAGAGGGAATCGTAGCATGACCAGGGAACCAGAGAGTAGTCCTTCAGAGGGCTCACAGGGAACCCACACACACACACACACACACACACACGCACATTTAAATGTAAAAATCAAACACTCTCCTCTCTTTACTCTTGGATCATGGAAATTGGCTCTAGAATCCCGGTGCAAATTCCCCTGAGACTGGGTTGTCAATCAGGGGGTGTCAGAGGGAATCAGCGATGCTCAGTCCTCTCAGAGGTAGTCTACTCTAAACACAATCATCACACACATACAGTATGCACTACTCCAGCACCGTCCATGTTGGAAGGCTCAGCATTAGCAGCTGGGAGTTTGAAGCTAGGAGTAAAGACACTGAGATAGACAGAGCTGAAAGACAATGAACAGAGCAGCTTCAACAAAGCTATGAAATTCAAAATGACTGGAGTATCAAAAGAAAGTAAGAAAGAAGAAAGAAAGAAAGAAAGAAAGAAAGGGACAGAGAGAGAGAGAGAGAGACAAAGAGAAGTACTGCAATACAGCTACCGCATCTCAACTGCTAAGTTCCCTTTCAAATAGCTCATCAATTCCAACATGAATATGTTGCTTGAGGCTTCACCAGTGCACCCATTACGAATGCTAATTTATTTTCCACGCCGAGTAAATTATCATGCGCAGATACATACAACAGTTCAAAGTAGCAGACACAGAGGATCATTGTTATTTGATGATATTTGGCAGTGTTACAGAACTGTTGGTGGGTAGGTGTTGTGTTGTTCATCATTAATTGCGTATCGGTAAACATTCCCTCTGTCATCCTAGCCAGGCTATATAGAGATACATTTAACCCAAGGTGAGAGGACTGGCATGTGCGTGTGACTGTGTCTGTGTGTGATTATCCCTGTACTTCAACATGACACAAACAAACATCAGCCAACTGAGGAAAAAAAAAAAAAACAAACTAAAAAAAACAGTTCATGGAAGCCGACTGATCTGTTCTGTATTCTGTCGTCCATCTACCTTGGTGAGGGGGAGGAGACGTGTGAAGTTTCCTGGGTGTTGCACACCTTGTGCTCCGTGTCCATCCTTGCTAATCTGAGGCAGATTTAAAGGCAGCCATTATCACAGTATATAAAAATATTATTGACCTTTGGGAGGCAGGGCTAGCTTGGAGAGGAAGAGGACTTTTAGCAGGGGGTGCTGGGCGAGGCCATAGCTCATGCGGCTATTAACATATGCCAGTCTTCCTAAATGTTCCAGGTCTCTTTATTAAAAAATTTAAGTACAACCGTATATTTTTATGGTGCTCGTAAAGGAAGTGGTCGTTCACATTATTTTTTCATGAACGGTGAACTTTAGGAGATAACTAGAATGGATTACAAAATTAATTCAGAATAATTAATTTCAGAAGAAAGTGTAGTTTTGTTTTTTTTTTTGCAAGAGAACTGCTATATTCATCTCTGTGGCCGTCAATCCATCTTTTATCAAATATTGATCTGTCTGTCTGTCATTCCATCTGCTTGTCTGTCAGTCTATTGGCCTCTTGTCCGTCTGTCTTTGTGCACAGAGCTGTAGCTGCAGATCTTGACCCTTGGCGGTGTGTGCTTTCGATCTGTCTGTCTGTCTGTCTGTCTGTCTGTTGTCTCCCTCTGTCTATCTGTCTGTGTATCTGTCATTCTCCTGATCCTGACCCTTGGCTGTGTATGAGTTGCTTTAATGAAGGCTAGACCCCCATCAAAGTGGATGCCCACACCCTCAACACCAGCCTCCTCCTCCCCCTCCCCCTCCCCCTCCCCTCTCTGCACCCCCATCCATTGCTGTGTCATGCCCTTAGGGGGCACAACATGGCTCCTAGTGAATCTACCATTCTCACAGTGCTCAGCATTCCCTCAGAGCCCAAGGCCCTATAGAACCCTAACACTAATCACCATTTACATGGTACTGTGCTGCACAATGTTCTCAGACGCACCACAACCAAGCCTCTATGATTCTGCGAGACAGAAAAAAAAAAGGCAGACATAAAAAGAAAACAAGCATTGCTTTTTTAAAGCCTCAGCGAAGAAAGAGGGGAAAGAAAGAAAGAAAGAAAGAATGAAAGACAGAAGCGTGGAGAAAGAGAAAGTGACAGAGCGGCAGAGAGACAGAGAGAGAGGCTCATCGTTTGATGCTTCTCCTCTGTGTGCTGGGAGAAGATTAAACTGGAATGTGTGCACATATGGATTGATATGTTACAGCCTAGTGGTCCGGTGCGACGCTGGGACTTGCCATGATTGATTTCTTGCCAATACGGTTGCATGTGTGTGAGCCCACGGCGTGGCGGCACGTTCATTTCCATTCCTCAGAAGCACCGGAACAGGGGGAGGTTCGCACTTGTTTTCATTTGTCGCCATAGCAACGGGAATCATGAGCAGCAGGGGAGGTCAGTTGCATGGGAGAGGGGAATCTGAGTTCACAGACAATGACATGACATTGATTGCAACTCACTCCCCTCCTCCTCATCCACCAACCACAGCCCACCACCCTTATCCTGAACACAAACACACACACACACACACCTCTTGCATCTTTGCTCTCCCTTTCACTCTAGTAATCCTAATCCTTATAGCCAACCCATGCACACATAGGTACACACACACACACACACACACAAACACACACACACTGCCTTCAGCCAGCCTTGTCTTTCAGTAGGATACCAACCTTTATACTTTCCTCAGTCCATTTTTCTCAAGCTATCAAACTTTGCTATTATAGCCTCTCTCTCTCTCCAAGATATAAAGATATAATGGCCATCTTGTCTGTTTACGGTCTCAGTAAGTAC
>JASCQY010000010.1:17345065-17354556 GCA_030264315.1 Sardinella tawilis
TATAATAAATTGCGAGGGGTAGGGAGCTCGGTGCGGCGGATGGCTCGGTCGGCTCACAGAGAGACGAGAGGGAAGAGCGACTATGGCGGATCTCTGGTGCTGCAGTATAGGAGCCACGATGGCGGCATCAAGCCTTTGTTGGCTGCAGTGGTGATTATGCTCTGAGGAAGAAAAAAAAGAAGGGATTAATGAGGTTGGTATGGTGAAGCTACTCCAGCTCATTACTGCCAGACCAGCGCCCCTGCGAAGGATATCGCCACTCACTCGGGCAACGTGGCTAATGCAAGCGGACGCATGAGCCCCCCCCCCCCACCCCCACACACATATACACACGCACACACACACCTTATTATCTTATTTAAGACCACTTAAAACAGAAGTGCTAAAAGGTAGTGTGACACCGGTGGCGTCCTTTATCGGGTCACTTAAATAACCACCACTGCCACCTCCTCCTCCTCTTCCATTTCCGTATAACACCACCCCCCCCCCCCCCAACACACACACACACCACGTACACATGCACGCACACTCACAAACACTTCTGCCCGCTCTCTCACCTGCCTCAGACCAGGGAAGAAAAAACAATGTTGTCTATCTTAAAAAACACTTTCGAAGAAAGACCATGTGAGTAAGAGAGTGGGGTGGAGAGAGAGAGAGAGAGAGAGAGAGAGCAAGAGAAAGAACTGACAAAAGAGGGAGACAGAGAGGAAGAAAAAAAGACAGAGAGAGAGAGAC
This sequence comes from Sardinella tawilis, assembly GCA_030264315.1. NCBI lineage: Eukaryota > Metazoa > Chordata > Actinopteri > Clupeiformes > Clupeidae > Sardinella > Sardinella tawilis. Next base: position 17,345,801 of record JASCQY010000010.1, read on the forward strand.
AGAGAGGGAGGGAGTAAGAGAGAGAGAGAGTGAGAGAGTCTCTTCCTTGATTAACTGCTGAATGTGTGAAGGAGAGGGGCGCTGGTGTCGGATCAGCGAGACAGAGGTAATTAGTCTATGGAGGGTTCGGCCGCCACCACCACCACCGCCGTCTCGCCGCGCCGAAGCAGCCGCGGCGTCGTCGTCGTCTCCGCTCCACTCAACAGAGGGGTGCATCTCCCGTCTGCGTCAGAGGGAACAGGGTGGCAAAGCCACTCACTCCACTTCTCATCAGCTATGCATCTATTCATCCAAACTTCCCCACTCTCTACTCCTTTGTCTGAGAAAGGAAACTAATCTTAAGTGTTCCGGAAAAGGCTATTTATATTCATTTTTTTTCTTCCCTTTACATATGCACACACACACACACACACACACACACACACACACACACACACACATGGCAGAGGAGTGATGGTTAATTTATTTGAAAAGTCTGTAATCTGTCTTACATTTGCTCTCGCATGTCGCTATACAACTCTAAATATAGCAAGTCCACAACGGGCGATTGGGTAAATGGAGAGTCTTCGATGGACGAAACAGAATCCGTCCATGGTTGTAGACATCTTATCTTCCTGCCTCCTAGTTAAGTGCTGACCTCCCGTCGGAGTGAGTTTCTCTTTCTCTCTCTGTGTGTGTATGTGTGTGTGCATGTGGTCCGCGGGTGACCGCAAACAGCCTCATTAATTAAGGGTGCTCTCCGTTCTCTCTCTCTGCTGCTGGATGAGGCCTCATCGCTCTTGTTCCTCTGGCCTTTGCGAGACACAAAGGTCACGGGGGTTCGCTGCCGCACTATACGCCTCGGAAGCGGCTCGCCGAGAGTGGTGAGACGAGGCGAAGTCTGACTGTGCACGACCTCTGTGACCTTTGTAGCACATCTTGCGTCCATCATTAAAATACAGTGCGAAAACCGGGTATAGTGACTTAGACATGCCAAGTTATTATATAAAGAAGGAACGCAAGCAAGATGTACACAGTATGTTTACAGCATAGTATGGCTCCAGGTACCGGTATTGACAGTTGCATGTGAATGTGTGCTGATAAGGGTAGGTAGGCTATATGGCTAACACGCATCAGGTAGCCTATTTTAGCACCCTAGTTGCTGCAGTAGGCTAGCCCACTCTCCATATGCAACTATGGGTTTGCAGTGATTTGTGTGTTCATTACAAGTGAAACAGCTTGAATCTGTGTGTGGCAACAATCCGCATGTGCTAACAGCAATCCTTTATGAACATCAGGAGTGTTTGCTGTTAAAGAAGCCGGGGTTAGCGGTGGCTAATTAGCCACATTTGGCATACCCCGTTGCTCTTCATTTTTAGCTCAGTCGAGAGTGTTTGTAATTCAAAAGTGCTGCCATTATGCTTCGATTTAACATACCAAGGGCAGCCATTTAACACATTGTTAAATTTTTCAGTGCAATGTTTATGCTTAAGTTCAGAAGAAAATTAAACCCAAATTTGAAGTAGCCGTGGTGTTCAAACACAATGTCTCTAATGATTCTTACAGCCCATCACAATGGTTTTTCACTGTGGGGAGAGAAATAAATGCAGTTCAGTTACAGACTGCCTGCACTCCAAATTCATGTACGTCTTTTAGCCAACATAATGTTCACATTTAAGATTACCATAAAGACACAGCAATATCTTGCAGCACAAGCAAACCCTTGCTAAGGATTGCATATTCACAAATATTTTTTAGCTTAATTTTGTGAAATGCATGAATACAAACATAATGAACATTACAATAACAAGTGCAATATGTTGCAAGTGTTTGCCTTTGTGATTTTCTGTTGTCTATGCATCATAACAAGAACTGCATGCAATATAACCATCTAAACATGCTGTATTTGTATGAGGTGGAACTCTCAGGAGTGACAGCTATACTGACCAATAATGGGCACTCTGCCAAGAGACTGACAACCAGCTGGATGCCTGTGGTTACTGATCTTATGATCTGACGCAAGCGTTGCCGCTTCTCGGAGGCAGCTGCCCAACACCAGAACCCAGGGAGGGACAGCTGCCTCGCGGCGCCTTAGGTCACTGTGTTTTCCACTAGGTGCTCTCCTGGGCATACACGCCATGCCTCAGGCAGCGGCAGCTCCAGCACCCTGTTGAAAAGAAGAGAGAGAGAGAGAGAGAGAGAGAGAGAAAACTGCACTTTTCTCTCTCTGGGTTGCTGTAAGGGTTCGTTTGTGTTGCCGTCATGTATGTATGCACTACTGAGACCCCTCAGTGCAGGTACGGCCAACGGGCGCCGTCTGGTTTCCCCAAATTGCTGGGGTATGACATCACCTGTATAGGGACAGGGGTTGGGGACATGTTTTCCTTTCTCTTTCTTTTTTTTCTTTTTTTTTTTGAATGGAATACACTGCTAGTTATTCACTATGTAACATATGGATTAAGTACAAAACTTGTTCAAATGACGACATCTGTACTGGTATAGATTTTTTTAAATAGACTCTTTTTTCATGCTGAAAAGGCTGATTTAATCCCAACTTTCCATAGAGGAAGGAATTGTCTTTTCATTTAACACCTGTCTATTTTCAGTCTTTGGATCGCCCACTGTCTTTTCTTTTAGTTTCTGGGGCTTGTACCAGGGTGTGACAATGATGTCAGTGGCCTGTCTTCCTTCAACAGAAGACTCCTCTGTCTGGTAACTGGCTAATAACAAAGTATCCAAACTGGGGTAATTGTCGGGATCTGTTCTGCACAAAACTCAAAGTCGACCTCTAAAGATCTAGTTATAAGCACACTTGCCTTTGTCTCAGAAAGTGAGAAATATGGCATGAATTATCGAGTTGTAAATCTCAGATACACTCACAAATGGGGCTTGTGTGCACAGATATAACCTAACACTTGCATGACTACAAGAATCAAGGCTGGAGTGCTGTGTGGTGTGTGTGTGTGCGTGTGTGTGCGCGGAGGGTGACGGTGGTCGACTGGTGTGAAAATGCAGGAAGGGCTTCAGGTTTGCTGTATAGAGGCAGGCGAAAGGTAACAGGATCTGGGTGATTACCGGGTGAGCGGTGGCCTTGGGGGTGGGAGTCTGCACCGAAGAGAGAGAGAGAGAGAGAGAGAGAGAGAGGACTGGTTAGCCTTGTGCCGCGCTGATGTCGCCTGACATTTAGCATGCATACAAAAAGGTGCTCTCTTCTCCTGTCAGAATGGCGGGGCCGCACTGTTTGTGTTGGATGTCACAGCCCGGGCCCCTGACACTGAGCAGGACCCCAAGTGACAGTGGGCGGGAGGCAGGAACAATGGTGGCCGAGGGAGCAGTGCATTGTGGGTAAGTCTTCAGACCTTCTACATACCAGGCATGTTGCCAATCCAAGCTGAGTACGTCGACGTATTAAACAGGATGGCAACACAATTTTCCAATAAAGTGCAGGGGTAAGATCATCTTCCTGCATAAGTCTGTCACGCCTCATTTTTACAAGTGCTAGCTCTACTACTCCAGTTGTCTCTCTCTCTCTCTCTCACTCACACACACACACACACACACACACACACACACACAAACACACTCATTACCACTGCTAGCCATAAAGATTCCATAAAGATGACTGCCGACACTGCCGCTAAGTGCAATGCTAGTCTGCCTCAGTGGCGCTAATAATGGTGCGCAGGGATTTGGGGGCCTCTGTATGCATTCATGGCTAGCACAGCTGGTGTGCTGGCCCATGACAGCCTGAGCTTAAGTCACAATGCGAACTGACACTAGTAGGAGTGGCGAATCACGCAAGGGAGTGACACCGAAGACGCAGACACCCTGTTTTTTTTTGTTTTTTTTTTTACCTCCCCCCTCTTTTTTTTTTTTTTATTCTCAGGGACAGACACATCGCTAAACGCACCCCTGGTAATTATGATGGCATGACAGGGCAGTCGTTCCAGTTTTTGTGTACACGGGAGCTGGCGAAAAATTTATGAAACCATTAGCATATCATATCACATCACGATTATGGTCGCACACAGACACACCGCGACACACAATGGGTGATATATAATTCAGAAAGTTCCAAGAAGAAGAAGAAGAAGCTTTGGGAAGGTGATTATTCCCGTTTCCTGTACCTGTCGAGCTGGTGCGACACACACTTGTCCTCACACACACTCTCTCACAAACACACTCACTAATTACCGGTGCTCATGCGTTACTGATACCATCTCATATTTCTCTGCCTACGTGTCTAATGCTTTTGACAGCAAATGGAGGATGGAGAGAGAGAGAGAGAGAGAGAGAGAGAGGAGAGGGTGGAGGTGACTTTCTCCTAGACACACTTTCAACTTTCAAAAAATACACACACACACACACACACACACACACTACATTTCTTGTAGATGAAGTGTCTGTATTGGTCACACAGCAAAACCAAGTGTTGACAGCAATCTTGCCAACATGGTGTCACAGCCCCTTCCAGAAAATTCTCTTTCTCTAAAGCTTCACATGCAATGACACAGACCCTCTTCCAAGGAGAGCTCTAGAGGTGTGGGGACACCAGGTCTGCAACTAAGGGGAAAAAAATAAACGGAAAAAACAGAGAAAAGATTTGAATATTTCAAAGTTGTTAATCAGTGTCTGGTGTCAAGACAGGTCAAAGGCACAAGGATGAGGACAGAGTGTGGGATGCAGTGGTGTTGGGAGCCTCTGGCCTTAAAACTTAGTCTGAATCGAGAGCTAATTGTGCTGCAACCTGCATAGGGGCCTCTTCTTTAATCTGAAGCCCACTCTCTTTATCCACGGCTGACTCCAAGGGCCCATCACGAGTCTCATGAGATATCTCTCTCTCTCCCACCACTTTTCTTTTCTTTTCTCTCTTTTGGCCTTATCATCTGCAGCATCTCTCTTTCTCTGAGTGTCTTTATTACGCGTACACACAGAGACATACAATCAACACACACACACACACACACACACACACACACACACACATACACACACACAAACATACACACACTTCCCTGTCGGAAACACAGGTGCTGGCCACTGCCCGAGTCGCAACCATTGCGCCTTTCACAATCAAGGAGTTCTAATTTTCCTCGCTTTCTTGAAGGAATTAAAAAAATAAAAGAGGAGGAAAAAAAAAAAAACTTATGAGAAATTTTAGCCTTCATCTCTACAGCCCATTATTCCTCTTTAATTTCCATTCTATCCATCTGTCCCATCTCCTTTTCTTTGCTTTCTCTTCCCGTTTCTTTTCCCTCCCTCTACTTCCCCCCTCCCTCCATCCCTCCCTCCTCATCCCTCCCTCTCCTCCTCCTCTTCTTCTTTCTCCTTCTTCAACAGTCCCATTCCCTCCCCTTCTCCTTCTATACCTATCTATCTATAGTCCAGCAGATGCTGTCCCATTTGTACTCTCCCCCACGACATTCCAACAGGGGATTGCTTAAGGATGCAGGAGCCTCGGTGCTCATGGATCACACTGACACACGGTCAGCATCAGCAGATTATGAACTATGGGAGTCTGACATCCCTCCATTGTTCCGCCATCTAAATATGAACAATAAGGCCCATCCGACGCCGCCGCCGCTGACAGCTTATTCGCTCTTATCACTCCCGTGGAGCTTCCCGGCATGATCTGTGAACCACCACCACCACCGCCACCACCACAACGACCCCCTAGCCACCCCTACCCCCACACCACAAAACCATCTCCCTCCTGAGCCCCTTGGTGCTGTTGGGCTGCCCTCCCTCCTTCCCTCCCTCCCTGGCTCACTAGCTGGCCTGGGGGTGAGAGTATTGGTGGTGTGGTGGGGTAGGGGTGGTGTTGGGGGGGGGGGGGGGGGTTGGCTGCTGGTTGGGTGTCCAAGGGCCACTCTCTGGGTCCGAGGAGGCTCACTGACCGCTACGTAGAATGAGAGAGAAAGAGAGGAAGAGACAGAATGATCACCTTCTTCTAGTGCTGTGGTGACAATGATGAACAGATATAAGGAGGGAGAATGAAAAGATAAATAAAGAGCAAGGGAGAAAGGAGGGCACAACTTGAAAGAGTGCATGTGTTCACATATGTGAGCGCATTCGCGCGTGTCAGGATCTCTGTGTGTGCGTGTGTGAGTGTGTGTGTGTGTGTACAGCTGTGGATAAGTACTCCTAAGTATGAGCCTACTAAGTCTGGCTATTCTGGCCCCTGTAAGCCAGCCATCCATCCCTCTAAATTCTGTTCAAGAGCTATTTGTAAATCCAATTTTTCCCCCTTTTTTCTGCATAAAAAATATGTCCGTCTCGCACCCGCAAAATACAAGCAACACTATGAGGAAAAAAAATAATGCGTTAAAGGGATCATCTAGAGTGATGGCATGAGTATGTTATTTGGATCTTCTTTTTTTTATTTTATTTGAATGACATAAATGCTTCCCCACCAGCAGAAGCAGATTAGGGGGCTGAAATGGTTTAATGACGGAGTCATGTGCAATACCACTATAATCCAATCTAAACAAAAACTTAAAGCGCATATCCAGTAAATGAGCTCATTCAAAGGTGTGTGTGTGTGTGTGTGTGTGAGAGTTAAAGGAGGGGCTCTCTTGTGTCAGCTCCCCCCCACCCCCGTTCCCCCTTTTTACACGAAACATGCAGGAGGGAGGGTGAGGTGTAAGCAAGGAGTCATAAAGAAAACATAAACAAAGGGGAGAAACAAAAGAGCCTCAGAAATGGAACAGGAAATGGCATCTTTGAAGGTGTTAATGACCTTGAGAGGGGAAGTTGGGGAAACAGTGTTATGCCATATTGTGAATGAGAGAGAGAGAGAGAGAGAGAGAGAGAGAGAGAGTATGAATTGGTATGTGTTCTGTTGGTTGTGTGAGCTCTATTTTAGTGTAAATTACCGGCAGCATTGGGGTAAATACCAAAATGTCTCGGTCCATCTCCTCTCAACTGGGCAACAGAGATCTGCCAGTCATATTAATCTCATGTAAAAAAAAGAAGAGAAAAAAAAAGAAGAAAAAAAAGAAGAAAAAAAAGTTTTCCGGTCACAAAACTACTGGAAAGACTGAAAGGCGTCACAGCCAAGAGAACATATGAATCACCTCATAGACAAGAGTTGAGAAAAGAAAGAAGGGGGTTTGCGTGCCTTTTTCACTGGGAACTCAAAACTCCCTCAATGACATCAGGTTAAAAAAACGTGTTTAAAGTGCTTAATTCTAGGCAGTAGATTTAACATACTGTATATCTCTCAAGAGACAGATTTTAAATATTGCAAACCTAAATGGGGAAGTGGAAGAGGGTGAGGGGGTTGAAACAGATTCACCTAAATTATTTTTAGAGAACTTGACACTCTTCTTTGCTCTAGCTAAGTGCTCAGTCTTTTTTTTGAGAGAGAGAGGATTTTTCTCAGGAGAGAGGAAAGGCAGGACCAGTGTCCATCTTCCTCTTTCTGTCGTCAGTTGTTCTGGAACGTTCCCTCCTCTTCCTCTCTCTCGGCCATCCTTTTCTTCACATCTAAATGTAAGCAACAGTATATTTGCAGATGTTTCTGGTCGTGACTGAGAAGAATGCCTATGACAGAGGAGTAAAAGATGACAGAAAGAGAGAGAGAGAGAGAGAAAGAGAGAGAGAGAGAGATGGAGCAAGAGTGAAAGAAAGAAAGAAAGAAAGAGAGCGTGAGTGCATGTGTAAGAGGACTCCTCCATTCTAATTGCCGGTCACATTATGTAGCAGTTGTTTCTGGCTCAGGGTTGAGATCTCAGTTATTTCTGTGATCAGCACTCTGCCACAGCCAAGCTAATGGCCCCCTTTTTCAATCAGAGCCTTTTCTGTAATGAAGTGCTGAGAGATGGCTCTATACGTTGGCTGTTTCTCTCTCTCTCTCTCTCTCTCTCTCCCCTCTGCATTTAGGAATTGGGTGGAGGCAGGTGGTCACCATCTCCCTCTCTCTCTCTTTCTTTCTTGCTCTTTTCTTCTTCTTCTTCTTCTTCTTCTTCTTCTTCCTTGCGTGAATGCGGCAAGCAGGGGTGGAATGAGGTGGAGTGTCATCGTGGGGAGCTGAGGTATGTGTGGCGGGGTATCTGTGCGAGAGCGGGCCGGATTAACGTGATCAAAGGGCCCAAGTGGCGCGGAGAGAAGGGGGTAGGGGTGGTGTGTTTGGGGGCTGGGGGGGGGTTGGGGCACGCCACGAGGCCCTGGGACAGGCTGGGTAAACCCATCAATCCCCCTCCCCCCTTCCTCTTCCTCCCTCCCTCCCTTCCACTCCAATGTGTTGGCCTGCACCCCATCCAGAAGAAAGGGAAGCTGTGTTGGACTGGCCAGCTAACCACTGAGGAGGCGATCATTGTCATTATCAGCAGCGGTGAGAATTAGGCTTTGCACATCTAGAGCTAATTGAAGGTAGCCTGATATAATTTTTTCATTGCAGACACAGAGAGTGAGGAAAATTTAGGGATAATGAAAATATAATGATATTACTGAATGAATCCAGGGAAAAACAAATGATATAAAATATGTTATGATTAAATTCTACAGTCCACACAACAAAACAGAGAATATATTCATATGATGAGGTACCGTTCAATCGGTTTCTTGTAACATAGTCTCATCACTCCTTCCCCAGGCAAACTCTTTCATGAAAAGTTCGTCTTTTGCAGTCTTACACAAATGGGTGTAAAAAAAAAAAAAAAAGCCATCCAGACTGATAGTCGGAGTTCTGATTTGATTTCGTGGTGAGGCCATCGCTGCGGCAGCTTCCATCTGCTCTACTTCCTGTTCGAGCGCACTGATCCACTCCCCCCCCC
>JASCQY010000010.1:17440028-17452046 GCA_030264315.1 Sardinella tawilis
TTTTCGTCAGCTCCTTGTACTCGACCACTGCTTCCACTGGATTGTTAGGTTTGGGCGCGCCGGCGTATTCCTTTAACAAAACATACTGCCTGAACCAAAACAAAGAGTAGAAAGTCATTCCATATCCTGCCTGAACCAAAACACAGACTAGAAACTATTTCTACATATTTACCTGAGCCAAAACACAGACTAGAAACTATTTCTACATATTTACCTGAGCCAAAACACAGGAGAAAGTCATTCCAAATCCTGCCAGAACCAAAACACAGAGTGGAATGTAATTCCACATCCTGGTGGAACCAAAACACAGAGTGGAATGTAATTCCACATAATGGTGGAACCAAAACACAGAATGGAATGTAATCTTCTTTGTCATGCCAGCGTGTAACCAACCAAACCTGCCCAAATGATTCGGAGCTTCCAAATAGGCTACTTCAAAGGAACTGCGGTTTAATTCAGGTTAAACTGTGTGACATGATGTAACAGCAAAAATGGCTGGTAGCTGAACAATGATGATTGTGTTTCACTTCTCTGTGGCTCCCCTTCTCTGCCTGCTGTTTTTATTGTAGTGGTGGTGATGGTTCAGTGATAAGACAGTGTGCGGCCACAGCTCTGTGAAAGCCTCTCTTTCGCAGTTAGTGAAACCAACGCTCCTCTGACGCGCCAGTAATTATCAGCACATCCAGGCCACTCTGCTTGCCTTCCGCAAAAGCAGTGTGTGTGTGTGTGTGTGTGTGTGTGTGAGAGAGAGAGAGAATGTGTGTGTGTGTGTGCATGAGAGTGTGTGAGCGTGAGTGTGTGTGTGTATGTGTGTGTGTGTGTGTGTGTGTGTGTGTGTATGCTTGTGCCTGTCAGGCAGTCGCGAGATCATTAAAATGAAGCTCTTTGTTGCAGTGAAATCCACAGATAAGCAGAGCACACAAACTCACAGACAGGCAAGGGTTGACACGCGCACACACACACACACACACACACACACACACACACACACATACACACATAAAATATATAAGTTCAAACACACACACACACACACTCTCTCTCTCTCCCACTCTCTGTCTAACACACACATATGCACCCTTAATGAAAGCAGACATCAATAGCCATCTCTGCATGCCTTATAACCAGGCAAGCGGCCAATTTGTTTCCATCAGGATATTGACAGATGGCTCCTGTGCGAGCCCTAGCCACTAAAGACGCGCGCTGTGTTAATAGCAGTGACATCAGCACAATTTAACATGCGCTCCTGGAGGCGCTCAAACACCCAGTGCGCTGAGCGAGGCTGCCAGCACGGCAACGCTTATGCAGCCCACGGTTGCATGACAAGGAACTGAGCATTCCAAGCCTTATGTTATGATTTCTTTTTTTTTTCTGTCGGCCTTTCTTTCTTTCTTGCTTGCTTTCTTTCTTTCTTTCTTTTTTTTCTTTCTTTTTGTCTGCCTTTTCTTTTGTTTTTTTTCCATCCTTCTTTAAATTTTCCTTTTTTGAATGTTCTTTCTTTTTGTACTGAATACAAAATGAGACGAGAACGGAAGGGAGGAGGAGGGAAAGCAGGAAGGAGAGATGGAGAGAATTGGAAAAAAAGAGAGGAGAGAGAGAGAGAGAAAGAGAGAAATAAGAGAGGGGGGCTGTTATTTAGGAGGTCCCCATTCTGCGCTACAGCACCTATGTGGTGGCAGCGTGTCTTTTTGTGAAATGTTAAATGGCTCCTTTCTTCCCCTGGCTGACGTATGTCAAGGCAGGAGGTGCTCATTATTTTGGCCTCTAGCTTGGAATGTGAATCATGGATTCAAAAAACAGGGCAGGAAGTGTTTGTCTTCTCTCTCTCGCTCGTTCACTCACTCACTCACTCACTCTCTCGCTCCCTCCCTGCCTGCCTCTCCTTTTGGGCTTTTCAAACTTCTCCGGCAAAAAAGGGGAAGCATGGAGGTTGGAGGCTGGGTGAGGACTAAGTGGAAATGCAAGGCAGTGAATTTTGATTTCGTTTTTACTTTACTTTCTCTTTTTTTCACCACGGTGTATGCGTTTCCCCTCTTGTGTTTGTTCAAACTGCCTCGAGAGAGAGAGAGAGAGAGAGACAGAGAAATAGAGAGAGAGAGAGAGAGAGACAGAGAAATAGAGAGAGAGAGAGAGAGAGAGAAAGAGAGAGAGAGAGAGAGAAAGAGAGGTGGGCAGAGAGATGAAGAAGAAGAAAGACAAAAAGAGAAAGAAAGAGTGAGGGTAGAGGGTAAGAGAGAGAAAGAAAGAGATAGAGAGATGGGCAGACAGATGAAAGACAAGAAAGCGAGGGTGAGATGGTAGAGAGGTGAGGTGGTAGAGAGAAAGAGAGAGAGAGGGAGACAGAAAGAGAGCGAGAGAGGGAAAGAGAGAGAAAGAGAGAGAATGAGGGGCACTGTGGGTATCTAAGGAGATGCATTGGCGAGCATGCATGCCTGGTCGAGCAGCAGCTTGGCTCCTTTGATGTTTGCTGCGGTGCTGCATGGCTGGGGGAAACTCAAAGGGCCAGCTGTTAAAAAATGCATGATGCGCTCGGCGTTATGAACTTGACGAAATGAAGATCAAGTGATTTCATTTAGGATTTTACATCAAAGAAATACACTTCACTAACGGAGGAGGGAAAGAGAAGGAGAGAGAGAGAGAGCAGCAATATTCAACAAGTGGTTTCCAACTAATTAGCCTTAGTCCTTCACCCTCAGGGGAGATGAGATACGTTGATGGGTAGACTGGCTGGCCAATTGGATTATAGAATGACAGCATAATATACTGTTATGTGTTAAACAGTCCATCCAATCAGTAAGGGAGCAATATATACAGTAAGACCCGCCTCTCCAAATCAGTGCTGTTCCAGGCACGCACATCCAGATAATTGCTACATAATTAAATGCATCATGGCCTATTAAAATAGTTTTTAAAAAAGGCACACACACACAAGAGTGTATCATAATGAGAATTCAATCAATCGAAGCAAGACGCGATAGTCTCGACCAGGGACTCATTCTACCCATTTCGTGTTACATATGTTGACCTACATTTTGCCATCTGGCACTGAGCAAGCAACCATCTACAGTACAACAACAACAACAACAACAACAACAACAAACACATAGACATACACATACACACAAACACACACACACACACACACACAAATCCACACTGGGAAGGAAAACAGGAAAAAAAACATGGCATGACTCAATCAAAGAGACAACTCTATCTCCTTCCCCGCTGGACTTACACCACTGGAGGGAATACATGTTGCCTGTGTCTTTAGCGCTAACACCCATGCTATGCTTTAAGGCCCTATCAAACACAACCACAGCCTAGATCAAAGGGAGAACAGAGAGGGGGGCAGGAAAGGACTGCTTTACCAATATGGCTGCCGTTTGATCCGAGAACAACCCCCTCTTTCCTCCAGTGGTTGAGAAAGGAAGGGTGATTACAAGGAAATTCAAAAGTCAGCATAGGTAAAGTCAGAAGTAGTGTTTACTTTCTTCCAGTCTTTTTCTTTCTTTCTTTCTTTCTTTCTTTCTTTCTTTCTTTCTTTCTTTCTGTCTTTTTTGTCTCGTTTTTGTTTTCTTTTCCTTTTTTCCTGACACTTTCACAAAGCTTTATGAAGCTTCAATTTGCTAATTGTCCCTTTTGCAAAGGCATACAGAATATGATAACATTACAATGCCTTATGAGTACAGTCATGACAATGTACTGTATATATTAGTGTTATGAATGTTTTATAAGCCTTTATGAATGCATTAATGATGCTTTATGAATAATGGGTTCATAGAAAGTGTTACCCCTTTTTTATTTCCAAAGGGCCATTCTAAGTCAAACTGGTTTAGAAATTCCCTCGCAAAACAAAGAATCTGACACCCTTATTTGTTTATTTTGTCTCTTCTGTTTTTTTTCTTTCCTTTTCTCTCTTCTCTCGTCTTTGTCTTTCCAGTGTCTGCTCCGTGAGTGTAATCCACTGAGGGTTTGAAATCATTTCCAGCTTAAAGTCAATCATGAATGTGAACCGAAGTTCCTGGCAAGACAGGCCTCCTGAACCCAAATAACTCCACACCCTTGGGAACTGAGGAACAGAAAGATGGTGAGAGAGAGAGAGAACGAGAGAAAAGGATAAGAAAACACATAATTCATCACTTCTTCTCCTCTGCCACCCCTGCCGCAACCACCACCACCAGTACCAGCCCTGCCAGTGTCGCCAGCAATCCACCCAAGGAAATCGGATTAAACCATCCTGGCACAGTGGGCAGGCGTCCCAGAGCTAGTGCTTCCTTAATGAGCTCCCATGAAGATACGACAAAAGGAGAAAATCGATGCCATCCCTCCTCCCTGCTAATAAGGCTCGACGCCGCACCGCACCACGCCGCACCGCACCGCGATACAGAGCCAGTGAGCTAGTCCTGGCATTAACACACAGCTGGAGACGCCTTAGGCTCTTTATGGGTGGTGTAGGGGGGGTTGGGTGGGCTTGGAGAGGGGGGGGAGGTTTGAGGGGAGGTTGGGGGTTCGAGAAAGGCCTGCGGCATTCAGCTGGGCATCCTCCATCATGGCAGTGGTGTGTGTTTAGGGTAGAGGGTGGGGTGGGGGGAATAGGAAGATGGGTATTGACCCCCCCCCACCCCACACCACCCCCTCACCCCTCCCCAATTACACTGCGACCCCCCCCAAACCCACCCCACCCCAGCCTCTTACTGCTCAAGCACACCCCCTGTTCGGCAGTCTGTTCAGCAATTGGGTGCCATAAATTATTAAGTGCGCTGGCACAGGGAGGGGTCCTCTGAAGCCTTAGCATGGGGAGAGGCAGGAGGGTTTGGGGCTAAGGTGGAACTGATGGGGGGGGGGGGGGCTTCTCCAAAGGCCTGGGTGGTTATTGAACATTTTGACCTTCTTGCCGTTATGGCAGCGAATAAATAACTCTAAAGATGACACCTTCTGACGGATCTATCTCTTTGTGGTCTAAGGCAGTAAACCGCGGCACCCCGCTGTTGTTCGGCAGCAGAATAAATAAACAAACACTGGCTCCGGGACACGGAATTACCTTCAAAATTAACAGTTATTAACTCGAGCTTTGAGGGGGGACCCTCCCTCCTAATCCACACAACGAGATAATTTGGGTAATTAAGACTGGAGGGTGGATGAAGGCTCGGAATCTGCTGGAGCAAGCTGGCAGAGGCCCAACAGGTCTCTTAGCGCCCAGTGCACTGAGTCTTCCAACAGTCAAGATCTAATACTGTGAAGGGGAGGAAGGTGCAACCCAGTATATATTTGCTTATTATAACATTATAACAAAGTAATACAACCTTGGCAAGACTGTCTACACACTACAGTCTCACTAATTTGAATTTGTATAACAATATCGACTTGGAAATAAGACTGTAGCAAGGTTGTCCTCAGAGGCATGGTAATAAAGCAACTTTGAATTTGTTTTGCTTGGTGGTGTCTTGGAAGTAGTCTAAGATAGCAGGCATTGTCAAACTTTATTGGTTCCCTTATGGTAGCAGAAAAATTTCCAAGGATCCTTCATAATCACAACACAGATTTAACCATAAAGGTTTATAGCTATTTCTTCTGTTGGATTCTTTTGGCTTTTGAATTTTTCAAGTTTATATGTTGTTGGAAACTTTTTCATGGATCCCTGGGTGACATTCTGTGGACACCTGGTGCCCCCCAGACCTGACTTTGAGAACCGCTACAGAATTAAAAGAGCTTCATTAGAACAATACGAAACCATGAAGAAGTAGAACAACACCTTAGTACTTCAACTGGGTGCTTAAACTTTCTTAAGAAATCAAAGACTTTGAAAATAAACGCAGCAAGCACTCAACAGTTTCTTTTACGTTTTAATCACCTCACAAACATTTCACGTTGCGATAAAAAAAAAAAAAAGTTAAAGAAACTGTCGAGTGCTTGCATCATTTATTTTCAAACTATACAAAATCATCCATCGTCAAACTGGTATGACTTGCTCTGGGAAAACAAGGCAAAGAAAGAGTTCTCTCAGTCGCTTGTTTCCACTCACTCAACGGTCTGGACTGTCCGCTCTCCTACCGTCTGTATCTCCTGTACCGCAGCCTTATTGTGACAAACGCCTTGATGCATATGAAGACTGCTCCCACAACAACCACAACGGTAGCTCTCAGTCTCTACCCAGGCTGACAAGCTATTGCATAACTCCGAGAGAGAGGGAAAAAAGCAAGAAAAGTACTAAATGTGTGTGTGTGTGTGTACTGTATGAGTCTGAGTGAGTGTGTGTTTGTGTGTGTGTGAGTGTGTGTGCACAGAAGTAAGACAGGCTCTCATTAATAAGTAAGAGCATCTTGCCATCTTCCCTCTCTGTAGAGTGAGGGGGGCATCAACATACTGTAGCTCCAAGTGTTCCTGCCTGCTCCCTAAAGACAACTCACTTCTCAGGCCACCCTGGGTAAGCTGTAGGGGAAAACGTAGTGTGCTCGCACACACACACACTCTCTCTCACACACACACACACACACACACACACACACACACACACAAACACACACACACACACACACACACAGCTGGTGGCTCACCTTGCCTTTACTCTGAACTAGAAGTGGGGGAAAGATCCCTGACATTGAACTTGGAGATTCTCTGTGACTTCATAACCGGCGCTATTCTGGGGTATTTCCATAAAAAAGGCGCATCGTTGACAATCCGTCTCCCACCCTTCCATACGAGTGATAGCAGAAGAGGGCGCCACCGTCGCCCCAAACATGTGAGTGACAGCTGGGCTTTTTCTTTTTGTGTTTGTGTGTGTGTGTGTGTGTGTGTGTGTGGGGGGGTTGCTCCTGTTATGTTACCTTGGGAGGGAGCGTAAATGCAGGCCCTGTGGCGAAGACTATTAATGAAACCCAGCAGGCTGTGAGACACAAGAGCATGAGAGAGAGAGAGAGAGACTGAGAGAGAGAGAGAGAGACTGAGAGAGAGAGAGAGAGAGAGAGAGAGAAAGAGTGTGTGCCCACCCACTCTGGAGAACGGATGTCCTTGTCATGAGTGTCAGGTAGAAGCCTGTCAGTCTGATGGAGAGAAAGCATCTGAGACTGCACCACCCAACCCTCCCTTACCACATCCGACTGCTATAGGAATACACACACACACACACACACACACACACTCACACATACAGTACACAGACACAGACAGACACTTCTACGTCGTCTCTCCTGGTGATAAACACGCTGTCTTTTCATGTGTGTCATCCTTGGTTATGATTGGGTGACAAGGACATCTGTCTTTCAGGCCTGTCTTTCACCAGGGGGGAAACAGGACCTCTCACGTATGCAGTAAGCATCACACACATGCATATACATTATGTCCAGATAGATGTACAGTTCATATACATACTCATATATACTGTTTATATACAGTAGGGCTGTACATCACAACTCATGTGTGCACAGTGGACATAATTCATCATCCTGCATGGAAGTCTCATTTCAATTTTGTGACAAGCAAAGGCTCGTCTCTAAAAATGTACTTGAGAAACAACAGGATTTTGGGATATGTAGTCTCCTAGTCCCAACCCTTCTGTTTGCTTTCTGATGATATTCTTTCCCTGTTCATGTAAGTCGGGGTGGGGTGTGTGTGTGTGTGTGTGTGTGTGTGGGGGGGGGGGGGTCAGGAAAGAGGGATGATGCAGGGACCTGTAACCGTGAAGGGCTCATCTGCAATGCTCTGATCTAAACGAGCTCAGAGACAGGTCTCAAAGGGTCGGCTTGAGCTCTTCCATTCCTGCTGCAGTCCTTTGTCTACTAAAAGAATGGTCAACGTCTCTCTCTCTCTCTCTCTCTCTCTCTCTCTCTTTTTATTTTGTGGTGCATTGTAATTTGTCTCAGCGCGGAGTGGTTTTCAGTAGCTACATGCTGTCCGCTCTGAGTGCAGGGAAGCAGCAGGCGGATTGACTGTTTAAATATGCGGAGGATAAAAGCCTCGCCGGTGTTTTTGTTTGAGCGCGGGGTGTCACACAGGCTTGTTTCCGTGGAGATGGGGGTGGGGTGGGTGAGACTGTGATGAAACAATATGTGACACGTCAGTTGAAAATCCATGATGGAGCTAAAAGCTTTTTTGCATAACTGTAGGCTTCAGAGGAGGAAACTCTTTGTGCATTTGACTTCATTTATTTATGTTACCTTTAATTAATTAAATAATCGAATCATCCATTCGTTCATTCATCCTTGGAAACAGAGGAATGCGCCATCCTAACGTCTAAAGTGTACAGTATGTGAGTATATGTGTGCCTGTATGTGTGTGCATCTATCTGTCTGTGTGGATGTGTCCATGTGGATGTGCATGTGTGTGTGTGTGTGTGTGTGTGTTTGTATTTGTATTTGTGTTTGCCTTCCCATGCGACAGGTATTGAGGTGCAGTCAGGCAAGCGGCCCAGGCAGACAGCACAATTTACCTGTGTTACCTGGAGCGACGCTGCGCACCTGAATGTGACAGCAGACAAAAGCGGGACACGCTACACGAGGTGGCGACGGGCGAGTGGGAAACGAATCAGAGCGTCTCATCTCCCTCCCCCCTTATCTCCCTCCCTGCTGTTTTCTCATCCCTCTCTCTCTCTCTCTCTTTTCTCTTATTTCTTTTCTTTTCTCTCTTCTCTTCTCTCTCTCTCTCCTCTTTCTCATCCTCTCCTCTTATTCTTGTCCTCCCTCTCTATTCTTGTCCTCCCTCTATTCATGTCCTCCTCTCATGTCCAGTGTTATTTGTCCATTCCATCCTCTCCCAAACGTGTCCTCTTCTGGTTGTCTCTGCTGTCTCCCTGTGCCATGTCCAGCGTCAGTCTCCTGAGGGAAGGCCGTTGTTTTGAATATGGAAAATTATGCCTGCCGTTACACAAATGTCACCACAAATGTAGTTTCCATCCATTTTAATACACGCATTGCATTTATGTAATCTGTTTGCAAAGCAGCTGTTCCTTCTCATTCCACTAAATTAAATGTGTGTGTGTGAGTGTGTGTGTGCGTGTGTTTGTGTGTGTGTGTGTGTACACAGAGGAGTAGTGGGGAGCATTTAGATGTAAATATTCTGCAGAGAAATCAGTGGTTCTCTGAGCAATCAGCAAGACCCGAGCACAGGCCTGCACTGCACTGTGGCATATGGACTTCTAATATTATTGAAAAAGAATGACATATGGTGAGACTCTATTAACACAGTTTTCATCTCCAAGTCTTCAGTTGAAATTGCGTGTTTGCACAAGTGTGTGTTTGTGTGTGTGTGTGTGTGTGTGTGTGTGTGTGTGTGTGTGTGTGTGTGTGTGTGAATGTGTGTGTTAATGATGAACATGTAGACATGAATTTACTGTGTATATACTTTCTTATCCTTGCCCAATTTGCCCCTTTAGGAATAAAAATAGGACGAAAAAAAAAAAAAAAACTCTCCCTTGGTCTGTACTGGCAACAAATGGGAGCCGCAACAAATCACTGCAGAGTAATAACAATTAGTCTATCAATGCTATAGCCACACACAAGGTCAAAATGTATAAGCACATCAATTGTTTGGAATAACTGCGGGGGCTTGCATGCTGACAGCCCCATTAGCCTGTAATATGTATAACAGGGACTTTGCCCCATGGCTCCCGGCTGGGGACACCGAGGCCCCGGCTCTCTTGCCCTCCACCAACCCCCCCTCTAGCCCCCTCTAGCCCTCTCTCACCCCAGCCCCCGCTGCTCCTTACCTGGGGATGATAGCTGATAGCTGGGCCTGGAGACGGCAGGTAGCCCGGTGCTAATAATGACAGATTACCCCCACCTGACCCGCCCGTGAGTGGAGGGAGGGGGGTGGTGGTGGTGGTGGTGGTGGTGGGGGGGGGGGATGTTGGTGAGGAGCGGTGTGTGTGAGGAGCGGAGTTTTCCTTGAGTGGAGCTGTCTGGCAGATTGAGGGGTGTTTAACGTCTCATTCTCGCATGCCAGCCGAACTTCACAACTTCATTTCATCACGAGGCGCAACGCGCGCTGACAGCTTCTGAGCCACATCTGACAGGAAGGGCCAAGCTGCAGAGGATGTGTGCGCGTGTGCGTGTGTGTGTGTGTGTGTGTATGTGTGTGTTTAAAGACAACATGGAGGAAAACATCACATCACTTTTCAATCAGACACGACAAGTGTGTGTGAGGTGAGTGTGAGGGCTTGAGTGTGAAAGCGAAAGAGACAGACAGAGAGAGAGAGTAACTTTGACAGGATGGTGATGGGGAAAGAGAGAGAGAGAGAGAGAGAGAGAGAGAGAGAGAGAGAGAGAGAGAGAGAGAGAGAGAGAGGGGCGGGGGGTGAGGAAAAACGGCCTCTGCAGATGCTAAATCTGTGATTCGTCCTTCACTTAACTTCTCACCTGGAGTGGGTAGAGGCTGATTTGGACATTATGAGATTTTTTAGGTGTTTGTGCATTAACTTCTAATACTCATGAGGCCCCCTTGCCTCTAGTAGGGGGGAACGTGTGTGTGTCGTGTGTGTGTGTGTGTGTGTGTGCCTGCGTGTGTGTATGATTGCATCCTGGTCCTTCCTTACCTTTCTTTGGGTCGCCCCACGCCGTGTTTCCCCAGCAGGTGTGTGCTCAGGTGTTTCTTCATCACAAAGGCCCACCTGCACGCACAAACACACAGGTCACAAGGTTAAACAGGGCAACGATGGAAAAAGAATGATGCTTCACTTCATAAAAAAGAAAGAAAAGAAAAAAAAAATGATGTTGTGCTTGTGTGTGTGGTGCACATGAACAAGGCTATTCCCAAATCCCAAGATGCCAGCACACCACCCTTCCCTGGTGGAGAGGGATGAGGGAGACGGCGGCGGCACATCTGGGAGATATCTACAGTGCAGCACTGCGTGCTGTGTGAAGACTTTGTGTGCCAGTGTGAAGACCAGGATAACGTGATAGTCGCCGATCATAACCGCGGCAATGAAAACAGAAAAGGCAGGAAAAAGACACGTACGATCGTGTTTGCCTTGAAGGAGACACGCACGCACGCACGCACACACACACACACACACACACAAAGCCACACAAAGTCACACACATACGCAGAGCGTGACACTGAACGTGTGACAAATTTAAATGAAGCAACTGTCCAAGACAAAAGCGTGTGTAGAAATAGACCCCCACCACACACACACACACACACACTCATTCACATACCAACACGCATGCACGCAGAGACACAAGCTCGGGCAGAAAACAAACGCGACACGACAGGCCGGGAGATCAGTCGTGGGTCTGACCACAGTGGCTGAACCCTGTCTGAAGCCCTTTCCTCCAGCGAGCGCTCTAACGCCGCCTGAAAGGAAAATGACGACATGACAGGCCGAACCGGTGCGGAGATTACAGAGTGGCGTCGGCTGCCTTCTCTCAAGGCCCTCTCCCCCAAATCTAGCGAGACAATGACCACATCTAAAAATAAAAATCAATGGGAGGGAAGGGAAACGGGAGGGAAGACGACAGGATCATTCGCAGGGGCCGAGCATTCTTGTGGCTCAGGGTGTCACACTACGTGGTGCTTGAGAAAGAGAGGGAGGGAGGGAGGGAGGGAGGGAAGGAGAGAGAGAGAGAGAGAGAAAGAGAGAGAGAGAGAGAGAGAGAGAGAGAGAGAGAGAGCAAAGGAGATGTGTTCATTTCTTTGCTCCAGGCTCCCTGGCACTTCAGTTGGGTGTGCTCAGCGATGTCTCGACAAGTTTGTCTCTTTGACTCTTCCTCGCGCGTCCGCTTTTGTCGGGAGACCTCTGCCTTCCTCCCTCTCTCTCTCTCTCCATCTCTATCTCTCTCTCTCTCTACCTCTTTCTCCCTTTACTGCCTCTTAGCGTTTGACATTTCCGTGGAGGAAAAAAACGCATGCACAATTATTTCATACTTAAAGTCACCCTGACAGTGACTCTGGCATGGGCCAAAGCGGCGATCTGCATACCCACAGGCCATACGAGTACCCCTCCAGTCCATTACCCCCCCACCCCCACCCCCACCCCATCTCTCCATCCTCGTGTCCATCTACTTGCAAAAGCTGTCACTAACA
>JASCQY010000010.1:17474773-17487965 GCA_030264315.1 Sardinella tawilis
GTGTGTGTGTGTGTGTGTGTGTGTGTGTGTGTGTGTGTGTGTGTGTGTGCGAGAGAGAGAGAGCGAGAGAGAGAGAGAGAGAGAGAGAGAGAGAGAGAGAGACAGAGAGAGAGAGAAAGAGACCATCATCACCCCTTGTGCACCTAAACCCTGCGGTCTGCATTCATACACACACACACACACACACACACACACACACACACACACACACACACTCTGACAGCCCCAGACTTCATGGCTCATGAGGGTCAGGAGTGTCGCAGAAAGGGCATTGGGCGAGACAGCCGATTGGCCAGGGCCCGCCTCGCTTTTTCTCGTAGCCGGCGGTGGAAGTGACACACCTGATGTGACACGGGCGCTTCCCGTCGGCTCCTGGCATGATTTGGGTGGGGGTAGTTCTAGCACCCCACCACTTCCACCCCCCTTCTCCATGCACACAAACATACACACAGGGGGACACATGGGAGGAACATTGATACAGAAAAAATACAAAAAAAAAAAAAAAAAAGAAAAAAAGAAAATAGCCAAAAACTTTAAAAATTATGTTTATATATTTATATGTTGTCTTGTCTCTCAGCAATATATTGCTGAAAAAGTCTTATGTTTACTGTCTTGTTCAAAGTGTAACATCACAACAACAACCAAAAAAAAACAACATGCTAGATATCCAGGGCCCACTGTGGTCAGGCCGATTCAGATACATGTACTTGGATTAGAATATCTAATATTAGAGCCACTGAACAGTCTCAATACAAAATGCCTCCATTCTGCAGAGTATTTTCAAAGAACAGAAACATATTGGCAATAAGAATTTCAATGATAACTGGCATTAAAAATATTTAATAAAATCATTACACAGGGCTGTCTAGTTTATGTGCTCTGTGGAGGTGAACCTAATTAGGAGCATGTGCAAAGTGGATCGAATTAATTTAATTACTTTTGTTATTTATATATTTCTTCATTACATAATTAATTTTGGACACAAACACATTTGGATAGATAAATCCATATGCGTAGCACAGGATAAAAATATCCGCTCACAGAAGCCCCTACACAGACAGTGAGCTACGGGAAAAAAGCACAGTTTGCCAAACAGTTTGTGGCTCGCAGTGAAAATGCTCATGTGGTTTAGTCCAGAGAAGATCAAATGTGATGCATCATTGCGGGCGTCTCTGAAGCATCAGCCACCCCCTCAACACACGCATGCACACACACACAAACACACGCACGCGCAAACAAAGATACACGCGCGCACACACACACACACACACACACACACAAGCGGGTGGAATAGGAACCAGCAGATGCATCAGGGCCTGATGCGGCCGGACAAGTGGAGGAAATGGATTTGGAAACCTCCTCCAGCGCATTGTCACATTTCCCTTCCCTTCATACGGGCACTCAAGACAAACAGCCATTCTTCTTTCGCCTCTCCCACCATCCACATCCATCCCCCCTCATCCTTCAGTCTCTCTCTCTCTCTCTCTCTCTCTCTCTCTCTCTCTCTCATGGTCTACAAAGTGGAAATAGAGCGATTCTGTCTATATGTGCATTACACAGGACAACTGTTAAAGAGCCTTCAACACATCAAATCGTCAAATCTTCATGCCATCCTTTGGGACATGACATAAAAAGTGAGAACATGAAAGAGACAGGCCTACGAAACTATGGATGTAAGAATTACATGTGAATTAACAAGACAAACAAGACAACAAGTACAAAAATGAAAATAAAAAACAAGAACAAAACTGGCTTGTTTTTTAGTGGCAATTCAGTTTCTTTATGCATTTTGTGGATGTGTGTGTGTGTGTGTGTGTGTGTGTGTGTGTGGGTGTGGGTGTGGGTGTGTGGGCAGAGGCTAGTCTCGGATGACAAGTCGCAGTGGTGCCAATCACATGCCACAACACCCAGCACTGCCCAGATATTTGCCCACCTCACTTCTAATACTCATCAGACGCCAGTTTGTGTTTTCACTGCTAAAACACCAGCCAGGGAAAATATTTGCCTTTTTTTCTCGCCACCAACCCTCCTCCTACACCATCCCTTAAACACACCACCATCCCTTTTTGCTCCCTCTCTCTCTCTCTCTCTCTCTCTCTCTCTGTCTCACCCTTCATCCCTCCCTCCCATCCTCCAAAACAACCTTTTTTTCTACACAGTCTTCCCTTGATAGATAAATGGATGGTGGATTTGTTTAGCAAATTGCCACACTGCCTAAAATGACAAGACTTGTGTGGCACGATACATGTAAATAGTTGACAGGCAGAAAATGATTTTCCATGGGAGGTGCAGGCGCTGCGGCCAAAGGAGGTGTGTTATTGGAAGGGTAATCTTAAACCACTCCTATACAGCGATGGAGACCACACCATTTGTAATTATTAAAATGTGTGGACGCCAAAGTACAGCCCACACGCAGCTCCAAAAAACAGCAATGCATATACACACAAACACACACACACACAAATACACACACGCAGTCACACACAAAAGTTATACGAGGCTTCACTTTTTCCAATGTGATGTGAAATATGATGACATTCACCGGTCACCAAATGAGTAAGGTAGAACTTTCAAGTAAACATTACAATATGATCGCACTACTAGAAATATCCCCCTCCTCTGAATTATCAAAGCGCTACAAGCTGTCAAGAGCCGAAATTAATCAATTTCAAATTGAACAGAAAATTGTTTCCTAGTTTTTCCGAAGGTACTGATTTGGAACCATCACTGAGAACCCTGGAAAAGAATGTCTCCCAATTCAGTTATACAAAAAAAACATGACAGAGAAGGAGAGAAAGAACTGAGGAAAGCAAGAATGAAAGAAAGAAAGAAAAGAAAGAAAAAGAACGAGAAAAAAGAGGAAAAAAGCGAGAGACCGAGGTCTAATTACGAGTAATTACGGCTTTTCATTTTCAACATGATGAAATAATTTGATTCTTTTTAAGAGGGGGTTCTGGTTTTGCTCACAAGCAGACAAAGCGCTCCTGCATTGAGTTAGGCTCGCTGGCAGGGGACAATGGCCCTCCTTCTCCGGGGCCCGGGTGCCGGGACGCGCGAGGAAGCCCCATAAATCATGCCAAGCGGCGGGCCGCTCCGACAGAGTTATGGGAGAGCGCGGCGCTCGCTGATGGCCGCCGTTCAGGGGCCGACCCGCATTAGCGTGCTAAAATAAATACGACCCGCAGACGCACAGACAGACGTCAGCTCAGGCGCAGCAGAGCTTGCACCACCGCCTGCCGACCCCGCCATCCCCACCCCCCGACCCCCACCCCCATTCCCACCCCAATGCCAGACAGACAGTCAGACAACATCATACAGCCGTCTCGAGGAGATGGAAGAGAAAACGCTGGTGCGAGCTGAACTTGAACGAGGGCTTTGGCCGAGGCACTGGCATGGGAAAAGGGAGTTTTGCGGATGTGAGGGTAGGGGTTGCTAAGACAGACACTAATGAAGCCCATGTGAAAGAGAAAGGGGAAAAAATGTGAGAGGGGTTAAAAAAAAGACATTTGAAGAAACTGAGCACCATCACTGCACTGGGGCCATGGGGGGTTCGTGAGAGTCTCTCCTGCACTTTACGGCAGAGTAAAACAAATTAGGTGCCGCGCACACTGCTAAACTCAAGTGCTTAAGAGCAAGTCACTCCAAGAGCAAGCAGTATATGACCAAAGGGGACACAGCGAGAAGAGAGAGAAGACAGAGAGTGTGTGTGTGTGCAAGTGAGAGAGAGAGAGAGAGAGAGAGAGAGAGAGAGAGAGAGAGGGAGAGGGAGAGAGGAAGAGAAGCGTAATTACAAAAGCACACAAAAATTTGCATAGAAAATGAGGTCTTAAGTACAACCCTCTTAAGAATCCTTCGAGAGGGCCCATGGAGGTACGGTCCAGACAAGACACTTAAAAAAAAAAGTAAAAGGTGTGAAAAAGCACAAGTTGCTGCTCTAAATTTGCCAGCAATTTTAAAACAGTTGACATTTCTCACATAACCCTTCAGTAATCGCTCAAAAATGAAACTAGCACGCGTTATAGTCTAAAGAATGAAAAAGAAATGGCACATTTTTTGACAATAAACACACAGAGGTGTTGAATCATTATCGTACGTCGACTTTCAACTGCCTCCAAAGACAAACAGTGGGAATATAAAACAGGAGCCGAGACCGGCAACCTCGGGACGTTAACCCTGGTCAAAGGGAGAGTGTGCGGTGGCGGGCGGCGGCGACGGTGTGACAACAAAGCTGCACTTTATCACAGCTCAGCTTGTAGCAATCTCAGGTACCACCACCTATCACTCACAAGCACCGCCACTGCGTTCTCCCCGAGGGCCAATCAGCCTCTCCCCCAGGGACACCCAAGAAGAAACAGACCGTCTTGGTCCAGCAGATATGGAAAGCAAAACAAAATGAATGTCGTTCTTTTTTTGCCGCCCCTCCCCTCCTCTTTCCTAGACTGTGGAGGCCAGACTTGTTGGCAAATGTGGGCAATTTTCCTCTAAAGCACCAAGTCTGAGGGAGGGCTAGGGGCCTTGAATGGTTTCCGAGTCTACCATCCTGCGCAGTGTAAGGACAACTTCAAAAGCGGTCAACCGAGTAATTTAGAGACATTTCTGTACTCTATAGGTGCAATGTTTCTTGCTATCCCATAGACATAAAGGGTTCTATGGAGGCTGAGGGTTGAGCGTTATATGATGAGTTGTGTACTCTCATTTTTAGATGTGTGTGTTTGTGCTAGAGATAGAGGGACACACAAAAAAACGAAATACAGAAATGACTAGGACCTACTATATGTATTTGTGTGTGTGAACCAAACAAATGCACTGCACAGGCTATGTTGTTGTGGTTTTCAAAAAATAAAAACCACGAGGAGTGATGGAAAGGTTAGAGACCCCTTTCATGCTAACAATCACACCCCACAGCCCCAGTGGGCATGTTACACAGGCTGAGACGCCTAACCTGCAGATACAGACATAACTGCCCAAGCAAGCCATTCTTCCTGCCTGCCTGCCTGCCTCACTGCCTGTCTGCCTATCCACCTGGCCGTTTGATGTTGCCGCTGCACTCACTCATGACAACACATCGATTTTACTTCAGCCCAGCAAGACGTCAGTGCCGAGGAATCCATTAAAGCAGACAGTTCTCATCCGCCTTGACTGACAACGGTGACAGCCGAGCGCCTCTCTTCCTCTCCCGCTCATTCTCTGCCGCTCAGCCCCTTCACCATCTCCGCTGTAACCCACCCATCCAGAGCAGAGACTGACAGCTTCAGCACTCACACACACAGACCTTCCTGTGAGCGTCTGTAATAGCTTAAAATGCTCACGATTACCAGCGTCAAACAAATTCAATGTGCCGCCAATCGGACTATGTGATGCCCCTGCAACAGTTGCAATCCCGCAGCACACTGCCTTCACTCAACTCAACCAAAAGAGGCTTAAAAAACAAGACACGAGCACTCAAAGGCATTGGGCCATTCTGCATATTAATGACATGGGCCTTGGATGAAATGCTGAAAAGTAATGACCTAAGAAAACAAACAATCTCTACAGAGGCGCAAGCAAAT
Organism: Sardinella tawilis; assembly: GCA_030264315.1. Lineage (NCBI taxonomy): Eukaryota > Metazoa > Chordata > Actinopteri > Clupeiformes > Clupeidae > Sardinella > Sardinella tawilis. The sequence continues at coordinate 17,480,323 of JASCQY010000010.1, forward strand.
GAAATGACAAGCTGAAATTGATATGTTATTCCAAGGCATCTGACCCTGACTGAGGTATGCTTTTAAAGTTAGCATTTTTCCTGCATTTAAGACCCAAAGTTGATCTTGGCTGCTTTATTAGAAAGCGTTAATCCTTGGGTCCTCGAATGTGCCCTTGTGCCTGTGTGTGTGTGTGTGTGTGTGTGTGTGTGTGTGTGTGTTTGCCCTGCAAACTTAATACATGCAGCAAGGTCTCCAAAGAATATCAGCCATCATTTCTCCTGTCTCACATACTATGAGCGCAGAAGGTGAGTATTAGTTACATGTTTGTTTTCTCACCTCTCAACCCTTTCCGGAACTTTTGAGAGAAGGGGGAAAAAAGTGTTTTGGTGTTTTGTGAATCTCACATTTCTGCGCATGATATTTAACTTGTATTTTACCACTGAGACAGAGGGTAATCAACATAATTATGTCACGAAAACTCAACCCCAGCAAAAAGAAATCTCAAAGCACAAGAAATCACAAATTTAAGAATCATTACAATAAGCAAAGGTGTAACATGAGCAAAGCAAGCAAAACAAGCAAAGGGTGTCAAAAAGATCCTAATATTTCACCAACGATTTTTAACAGTTTCAAAGGTTTTTCAAAGTTACTGAGCTATAGTAAATACACATGTATTTAAACTTGACAGAAGTTTCAAGGCTTCAAGGTCAGGTTTTGTTGCATTACTGACATACACCCCATGCACAACACACTATCATGTTATTAACCTTCAGTGCAAACAGTAGTCTAGAAGACTAGTAATGATGAGCATGTCAAGGCCTCATTCACCCTGATTCTCCCTGAAATATGCCTTGAAAGGAAATACAGGGCAAGTACCGATTAATTAGTCATTAATTAATTTATGGGGAAATCTGCATTTTCAATTAATTAATGTGAGACTTGCACTGCAAATCAAACGAGACAGCGCTGTATTGCAAATTAAAAATATATGTTACGCAAAGCAATAATAATGTTGATCCAGGGACTGCAGGGCACATCAGGGAGAGAGCACGATCGCTCAGTGACATCTACTCAGTCCAGGGCCCTCCATACCAGAACAACAACAGAATTCTGCAAGCCCATCATTTTTGCCAATCCTATCTCTGGCTCCATGAACATGGATTACATGCATTCGAAACATCTTGAGAACGAAGAGATTGTTGTCTTTTTTTAATCTTCCTTTAAGTTCATCAAATGTGCATATGGGGCAAGCTTCAAAAAAAAAAAAACTTTTGTTCGGTCCAAAATAATTTAGCTGACGCTCTTACACTCTGCCACATGGCTCTGTTTCTCATTCTTTCATTTCATTTGCGGGTTTTCAAGTTTTGAGGAAACTTGGTCTTGTCATAATCATTTTGCCCCAAGCTAGCATACTAATATGGCCCAGGGAAGGAATAAATTAGTGGCAAGATTAGCAGGAAGGATGAGGCAGAGCTTTTTTTTTTTCATTATTTTTAGACATTAGAATATTTGTTTCATTATTAAAGCAGGGGACATCCTTTGATTCTCTCTTTTCTTTTTTTACCCCTCGCACACAAAAGCGAGTCCTCAAACTGCCTACCTGTGTAGAAAAGAGGAGTCTTTAGTGGGACGTGCAGATGCCTCTCGGACATAAAAACAGCATGTCGCTGTGTCTCCTGTAGCAAGCTGTTCCGTTCTGTGCGATAATTCAGAATCCCCTGGCACAGCATATTTCTCCCCCCGCCACCGCCACCACGTGCCAACCCACACTCCCATGTTCAATCACACACTGTGTGTGTGTGTGTGTGTGGAGACAGACAGTTAGCCTTGTAGTAAAACCTCATTCCAAATGAAACAAAACCTCACAAATAAGACCTTGACCTTTGCTCCTACTAATTATTTTGTCATACTCATCAGTGTCCGCTTGTTTAAATCAGCAACCAGAAATCAATAAATAATTTAAATACGGACACAGACATTAAAACATATTAAAACACCTTCCAGTGTTCCAGATTCAGTGTCAGTGTACCTAAGGCATAGGCCTACCATGGTGGAAAGTGCGGTAGTCATTGTGTCCTACAGCACATGTTTCTCTATTTAGCAGTATGATGAATTCGGAGTCTTCTTGCCTGTTGTTGGGTCAGGGCCTCTTCAGATGTAGAAATGTGTGTTTATACCCAAATGTTGTTTTTGCTCTCTCCAGTGGCTATAAGGCATGCATGCAGCCAGTTCTCTAACGTGATTAGACTGCTGTGTCCAAACCCATTTAGCATAATTGACAGTATACTGATTTGTTTTAATCGCAAAAGACTGTTTTAATTATTGGAGTAATTACTAAAATATATGTGCCTTCAACGCTATTGATCTCTTTTGTCTGTACAGTTAGTGAGCTTGGCTATTGAACCTCCCACCCAGTTATCTTCTCCGCTCCAACCCCCACGCAACCGGACCCCCCTCCCTCCCTAGGACGCCTCATCCACCACCCCTCACCCCACCTCCCTGCGAGGGCCCCAGGGCCATCATTCGGACACACGCAGCCTTGACGGGCCTGAGGAGGACAGATGACCAGCAGAGCAGAAGAAAGCGGCAAAGCAAAACAGCTCACACGTTTGAGGGGCGTCAGGGGGCATTGGGCGGAATGCTTCGAACGCCGGGGCCAAAGTGTTCTGACGCCTAATTACCAGCCGCCACCATCAGCGCCGCTCTGGAGTTAGCGCCGGGCAGCCACTTTGAGTTAGCGAGGGCGCAGGCAGGGGGTTGGAGGGGGTCGAGAGGGCCTGCCCAAAGGGGACAGCACTGAATGGGCAGTTTGCTTCAAAGGGAACAGAAGTGCTTCGGACGCCGTCCTGACTCACGCGACTAACTAAGGGACTCTTTTACAAGAAACGAGCAAGAATTTGCATGGGAGTGGGGGACAAAAAGAAAGAAAAACATTTGTTGGAATAAAAATGCATTATCATTAATTATAACTCATTAAAATTATTTGATGGTGATACATTATGAGGCCTCCTTCCTTAATACCTTTCACCTGGGTGAGTCATGCTTACAGGCAAATTAATGAATCAAACTGGCATTGCAGCAATGGCATGGACTGGCAAGATTTGTTGTTTTGTGTGTCTGAGGAGTATTCTGGTCAGTGCAAGTTGGGCCATCATTGTAAGCAGCGCTAAAATGTAATCACCATGCCCTATTACATTAGCTTGAAAGTGAAAGAGATTATGTGAGGAACCACAAGTCCTTTGGCAAGGATTTGCATTAGGGCTTAAAGCAAGGATTTACCTTAAGGAGCTACAAATCTTCACCACAAAATGTAATTGAGAGCTGTTTTTAGCGCGCTCACACACAAACACAAAGGCTGTCTCCCAAATACCATACTACATACTGCTACTATACTGATTTTGACTGAACAGATCTATACTTTTTAATGAACTTCAGCATACAGGAAGCATGCCGTATGCAAGCACTCTGATATGCCGGGAAAAGGCCAATGCATCCTCTGTAAGGGGTTCTGGCCTTACACCATGGCCTTGTTACTTGCCTAACAGACATTAACAGACGTTCTGAACCTCTGAATTCTACGTATGTGAATTTAAGATCAAGCTTTGGATTGTTTTGCATCTGAAAAAGACACTTAAAAGGGCCTTTAAAGAACACTTAAGGTACATAGGGAATGCTAAGGGGTATAGTTTCAGATAATTAGGTAGGCCACGGTACCAAAGTAGTTCTACAAACATATGAAGACATAGTTGTGTTGTGTTATCCGAAGTCAATCACAGATTAAATGTATGTCAAGGACGTGGGAAAAAATAGCATCTGGTTTATGACATTACTTCTGGTAATGATAATACAATTTAACCAAGTAATCATTTAGTTAGGGAAAAAACACATGAAAAAAAAAAACAGCTTTTACAAAAGGATACAATACTCTATTGTTATTTATATATAGAATTTGTTAGGTTCGTTGCACTCATTAACTGCAACCTAGAGGGAGAATGCCAGCATCCCTGCTCTCCACTGCCTGTGCTGGTGTATAGTAAGCATTTTTTTTTTGTCCTTTACACGTACACACACCCCACATACACACACACATACTGTACACACACACACACACACACACACACACACAAATACACAGAGCCCACACACACAGGCTTTCCAGCTCAAATTGATTTTTTTCCCCTCCCTCCACACACCAAGGTGGCTCAGTAGGTTTCTAACCTAACACTCTAACCTATGTGTTAATGCGCGGCAGACACAGTGTCCATTGATCTGCCACTGCCAGTGTCTTTGAATGTGCAAAGAAAAACATCACCGGGGGATTTGATGTCTCAGAAGCCAGCCATCCCTGCGTAATCCCATTGAACCACATAGACTGCAATTTGCCAGGCTAAACTCATTGGCAATGCAGGTGAAAATGCTCAGCTGTCTCTCTGCACTCCTCTCGGTGACTACAAGTGATTTTGGACACACTGCACATTGGGATGGGCTACCCAGGTTTGTACAGACAACTGTTTTGTTTTGGGGTTTTTTTCTTGGCATCATCACAAAAATATCTAAGTTTCTGTCTAAAATAAGGGTACAAATTCAGAAATCTCTAATTTGACTACATATCGCCTCTACTGAATTGTTAGTTTGTGGACTTCACCCTAGATTAGACGTAGGACACTCCACGATAACAACAGAAAACCCATAAGGCTCCCTATTCAGCAAAATTGTGTTGCGTCGACTCGACACTTCACCCACCGCTGTTGTGTATCCTGTGAGCCAATTATATTAAAAATAATGATTAATAATAAATTAAAGAGAACAAAAAAGCTCAGCCATAAAACATATGTATTTTTAATATGAACCTCCCCGAATCAATACCCACAATTAGCAACGGCTCCCAAATTGCTATGCGAAGCATAATTACTATAAGGTCAGTAGGTATTATTCAAAGTCACTTTAGTTTACCACATTAGGACAAGACAGGACGCCAGGCAAAAAATTATAAATTCCATCCCCAAATCTGTCTCCTGATTTAGATGGATGAAGAATAATTAACTCTTAATTATTCCAGATCACTTAAGGCACTTTCTGGATTCACAAAAGAACACAGCCATCTCTGTCAACCCATTTTATCTTCCATCATTTATCATGATCCCAAAACTTGACCGGAGATGAGTTGGGCAAGAGGGGGGGAGAGAAGAGAAAAGAAAAGAAAGAAAATGTGTGTTTTCTCACAATGCCACCCCCCAACCACACACACACACACACACACACACACACACACACTCTTCACACATGAACCCCTTTGCACAGCCACCCTTCCCTTCTACCTTAGAGGGTCTTAAGGAACAGCACTTCCTTTAAATTCAGCCGTATGCAAATTTCTCGCTGTGATTTGCATTTTAAAGTATTTAACTCCCCATATTTATTGGGCTCTGAGGCCTTGCTGATCATTGATTTATGTGCTTCCGGCAATCATATTTCCATATTTTGTGTGGTTTTTAACGACAGTAATAATTCAAATATGCAAAAAGTTGTTCTTTGAAAGATATCCTTAATTATGTCCTCAAAGCATCTCCTTCTCCTTCTTCTTTTTCTCCCCTCTTTCTCTCTCACTCACTCACTCTCTCCATCTCTCCCCTTTTTTATCCTGAAACAGTGACTTGTCCTACCACTGGCTGACAATGAGGACAAGACTGGGCGACAGTGGCACTGGAGTAGTCCTGCAGCAGGTACTGTGGCACTGAGGGTCGAGAGGCAGCACAGGATGCACGGCCGTATGGACGCGTCTCCCAACCTTGTCTGCGAGAGCCATTATTAATTGTGACACTCTTTCACGACAAATCCAATCACATTCCGTGAGACTATCCTCTTCCGTATAGAACGGGTAGTAAAGAGGGGGGTGGGGGAGGCATGTGTGTGTGTGTGTGTATATGTCTGTGTGGAGGGGGGAGGGGGGTGTCAGGGTGGTGGTAGGCTATCAGTAAGACCAGCCCTCCCTCACACACACACATGCACGCGCACACACACACACACACATACACGCACGCACATTCCCATCCCCCCTTTTTTGCCGTTAAGTTTGGTCGTTGCCTCTCTCTATTAAGGTTGTCACACTCTCCTGCTCACTCTTGTGGGGGGCACAGTGCTGATTTGTGTTATTAAAAGTGGCATGCTCCTGCTACCGTTTGGCCTATCGGTGCTCGGGAGCGACTATCAAACGCATCCACCACGCCGGCTCGGGCAGAGAGGCTCCGTGCGCATATTCCCTTTGTCACCCCGGCACGCGGGGGGAAACTTTTTAGAATAATTGCTCACTGATGTACAAACGCGGGTGACTAATATATTAGATTAGTCGTGCTGGGTTACAGAGGGGCTTTATTTTAGTGGCTGGCACATTCCGTGTCAGTCGATATAAGCAGAAATGAACTATTAAATCGCTCGTTTAATACTATGCACTGTGTGTATGTCAGGGGCACGCCATGATAGCGTGTGCCCATGCATGAGAAAGGCATGGAATGGAAAAAAATCACATGTAAAAACAGCAAAGGCACAAATAATAGACAAAATAAACCATATTAAACAGCCATAACATATCAAATAAAAAGAAAACTACAAAATGGGTGATTACGCATATAAAACTAAATGATTTAGAAATAAATATGCTAGATAATTGTGGCAATTTCATATAATACGCCTTGCTTATTTATATGATTATGATTATTATTATGATTATTATTATCATTATTATTATTATCATCGTTATTTTTAGCTATTATTTAGCGATAACAAAAGAGCAATCATTTTAATTTAGCGGCCTTAAGAGGACAAAATCTGATCTACACACCACTTTCTGTACATTTCAGTCTCTCTCTCTCTCTCTCTCACTCTCACACACACACTGGCACACACAGGCACACTTACACACTCTAAAAAATATCAGGTGACCTCAACAAAAAATGGCCTGACAAAGAATTTACTATTTTTGTTGTTTGTAGTTAAACAACATTAACGATCCAGCACTGCCATCCTTTTTATTCTCAAAACACAGAACAGTTTACAAGGGTAGGTGGACTTAGCTCACACATGCAAACACAAACATATGCAATCACACACTCAGGCAACAAGCATGTGAAAAAGAACAGCATGCACACCCAAAATGACATTATTGTGTGTGTGTGTGTGTGTGTGTGTGTGTTTGTGCTTATATGTATATAATTTAACTAGATATATAGTTAAAACAGATCCTGTTTCAGCTTTTGCAATTAGGTAGCAATTTATCCTCCTTGAGACATTACTGAGAAAGCAATACTAATTTTGCTTTTTTTTTTCATACAACACAGTTGAAATATAAGGCAATCCCAACAGAACGGCCCCATTCCAAAGCCTTCAATAACAAATACTATTTTAATCAAATGTATTTCCCCTTCTCCTTGGTTCCTTTTCCTCTTCCATTTCTGCCTGACTCTACATAAAGCTTATCGCAGTGTATCGCATCGACTTTACCTGTTCTGATTCACTCAGAACATGCAGCTATTTGAATAAGCACTGCTCAGCCGAGGCACCTTATCTGATCACTGGCATAGTGTTACAATAAGAGAGAGAGAGAGAGAGAGAGAGGGTGAGGGAGAGAGAAAGAGAGAGGGAAAGAGAGGGAGAGGGAGAGAGAGTGG
>JASCQY010000010.1:17570407-17585631 GCA_030264315.1 Sardinella tawilis
AGAGAGAGAGAGAGAGAGAGAGAGAGAGAGAGAGAGAGAGAGAGAGAGAGAGAGAGAGAGAGAGAGAGAGAGGAAGGATCTCAGAAATCTGGTGCACTGTATGTGGTTAAATATACTATAGCTGCCTACAATAAATGCCATATGCCTTATTTTATTTCTCTACAGTAATCCAATCAAGATCACATTTTTATGAATTTGATGTTAAAAAAACACTGGATTAGCAATGGAGAATGGATTAAGATTCATTCCTTATGCTATAGTTCAAACATTTGGGGACAACACCATCACATGACAACAACTGCACATGAAATCAGGTTTATAATGTACTCTATCTGAGGACGGGAAATAGCACATTAGTATAAGACTGTCAGCCCAGTAATGCATCCTGGCACTGAAGTTTTCTGACAGCTCAGATGGGGCGATAATGAGAGAGTCATGTCACATTGGCCCTGGCAGTGACCAGAGGAGTCAACTAGCACAGCTTCTGGTTCATCAAAGATCAGAAATGTCAAGTCTCCCATCCTGTATAAGAGTAGTTGAAGCCTCCTATAGTTTGTTTCTACAATGCTGTGGGCCAAAAACGCTCCATAATGAAGCCCCCACTAGAGTTCAACTGGTAAAAAAAAATTAAATGTTGATTTAGATCAGTAGACATGCTGATTGAAATAGGACACTTCACTTACCTATTTTGAGTTAAAGGGTTTGTGTAGGCTTTGTGTAAAGTTTGAGTTATTTGAAGAAATGTATACCTTTTAGTCCCATGTCAGTCTGCAGATTTACAGTTAAGAGCCCTTCTCCCATATGCACATGGTGGAACCTTATTAAATCATGACTGGATGACCAGTTAAAACTACTGGGTGCTTTGTATCGAGTGGTTGTCACATTGATTCAGTGGCTTTATAAGGGTGTCACAAACAAAACGATGCTAACAGCATCTAATTAGCGAATGCAAATGAGGATGGGTATCGTCTGTGTGGAGAGGCAGAAGAAGCACTCCATGGGATAGCTGGAACGTGACCGCTCACCAACCGCCCCCACGCTGGGGACCAAATGTGATGGTTCACTCCTGCTGCTGCTCTTTACAGGAGAATGGACTGAACCATAAAAACACTCAGAGGGGGTAAGAGGGGGAGGAGGTCACTAAAGGCCTTGACCTGCTGGTGTCCAAATCCCCTCCAACCTGTTCTGGGGACATTGTTTATCGGCAGGTGTGTACCGCAGGTATGCTTACAAGCTTCTGTTGCTCACTGCACCAAAGATCCATGAGCTAGAAAAGAAGCACCTTTTCTCCCTCAACCCTCTCCGTTTTACGACTCAGTGCTTTTCCTAATTACAAATTTGGATGAGTGGAGGACGGGTGGGGGATTTTCAATGCTTGAAAATTCTGTGAAATCAGGTGCTCCAAAAAAATAATAATAAAAAAAAAATACTCACAAATGGCAGCCACCCCAGATCTTCCTGCCATGGCAGAGCAGAGACTGGCGGTGTGGTTGGCACGGCGACGGAGCCAGGCCTTCTGCTACGGCAGGAGCAAAGTGGCCAGAGCAGTGGCGGCCGAGGTCACCGGCACTTTCTCCCTGCCTGAGAGCACCACAGGGCGGGGTGGCAAGGCATCAGATTGGTACTTTAGACGTGTCAAAAAGAAAGCGCAGGGGAACCACAAAAGCGTAAAGCAAACTAACACCCTCCCACTCTGACACTCTCTGCCTGACTACCACTTCCAATAATCAAACCCTCTCTGACACATCATAACCCACACATCTTCAGATAAGAGTCGACACCCAACATGGGACTTGGGATGTTATTCAAAAATAAATAAATAACAACAACTCTAATGGCTGACTAATAATTCTACTTGCACTAAAAAGTTGTGTAAAAAAAACTACTACTACTACTACTACTACAGAAATGTGCAGAATCAGATTTGGCAAGTTTAACCAAATCCTTACTCTCCAACCACTAAGCCGGAAATCTTTGCTCTTTATGTCATAGCTCACTCAACGCGGTGGTTATCGCAAGTCCGGGTGGTTTTGAGCTCCTGACGACAATGTGCAACAAACAGGTTGTGCACAGTCACATTTTCCAAATCAGCGGATCAGTCTGTAAACGATAAGCTACCCTCGGCACAGCGTAAACCCTAACGGTCTGTCTATGCAGTAATGTTGTTTATTTAAAATAGATGGAGATGACATCTAAGAGGACATAATTACAAGCACAGGATAATGCAACTTGGAAAACAAGCGAGTGTATGACGCTCTCTGAGAAATTATAACGAAATGCTTGAGAGACAGAAATTCTGGCTTTGTCAAAAAATCCAAAATGCTGACTCCCTGCTGGTTATCTTCACAACAAGGTTAAAACTGAAGGTGGTCAAGCATAAGCTATAGGCTACCTATACCTCTACTGTATATGTTTTATGTGACCTAGGCTTACTGTAGAACAGGGTACATCACACTCATACGTACAATCTTGTTTTAAGATTTAAATGACCAGTATATACATTCATTGTCACCCCCATTAGAAAAGTTATACTTAGGCTAGATAATTTTATAATACACATGTACTGTATGTCTTATAGAAATGTATATCAGTGAGTGTTTCAGTTTTTTCCAAATATTAAAATGTAAAAAAAAAAAAGATAAGCAAGAGGCAGACTGATCAATTATTTTCAACCCTACTCAACTTACAGAATGCTCTGCTGTGGTAACGACATGAGGTGGGCTTATTGGGTTTACTTTGATTTGATCTTTAAATTAGAATACCTTATTACCTCCGCCACTGATGTTATGTCTTCACCACCTGGGCAAGATAACTGCAAAAATACTGTAGATTTGAATGAAATATTAATACAATGTGAGTTTTAAGGATAAGGAACAGATGATTTCATTTTTTAATCCGGAATACTGTCTGAAACTTGTACTGTTTCAGTGACCCTATATTGCCTTGGCGGAGGTCCGCTCTCTCCCTAGTGCTAGTCTAGTACTGGACTAGAGATGAACAATCATCCAATCCCATGACTAGAACACTGAGGTTTGATTTAAAGCAACACGCCACCATTTGTGGAAATATGTTCATTTCTCATCTCCCCTCAAGTTAATTAATTGAGCTATACCTTTCTCCTGTTCAGCACCAAGCTAACATTTATCATTGAAGCGGATTAGACCAGGCAAGATGCTAACGGTCCAATTCGGCTCAATGATACATGCTAATTTGGAGCTAAAATTGGTATTGCCAGACTCAGAGAAGGACTGGATGAACAGGAGAGAGGTATGGCTCAATTAATTAACTCGAGGGAAGATGGAAAATGAACACATTTTCACAAATGGTGGCGTGTTGCTTTAAGCATGTGATGATAATGATATATTGGATGTAATGTCTATGCATAGCACAAGGATATGTTTCTCTTAACTGATCTGAACACAAAAATACAATTGTGATGAAAAAAGTGGCATTCATTTTCAGTTGCAGCGTTTAGTGCATCACAAAATGCAAAAACAAAAAATATGTGCACAATGAGCCACAAATCACACATCCTCCCATTCAGTTGTTTCGACATGAGATGCGAATTCTGGCTTGTGCATTCTCTCTCACTCTCTCTCACCCTCTCTCTCTCTCTCTCTGTCTCTCTCTCTCTCTCTCTCTCTCACACACACACACACACACATCACAGCTTGCTTTTTCACACCTTAAAGAAATGAGTCATTGCACAACCAAATGCAAACATCACTCTCAGGTGCTTGAAGGCCAACAAAAAGAAATGGAGAGTAAAACAATGTGAGAGACACCTGATTATAAACTACAAGGTTCGGTTAAAAAGCTCACAGTCGCAGTAGCCTAGATTCCTGTCTGTATGCACACAGTTCAGTGGTGCCTGTGTCGATGGAAGCGGCCCATATTGCTTCATTAATGGCTGCCTGCCTGCCCTCCTGTCACTGAGAAAGCAGCAGAAACGTGTTAAAATTACACATTCGCACTCCTGACTCGCTGATTTAATCACAGCACAGCAGGGCATCCGTGGGTGGGATGATGATTTTTTTGTGTGTTTGTCTGTGTGTGTGTGTGTGTGTGTGTGTGTGTGTGTGTCTGTGTGTGTGTCTATGTGTCTGTTTGTCTATATGTCTGTACTGAGTGGAAATGAATAACAACAAAATCATGAAGATTATTTTTAATGTAAATGAAGAGGACAGAAGTCTGCACACACACACACACACACACAAATGCACACACATCCATCCATGCATGCGGGTAGCATAAGACTGAAAAACGCCTCCTTCTTCATCAATGTGACATAATGGTAACCATCTACATAGTGTATAGACTCTGACAATCTGCATGTGATGTTAGAGCAAGCAAGGAATATGGCAGCAAACAGTTGGCTGTGCATTTCAGCCCATTTCAGTGCTCTCATCAAACAGCAGAGAACTGCAGCCATCCCAGCCCATTAAGCCTTGGACCGATTCCCTTTTATTTGCTCGGTTGATTATCGACTTTGACAACAATATGGTAAGACTTCCCTTCCCCCGTCGGGCAGGCCCTGGCCCCTGGCCATCCAAGGTCACTTGTGGCCCCCTGTTGGCTACAAGGCCTGTGTTCAGGGGCCACTCAACGCAACATTTCCTTCCACATCTTCTAATTTATGATCCAGTAGGCTCAGTGAAATGAGCTGTGATGCTAAAATGTCCATGGATTAGTTATTCAACATGAAGTGGACGTACATGGTCATTTTAAGGTAATACTAAGCTATGATTGTCAGAGTTTTTGATTTTTAAATTAAGTCCTGCTAACATGGTCGTCTGTTTTACAAGTTGCATTTACATGCAAGCATGGCATATAAAAGAAAATGTGTCACAGTGTGTGGCCCATGTAGATGTACAGATTGCAACTGAACTGTTGCGACTAATGCAACTAGTATTCATGATGAACAAACATGTTAATGTAAAAACCAAGACGACCTATTATGGACTGAAGAAGCAAATTTTAAGCTATGACAATTGGCCACTTTTGTGAAAATTATATATATAATGAACCCCTAAACTGGACTGCAGCAAAAGCATTCATCTCTTATAAGTTACATAAAGCTAAAGAGTTGCTTTAAGATCGGTTATGGTTGTTTCAAAAGGGGCGAGCACAAGACCATTGACGACACCGGGAGCGCTATGTACAGTACACTCACTTCACAGTTCCCCATGGTGGAAATAAGACGGGGGGATTGGAACTGTTCACACGCCTTCAGTTTGTGGTAGAGGCAAGCACCGTGAATCATACAGACTAGATTGTCATACACACAAGTAAGAGACACGGGGTAAGTAGACTATTGAACTAGACAGATCGTTTTGCCTAATGTTGCCGATTTATGAGCTCTGTCGATACATTGAAATTAATATTTGTTGACTTCAGAAGTGCATGAATTTTAAACGAGTTGAGTTGTTGCTCTGTTATCTGTGATCTTGTTTAAATCGCCTTTATAATAAATCGTTCTTTATAATAACCGGCTATAGCCTACATTATATTTGAACACAACGTCTTCTCATGCTTAAAAAAAATGCGCATTATTTTATGCGATGTATCACTGGATTTTTTTACATAAGCAGCCTACACAAAAAATGTGCACTGGATATAGGTTATGTCTGTCCATGTAGCCTGTAGCCAAATGAACATAATTCATGCCTAAACAGTCTCATATCACATTCCTAAGTGCACGGGACAATGGTGCGTCAATACATTTGGAAATTTGGAAAAAATCCGTGATTAAATAGGCTAATAATAATAATAGGCCTAATAATAATAATATTAGCCTATTATTAATAGGCCTAGCAATAATCAAAATAATAATAATTTGAAAATAATCATCTTTGTCAAAAGAGCAGCACATTTCAGATAGCCTAAATTTTGAACACGCAATCTAACAAGTAGCCTAAACCTAGCCTATCTAAAATTAGGACAGGTTGGATGCCAATGATGTGAAACTACATGTTAACGCACTTGCACATGTTCGTGTTAAAGACACCGGTCACAGTGAGAAGTGCCTGAGAGCAATAGGCTACGACAATTAGACTACCACCGATGATTCGCGATTCATCTGGATAAATCTTCAGAGGTCTGGAGTTCTAAAACCGACGGACTGTTTTTGAATACGCGTTACCCAAACATTTCTAAGCCTATGAAACTCTTTCAAATCTGTTTAACCTAGCCTACTAAAAAAGTCTAATGCGCAGTCTAGATCTTTGAGCGAACCGGCGGTAACCTACCATATAAAAGGGCCTTAGAAAAAAAATGTTATTTACATCTGTGATATCAGAATGGTGTGAAATAGCAAGGGAAATTTTCTAAACGAGCCGTCTCATTTGTCGACTTCATGGCGAGCGTGATGGCAAGGTAGTTAACCTTTTTCCAGCCCCGCCTACGACTGTTTGAGCAAATTGGAATTGAGACCATTCCAATTTAAGGTTAGGCTACCTGAATTGTGTGTCATTACGTGCACGTGAGAGTCTGGGCAGAGAGTTGAGTGGGAGGTGTGACTGTTGCGGCTGGTGCGTAGCCTACCGCATGGAAAACTATTCCTGGCTCTTGTAATTGAGGAGACAGTCTTTCTCTTCTGTCCTCAGGTGCCGGTGTAGTTGCTTATAGGATGCAGCTAGGAGAAGGAGAACTGGATGACACTTCCATTCATCTTCCGAAAGCGTTTTACCATTCGTCAACAGAGAACATCAAAGGCAGTCCTGACTCCATACACGTAAATTTTCAAGAGGGTAATCAGCCAACCTCTCAACCTAAGCAAGAAGTGAAAAAGATTTTATCCGAAACTGAAAGTGAAATGCTTGGAGAAGGACAGAGCGATGCCCTTCCTCTGTCGAAGGCCTCTGTCCAAGACCGAAAAAGTTCTCTAGCGACGGAAGAAGAAGACCCATCCGAGAACAGGCTAGACGAGATTAGCCCCGATCGTTATTACATTTCGGCTTCTTCGCACCAAACACAAGATATGAATCCCTGCGCTCTGTTTCCTTACCCGGGCCAAGCGGGAACAATTTACGCAGGGTCCGATGGGGCCAGGTATTCATCGTCACTGCATTATAGTTCCGTTCTCCCATCCGCGGGCTTCTCCTCTCCTGTCTGCTCTGGACGTGGGCAGTGCGGCTCAGGCTACCAGTTCGGACAGGGTCCTGGCTGTATCTATCCATCCTATCAAGGAAGTGGATCTGGTATTGGTTCCATGCCACTCACGGGAACAGGCACTGGTCTTAGAGCTCAAGTGTACCTTTGCAATCGCCCTCTCTGGCTGAAGTTTCACCGACACCAGACAGAGATGATAATTACCAAACAGGGCAGGTTTGTAGAAATTATTCCTGTTGATACAGCCTAAAGAAGGATGTCCAGATATCTACTTTCCTTGTTAATTAAATTTGATCGTAGTGGGCTATTTGACCATTTAATTTCATATTTGATGACAATATCCAAACTATAACGTTGCGTTATTATCATGTAAATCTGCTCAACAACAATTAATGAATTGCCTTTAATATAGTCCTTTTTGTTTATCCCATATTTATAAATGTAACCTTACGTGATTTGTAAAATTATTTTGGGACAATTTGAAGTTAACCGATGCTTGAAAAAATCGAATAGACTGGTGCTGCATTTTTCAATTCAGCCTTGTTTTGTGTTTTGTTTTTTTTTTTTCAGGCGGATGTTTCCCTTTTTGAGTTTTAATATCACGGGCTTAAGACTGAACGCACATTACAATGTTTTCGTGGAGATTGTTTTGGCTGATCCAAACCACTGGAGATTTCAGGGGGGCAAATGGGTGACATGCGGAAAAGCAGATAATAATATGCAAGGTGGGTAAATCATGGTAATTTTACAGCGGGAGCCGATGATGATCATTTAAACTCTGTTTTTGCTGTTTTCTTTAATGGAGTCTGATCTGGCAAGTTGTACTGGGATGATCAATATTTATGGTGTCAGTTTCTAAACGAATCCTTTCTCTATTGATAGGAAATAAAGTGTACGTTCACCCTGAATCTCCTAATACGGGCGCTCATTGGATGAGGCAAGAGATTTCATTTGGCAAACTTAAACTGACTAATAATAAAGGAGCTAACAGCAGCAACTCTCAGGTATAATTTTTTTTTTAATTTGCAAAGTTAGTTTTCTCATTAATAAACAAATACAATTACGTCCCTGGGGGTCATGTGTCTCACTTTTAAATTTTAATAATGTATAGGGTTAGTAATGTATATGTATTCCTTTTTCACAACTTGCATTTATTTTTATTATGTAGATGATTGTCCTTCAATCCCTCCATAAATATCAGCCAAGACTTCATATTGTGGAGATTGAGGATGGAGTGGAGGATGTAAATCGTGAGTCTAAGACCCAGACTTTCACTTTCCCCGAGAACCAGTTTATTGCTGTCACTGCCTATCAGAACACTGATGTAAGTGACTTAACTATTGTTTTGGTTGTGCTCTCAGTTCTGGTATGGTGGTGGTGACTTTCTCAAATTAACCGTGTTTTCTTTCCATCTAGATTACACAGCTGAAGATTGACCACAATCCATTTGCAAAAGGATTTCGGGATAATTATGATTCGTGAGTACACCTTTTTTTTTTGTTGTTGTTGTTGGACCTTGGAAATATCTTACAGCCTACAGAAAATGTTCATGCATTTATTCTTGTATTGTTTATTGTGTTGTATTAATTTGCACTAGTGTTCTGTCTATTTTTATTTTGAAGAGCAATACCACTTTAGTCAGCTCAATTAATGGTGCTCAATTAATTCCTCTAATATTTCCAGTATTGCAATGGACTGCTTGATAATTGTACAATAAAGGACAAATGCCCATATCCAATGAGCATGTTGTCTTATTATAAAGACACAAGCATTGCATTTTTCCCCTCTTTTTTTAGGATGTACACTGCACCAGAGGGGGAAAGGTTGACTCCGTCCCCCACCGACTCTCCTCGCTCACACCAGATCGTGCCTGGTGCCCGCTACGCCATGCAGCCTTTCCTCCAGGAACAGCTGGTGTCCAACCAGAGCCGTTTCTACAACGGTGAGCGGGCAGTGCCACAAACCAACGGTCTGCTCTCTCCGCAGGCGGAGGATGTAACCTCCGCCTCTGCACAGAGGTGGTTCGTTACTCCAATGCAACAGGCAAGTACTAACAAACTGGACCTAGCCTCTTATGACGGTGACTATTCCAGCAGCTTACTGTCTTATGGCATTAAACCTTTGCCCCTGCCCACGTCACACTCCTTTGGGTACTACTCGGACTCGGCCTTCACGTCGGTGGCCGCCGGATGGGGGTCGCGCAGTGCCTACCAAAGAAAGATGGCCACCACGGGCCTGCCCTGGTCGCCTAAACCGAGCCCAACCAGTTACACAGATGACCAAATGTGTGAGAAGGACAAAGTGAGAGAGGGGGGGTCACCAAGTGCGCAGACGCCAGCCTGGTTGGAGGCGCCCTCGCCTCTAAAGTCACTGGACGCAGCGGACCCTGGTGTGTACGCCATAGGGTGCAAGCGCAGACGGGTTTCCCCAGGGGAGTCCAACATTGAGGGCTCGCCAACAGTGAAGAACGAGGACTTGAGCACACCAGAGAACCTGGGCAGAGAGACTTCTTCCAAAGGCATGGGCTATTATGCCTTCTATACAAGTCCATGAAAAGGCTTTAAAAGTTTCTCTTGTCTTTTGGTGAGAGATTTTTTTTTTTTCGATTCCCATTTTACTCTTGTGTACCACAGTGTTCGTATAAGTTTTGTACAATGTGCAGCTAGTGTTCAGTTCAGCGAGTCCAAAGCTTCTGAAGCTTCTTATAAACTGTGAGTAAATAAGCTAAATTAATTACACTCCATATTCCACTTGCATTATTAGAACATGATGCATAGCTTCAGCATGTCCTATGCTTTATATTTTTACTGATATTATTTTTATTTATAAATCTTGATTCTGTACAATATTTGTGCACAATAGGATAAGATGTCTTACATGTGATCTTCAATTGTTTGTGTAGCAAAGTGTTGTATGACGGGTAATAAAAGTCCCATGTGCTTTTAAAACTTTGTTTTTCCTCAGGAAGTGAGCATATTTTGCTTTTCTAAAGAGCATCTTTTAACATCTTCCAGTCGGTCGCGCACAAACTATACGATTTTGTTTATTTCTCTGTTCCTGTGTATTTACAGTAGTTGACCTATTACCATAATAGGCTGTAGGCTACCTCATTTTACTCGAGTTATGCGGTTCACCCAACATCCCCATTTTTATAGCGCTTTGATGCCGCTTGGCGCAAAGATGATGCGTTTTGACGGATGCGCCGATAAGTGTGTTTTTTTTTGTTTGTTTTGTTATTGTTTGTTTGTTTTAGCACTAAATGCATAATATTAACATAGATCATGAAGATTTTAGATTGTGGAAAGGCTCTGTTTGAAGCCATGCTGGCCTAACGCCAAATTGCTGATAATTCACAAATTGGCTCTTTTCTGATGGTTTAGAACGAGCAGAGGTGAAACTTCTCTTTTGATTTACATTTTCATTTTCTGAAACTTTTTAATGACCCTTCCTGTTTTCAAATAGCGATGTGTGAAATTTGCCACCCAAAGTTGCGCCTGCATATGCGTTGGGCGTGCCTGCATGCGCCGGAGACTGTTTAAGTCTTTGTATAATTTATAGGCCCAAATTACTTTTGTTATGATAACCGGATTATTTTTATGACCCCAATAACTTGGTTTATAGATTATGCCCTTGTCAATGACTTTCATGGTAGGCTTTAACTATTTCTCTACTGTTTTAGCGCTATAGGGGCTCGTCGACTCGGAATCGGATATTATAGTTTTGGGCCAAGTGCAATAGCTCGCTGCCCCATGAACAAACGTCGCCTGTCCGACTGACATGAATGGGATGCCAACTGCACCTCAATTAATTCACCCACTGACTGGGTTGGCCTATAGATTACGTTACAAACACCTACTGGAGTTTCGCGGACATCCATAAAATAACGCAGGTGACAGTATTATTCGGTATACTCGACCCATGGCTAGCACCGCTAGAGGGCACTAAAGACCGTGAATGAAGGAGGATGTGGCGTCACATTTAATAATAGATATTCAGAAATGCATGCAAAAACTGAACATCAGCATGGTTGCATTCATCAGCATGACCATGTTATCAACATTTGTTTTTAGCTACGTTTACATGGACACGACAAAAAACGAGTCTGTGGATGGTTGCTCTTTCCTCCTTAACATGTCATGGGTCAAATCCTCCAGTGTTTAAAAATAGGCCTATTAGAATATATGACATCACATCTTAAAAATCTATATCAGCTAAATATTTTAGCCTGTAAGCCCAACAGTTTTTATGCTTTATACTTTTAATTAAATATCTTGGATCAATAAACCAAACATAAATCCATTCGGTCAAGTCCTTAAACTTTACTTTTAGGCACAACAATCTTTTCTCTCTGTTGGGGAAAAATTGTTATGAGACATTACACACCAAATCCACAATATATAACCACAACAAATGCCTCTTTTAAAGTTAAATAATTTAACGGCTCTTTTGCAATTAAATCACTGTTAGTGAATTTATTGGAAAAGTAATATAAAAAAGTATACCAGGACTGGTGTTTCTGGATGTTTGCTGTTTGTCTTTTTTATTATGCCTATTAGGCCTATTTTTAAAACATATTCTTCAAATTATAAACAACCTCCACTTCCTAAAACCTCATACAAAAACCCTTCATTCAACTCTCTAAACTTTGCAACTCCAGGCTAAAAAAAAGTCTCCAGAACCAATAATCTTTATGCAAAACATTTTTTGTCAACTGTGTAGGCCTATGTATTATAAAAAAATGACTGGAATGCAGATTGTTTTCTAAATGGGAGCATATCTGAAGTAATGATAATTAAGGGTTATATTTGCTCAACAAATTGGAATTGAAATTTCAGTAACTGCTTTATTACCAGATCAATGAGTTACTTATTGCCTCGATGGCAACAATTACCAATTCACAATGATTTACTAGTAAAACTAGCTAGCCAAAACACTGTTTTATTGAGTTATGTGCAGGAAGAGTTAATCTTATGGTCGCCAGATGATCAATAACAGACATCATAAAGATTTTGCTAGTGAGTACACCCAAGGATTTTAGTTCACTTCCTAGAATGCTTAACTCTGTCGTTGGTGTAAATAGCCGGTTCAAGCTCAGGAGTGTGCAGTTAGCTGAACATGCAGTTTGCAGGTTACACAAATACACCCCATGCACATTGTTTATCTAACTTAGGCTGTGTCCTGTATTACAGCAGCCTACTCAATTGCAAAGTAATAAGTAATAAATACTAAAAGTAAAAAAAGTAATGAGCAATTCACTCATTACGATTTAAAGATATAACCAGTGACTTGTAACTAATAACTTTTTTTATACGCTATACTTGCTTTGCTTAAAAATCATATCTTTTAAAAACTGATATCGGACTGTTTGGTTTTTATTCTGGTAGGCCTAGGCCCTAAAGATCTGAGTTATCTTTCACACACTGAAAATACTTACTAGTGTCATGGGGACAAGAGAGCCTGTAAAATATTATCTAGAGTTACCAGGCTTATCTGCAACAATAGCCTAATGTACAGTATACCATAGATGTTAGTGGAAACCTGAAGGGAAGCCAGTATAGTCCAAACATTATAGTCCATTTGTCAGAGACTATGTTACTCTTACAGTTGTTTTCCTAATGAGAGCCACACTGTTCTGAAGGGTAACAAAAATGTTGAGATAATCACATTTTCCCATAGTCTTTTATTGTAAAGCTTTCAATATTCTGTCTGTCAGCATCCCAAAGACACAGCAGCAGAATATAAATGTAAATGTTTTTTTTTTCACACAACAGATTTGCACAAAATCTTTGCAATGCCAGCAAGTTGTTTCTTTATGTTTGGCATAAACTAAGTACACAAAGAACACATCTTTATTGGAGGAGTCAAACTCTGACATGAGGAAGTCTGTGGTCACAGGCAGCTAGCTGTGGACTTGTAGGCTACTGTATGAGCGGTAAGGAAGTAGAAGCAGTGGTGCACAATGCAATGTTTTGTTTGGTCTTTGCAGACAACACCAAACTGTTCTCTCTGCTTTAACCAATTAAAGTGACCAAAAGCACTTCAAACATCATGTTCACGTAACAGAAAAATAAGGTTATCTGTACAGTAGCCCACCATGGAGCCCTGGCCTGGCCTGTCTCATACATGCCTGTATTTTTGCTCCCCTATGGAACACGGCAGTGGAGAGGTGTGTAGGGGACACAAATGGGGATGAGACAGAGTCAAGAAGACTGAGTCTTTAAAGGGTTGAAACTGAGTCGAGACGTAGACTGTTGATTTTGAAATGCGGCCGAAACTGAGTCAAGACTAAGACCATCAAAACTAGTTTGGGTTTTTTTTTAACAACGTTCCAATTTTGACAATACACTTGAATAACATATTTGGTATCCTTTAAAACTTCATTATTAAAATTTTCTTGATAATTTGAAAACCAACAACTACAACACGGGACCCAAATCAGGTTAACAGCTAAGTTACCCCAAGACCACTGGCTCATTTTCTTTCCCTTCATTACACAAACACTTTTGAACCATGTAATGCTTTTCATGTCTCCCCTCTGTGATCACACCAGCAATTGAAGTCACACACTGAACGCAGAATATTTGCATAGCACCATGAGATATTATTTTCAAATAATGGCCTTAATTTTTTTAATTAGTAAAATAGATTTGTGATGATTGATGATTTGATATTTATTAAGAACTGTTGAGGACTCGAGGACTCACTCAGAAATTGTGACTCCCACTATGGGCCAAGTCATGACAGAGTCTTTGAAGGGTCGGGTTCGACACTAGACAAAACATTCTGTACTTCTCATGTAAAATGTTATGTTGAGATGAGGGTGGATGACAAGTGTCTCACTACCTCTCGCTCTGAAATATAAATATTTGCCACTAGGGGGCAATGTTACATCATTTTCTGCATACAGCTCTGACTTTCTGCTCACAACATCTTTAATGACACCTGAGGGACGTAACCAGCTCTCATATTTGCTGTGGTTGTCAAGGAGACCATGGAAAATAAGGTTCAGGCCGCCCTTTGCACAGGCAAGTATCTAAGTGTCTAAACAGGCTGTTTATTTGTCATCACAGCTGCATTTGCTGCTCTTCCACATTCAATCAGAGTTCAGAGTTCAAAGTAAGTGTGAGTGTTTTTATCTTTCCTAGATAAATTAAAGGAGCTACATGAAAAGATAAAGGAAAATAAAGTTGACTGGTAGCCTATTTAGCAGACATCTTTTTTCCAAAGTGACATGGACTCGCATTGTGGGGTCTGGGAATCAAGATAGGGGGCTACAGTATCATTAATAGAAGAAAAATTATCATTCTAATTTTGGTTTGAACAAGTAAGATTTTGTATAAACAAGTAGTGAAAAGCAAAGCATTGACATGAGGAATGCGGGGAGGTAGTAGTCTACAGAGAAGAGTCAGTTTCCCTTCACTTTAGTTATTTGTTAGGCTACTGTTTTTAATGGTTTTAGAATCATATGTAGGAGTTTCTGTCTTCACCTACTGATATCAATTACCGTTTTGGGTCATTTCCAAAGGATGAATGGTGTTCCTCCTTCCAATGGTTTTGTGGTTGTCACCCATGTGTACCCACAACAAGGTGCCCAAAGTGACGTTTCACCACAGACTGCTTCTGCTCCACCCTTCAA
The DNA here is from genome assembly GCA_030264315.1 of Sardinella tawilis. Lineage (NCBI taxonomy): Eukaryota > Metazoa > Chordata > Actinopteri > Clupeiformes > Clupeidae > Sardinella > Sardinella tawilis. The sequence continues at coordinate 17,585,154 of JASCQY010000010.1, forward strand.
CTCTCCGCTTGAGAAATTCCTCAAAGGAGAGCCTGCAGTCCTGGGAGTAGGCTATGTCCATCACTGTCACTTCTATTTTGTATTTGACTAAGGCTATGCTAAATTACCTTACCTTACAAATAGTGGCATGCTTTCTAACATTTATAGACAAGAAGCTTTAAATAGGCCTATATTATAGAATATATGCTGATACATAAACATGCATTTTTTCAGAATTTGTTTCAGAATGCTTAAACATGTGCCTTTTTGTTTTCTTTCAGACGGTTCAAATAATGACTGGTATGGTTATATTCTTGTTTGGCATTGTGACAGCATTCTACCCAACAACAGTGTCGACTTTCTCTGGTATCATGTTCTGGGGAGCAATTATTGTGAGATTGGGATGTTTTCAGTCTCTACATTCATTCATTTGTTAAAGCCATCTCTGTCGTTGTCATTGTTGGTCATTCAGAAATTCTCTCTCTCTCTCTATATGTAT
>JASCQY010000010.1:17585731-17599142 GCA_030264315.1 Sardinella tawilis
TGTTTTTTTGTCTAAAATCTCTAATCGAATCTATCATCTTCATCATTTCCAGTAAATTGTTGATACGACCAGTCTCACTTTTGACGCTTTTTGATTCTTATTGAGCTGGATTTTTAATAAAAAAAAACACCATGCAATTAGTCACTTGGATGAAATTAATTTCTGGCTCAGGTGATGTAAAAGCCTTAAATCATTCCTGTATTGACTGCTCATCTGAAACGCTGATTGTGGGTTTGTGAATTTTAAAAACTCATTTCTCATTTTGTTCTATTTTGCATCATGTGTGATATACATTTTTATGTGTGACGTGCATTTACACACGTGTTGTACATAGGCAGGGCAGATCTAGTGTTTAGGGCTGGATTATATGTGATCTACATTTATCAAAACAGAGCAAAAGCTTTTTTTTTCAAACATATGTCTATCTGTAATCTCATTTGTTATTCTTGTGGCTATAAACCTATTAACAGGGATGACTGAGATACAAAAATAACGTCTTTTCAGTACACTGTTGTCAAGGTACAACATCAGCAACAGGGTAGAACATCTAAATGCCACAAAACCTTGTTCGTATTAAATGCAAAACTGAATCAGTGAATTTCATGCTTAAACATGCTTGTTGTGTTACCGAGTGCGATGAAGTCCTCTGGGTCGCCGGGCTGAGGTGCGGCGAGAGGGCCGTTGTACAGGAGCAGGCCGTTGGGTGCCTCGGTGATGAACTCCAGCGTGATGTGGCTCTGGAAACAGGGTTTGATGGGAGGGAACCAGGCGTAGCCGTGACCATGGAAACTGTGCTTGGTCTGTTGGCACTCGGGTCCGTCAAACATGGGGGGGCATTTACACCTGAGAGCATGGGGGGTGGGGGGCAGTGTTACTGAAGGTCATCTTGTGATAAAACATCTCTGTGAAAGCCATACTGCCATGATTGACTGCTGATGGGTTGGTAGGTAGACAGGTACCTGTAGCCGAGCTCGCTGTCGATGCAGGTGCCCCCGTTGAGGCAGGGGTTGTGGGGGTAGGAGGCACAGGAGAGATGCAGGCTCTCACGGGCCTGGCAGCCGCACTGGGCCGTGGCGGTGGCCGACAGGGACACCAGCGAGGTATTGCCGTAGTTGAGCACGCGCGGCGTCTCGCTGAACGTCACCCGGCTGGAGCAGCCGCCCGTCAGACCGCAGTCGGTATATGCACACTCGTCCACGCCCACCTGAGAGATGCCCACGCCCAGTCCTGACTCCAGCTACCAGAGAGAGAGAGAGAGAGAGAAAGAGAGAGAGAGAAAGAACAGAGCAGGAGGGAGGGAGAAAGTGGCTATTTAAAAACCTTCGCTTGAAACCATTTAAGATCAAATCAGTCCTACCCCTTAGTGGAAAAGCCATCTTTAACAGTAATTAACTGTCACATTTGCCTCCCTAACACTGCTCTAGTCTCCAAATAAAACCAGATTATTTGTCTACCCATAATACGCATGGGCTCTAATCCATCCATTACCCCAGCAAAATAACAGACAAATAAAGAGGCGGCATTTTGACACTGAAATGATAGATTCCAGAGTTACAGAGAGATGCAGAGAACGGCGGAGAGCGATAACAGAGAGAGAAAGAGAGAGAGAGAGAGAGAGATGGAGAGATAAGGACACACAGATAGAACATGGGAGATGGAGTGAGAGAAGAGGGAAAAAAGACATTTCCTATTAACAGTCCTGCTATGAAAAGTAATACATGGCTCCCACTAGGCCTGAAATATAATCTGGAATATAAGAGTTTATGGCTATTAATGGGCCATTATGGGACGATTAGAGACCGCTCTCCGTCTAGGACTGTGTGCAGTGTGTGCCCAGTGCATATATGTGTGTGTGTGCGCGTGTGTGTATGACTGTGAGTATATATATATGCACAAACGTGTGTGTGGTTGTCTGTTTTATGTGTTTGTTGGATATGTGCATCTGTATGTGTGCGTATGTCTTCGTGTGTGAGCACATGGGTGTGTGTGTGTGTGTGTGTATATGTGCGTGTGTTTACTTGTGGAGCGGGAGGAGGCACTTGGAGGACTCGGATCTGTCAGACTCAAGGGCAGTCCATCAGCTCCTTTACAACCCTGTCTGTGGCTGCCGGGCCGCCTGGGCCTTGCGCACACTGTGTGTAAACACCAGCCGAGAGCCCCTATTTGCACCACGCCGCGCTCAAACGGCCCTCTCGCCAGGCCCTCTCTCTCTCTCTGCCTCCCTCTATCTTTCCCTTGCTCTTTCCCTCCCTCCATCCCTCTCTCGCTCTCTCTCTCCTTCTGATTTATGAGGCAGTGAATTCTTTATAAGCAGCCTGTCCGTCCTCCCCATCTCTCCCTCCCACCCTCCTCCATCCACTCTTCTTTTCTCCTCTCCCCTTCTCCCTCGCTCCTCTCCTCTCTTTCATTCTCTCCATTCCTCTCTCTTGGACTCTGCGTCTCAGATGTGGCTGTCGCTCGCCTTATAAGGTTGTGAGAAATTCATTGGTTCCTGATTCCCTTTCATTGTGTGAAGTGCAATTTAATTTAAAGTGCTTTTATTTGTGTATAGTGCTTTTTACAAGGCATAGCCTCTTTGCAGAGAGACAGACACGGTAGCAGTAATACCACAAAGGTGTGTGTGTGTGTTTGTGTGCACTGTGCAGACATAGAAGGGTAGCCATCAATTGTAAGTTGTTTACAGGTGTGTGTGTGTGTGTTTATATATATGTGTGTGTGTTAGTGAGTGTGTGAGTGAGTGTCTGTGGAACTGGCCGCTCACCTTGACCTTGTGCGTCGCCACATAGCCGTGAAGCTTCTCTGTTTTGTAATATGGCGAGCCGTGGGCGGCAAACCAGACGTTGAGCTGCCGCAGGTTGTCATGGCTGCTGCTGCTGCCGTTGGCGACGCTGAAGACGTGCACGCATTCCGTCTCCGTCTGCAGCACCTCGGCCAGCAGACGACGCAGGCGGGCGTAGCAGCTCTCTTGACCCGGTCTGGCCAGGAAGAACTCCTCCACGGTCAGGTCTGAGGAACACACCGTCAAACCATTCAAATCATGATGCAATCACAAAGTAGACGGAGGAAAATAATTGCATGCCCACGTATAGCCCTGCCCCAGGTATTAACCTCATATTGGGATATAGTTGGGAAATCATATGGTGATATATTATAATATAATATAATATACAGTAATATAATATAATATAATATAATATAATATAATATAATATAATATCATATCATATCATATCATATCATATCATATCATATCATATCATATAATATCATATCATATCATATCATATAATATAATACACTGTAGTATAATGTAGTACTATATTATATTATATTATATTATATTATATTATATTACATTAAATTAAAGTTAAAATGCATCCACCTATCAAGTAGGAACTCACACATGAACTTGGGGCATAAATCCCACACACACACTTACTGGATAGCTTCAGAGAGCCTGCATTCCTTACGGCGTCCTCCTTCAGGTCCATGACAGTGACCTCTGCGATGGAGGTCACGTCGGGCCAGGTCTTGTCACTGACGCGCACCCCAAGGCTGTAGGTGCCGGGCGGGGTCCCCTCCCTGATGCTAAGCTGACCGGTGTTGCGGTTCAGACTGAACGACCTGCACAAAGACGTGGGGGAAGACTATGCTCATTTGAACCGCATCTGTGTGCTTTCATATGTGTCTGTGTATGTATGTATGTATGTATGTATGTATGTATGTGTCTGTTGAACGCACAAGCAATAATGGAGAGGAAAAAATGTGAAAAGCTGAAACAGTAGAACAGCAGAAAAATAGAAATAGAGACGCAGTCAGAGAGACAGAAGATGAAAAAAAAAAGCCCTCATCCATCCATACCAAGTCTATCAGCCACACACACTGACAGTCCATGCACAATGACAGGCCCATTTTGTCCTGAGGTACGCAGTGCTCTGAATAGCTCCCTACTGTGCTATCAGACACTGAGGCTTCGCCAGAAAGCCGGCTCAAGTGTCATCCTTCAGGTACGACCCCCACATCAAAGTGGGCAGCCCACCCCCACGCACCCCCCAATCCCTCCCCACACCCCCCTCTGCCCAAGCTCTGCGCTGCCGCTCTCGCTCTGTAATGCCTGGTGTTCCATTATTAATGTCCCCTTGTATCGCTCCCTCACCCGCCTCACTAAAGGCTCTGATGAGAGGGAAGGGTGGAAGGGCAGGGAGACTGACAGAGACCTGCCTGGGAGAGCTGAGCTTTGTGTGTGTGTGTGTGTGTGTGTGTGTGTGTATGTGTGTGTCTACAGTATGTGTGTGTGTGCGTGTGTGTGAGTTTATGTGTGTGTGTGTGTGTGTGTGTGTGTGTGTGTGTGTGTCTACAGTATGTGTGTGTGTGTGTGTGTGTATGTGTGTGTCTACTGTATGTGTGTGTGTGCGTGTGTGTGAGTTTATGTGTGTGTGTGTGTGTGTGTGTGTGTGTGTGTGTGTCTACAGTATGTGTGTGTGTGCGTGTGTGTGAGTTTATGTGTGTGTGTGTGTGTGTGTGTGGTGCATGTGAGTGTACGCGTATGTACGTGTGTGTACATGTGTGAGTGTGTGCGTGCGTGTGTGTCTATGCTAGCCTGTGTGTGTGCTGGACAAGGGGAACTGATGGGTTCCACAGCAATCTGATACAAGGGACACCACTCTCTCTCTCTCTCTCTCTCTCGTTCCCTTTCCATTGGCAACAAACACATCCAATTACAGGCTCACAAATGGGAACTTGACCACTGGGTCACTCTGCTCCCAATGTCTGCTCCATTTATGGGCCAGTCGTCTGTTGACGGCGAACTGGCCTTCCATCATTCGAGTGAAGCGGACTTGCACCTCGTTCTCACTAAATGGTGCCCCCCAAATCACAACGGGTCAGTTAACACGGCCATACCGAATCCAGTTACATGAACTGTACTTGAAGACAGACTGGCCACAACAGAAAGAGGGCAATTTATTTGAACTATCATCTGAGACTGATGTCCCCCACAATAGAGTGCACATTAGGAAGCTTATGATGGTATTGTAATAGGATTCATAAGACTTTAATGCATTAGCATAATTTATGAGGGGAATACGCTTAATGAATAAATGGATTTGGTGGTCCGAAGAGACAGGAGAGCTCAGAGCTCAAAGGTGCTTGGCCTTGTAATAAGCGAAACGGAGAGGTAGAGTACAGGAGTGGCACTTTGCCGTCTGAGCCCTGATGCATGAATGAAAGCTGGCCGGGGCCATGTGATATAACAGTTCTTTTGGAACAAGGGCTTTGTACCCCTTCCCTACCCTCTCTAACATACACACACACACACACACACGCACATGCACACAAACACACACACGAACATACACACACACACACACACACACACATACACACACACACACACACACACACACACACATACACACGCTACCCTCACCAGAACCTCCCCTGGAGCGCACCAAGGTCAGTGAACCTACGTTGGCCTGAGCTCAAATTAGATTTTAAAAGGCGCAATCATGTTCACATAACAGGAATCGAGTTCTGCTCCGCCGGTGACCTTCAGCTTGCCTGCCAAATTAGGTAATTAACTGTCCAGTAAGCAAATAAAACACTGGGCCCCCCGATCGAAGGTACAACGCCTGCCGGTGCCAAGCTCTTGTCACACTAGCCACCGCTAAAGCGCTAATATATTAATACAGTAATTATCCAAATTAACAAGGGTAAAGGCACTACATGGCACTCAAAAACAAACAGGGGCTTAGAAGGGAATTTAAAGTGGCTAATAGAGTGGTGTGAAGCTAGCCAGCCAACGTTAGCGACGCATAATCTCTATTTTTTCTCCACTATCTCATTGCCTCTCTCTCTCACTCTCTCTCTCTCTCTGTCTCTTTCTCTCTCTCTCTCTTGCTCTCTCTCTCTCTCTTTCCCTCCCTCCCTTACTTGTTTTAAGAGGGTGCCATGTTTGTCATTGTCTGGATGAGGAGCTGTAGTTCTTCCAACCAGATTACAGGCTGTTCATTACAACAAGCCCAGAGGCGAACATGAGTCATGCCATCAAACGCGAGGGATGCGGGTGGATCGTTTTTTTTGTCTTGCTTCCAAGTAAATTCTGAATACAACTCTTTATGAAGTATTAATAAGTGGGCTACGAAAGAGATGGCAGCATCCTGTTACACCTTCTTATCCTTCACTCTCTCTCTCTATCTGTTTTTTAAATCCCTCACTCCATTACTGCTTTGCAACCTTCATGTCAACACTCCTTCATTCCTTCTTTCTCTATCCCCCTTTCTCACTCCATCTCAGGACCACTCTCTCCTCTCCTCTCCTCTTATTTTATGCCCCACTCTTTCTAGTTAAATGGCAGATAGCTTGGCAGTCCCCCCCGCCCTTTAGAAAAGAATCTCACTTCAATAAAAGAGAGATGAAAGTACCTGGGGGGCTTGCCTTCAAACTGGTACACCTTTTCACTCCAGTCGTCAAGGTCAGGGGATTGAACTTGTCCAAGTACTGTGGTGGGAAGTGAACCTGGGGAACATACATAATAAGGTTAGACACACACACACACACACACACACACACACCTCTGACATTACCTAAGGCTTTGCAAGAGAGAGCATACAGATAGAAGGGGGTCTATTGCGTGTGTGTGTGTGTGTGTGTGTTAGGGAGGTGGGGGGTGGGGGGGGAGATAAGGAGCACATGCGGTCACGGTGAAACAGCCCAGTAGGGGGCGCTGAGTAATTAGCATACTAACATTCCTGTTTTATCCCTAAACCCTAAAAAAACCTGCTGTTATCCTGTTACGCATGAAATTGACAGCGCTTTGAAAAAAAAATAAACCACCATGTGGCTCTTTTGAGGTGTCTATTAGAATCTGGGACACAATTTAAGTAAATTGTTTGCTTCATGCTACATTTGAGAAACATGATGATTTCTTATTAGAGGTTTTAATGCCTCTTCATTCACAGGGGAAAAAATAGCTACGCAGCTAGCACTCACGCTAACGCCAAGGCTAAAAATATCAAGACTCAAAGCCGCGCTTTGTTCTGTGAATGTTATACAAGCTGACAGATGCCCATACATGCTGCATAACTGACAGCAGTGAGCAGTGGATTGACATGTGCTCTCGCTATTTGCTTTCGCGTTTCAACAGACCCCACACATACCTTCGTAGCTGTACACGATGAATTCGGTGTGGCCCGGCACGTGCGGGTGGTCGTTCCTGTCGCCGATGACGACAGTCAGCGTGGAGGTGGAGCTCATGGGCGGGGAGCCGCTGTCAATCATGAGGATGGGCAGGAGGTACTGCTTCTGCTTCTCTCGGTCGAAGGTGCGCAGGGCGGTGAGCAGGGCGCTGCCGTTGCGCAGGTCGGTGAGGTTGAAGCTGGTGGCGTCCTCGGTGAGCATAAGCAGGCGGATGGAGAAGGGGCCGCCATTGGGCGACGAGTCGCGGTCGACGACGTGGAGGAGGAGCGACGTGTCGTTCATGCGCACGTTCTGAGGGGCGGCCGAGTTTTCCCACACCACAGGCCGGTACGGCGCCTCGAACTCTGGTCCGTTGTCGTTGACGTCCTGCACTGTTACCATGACGATAGCCGTGCCGGTGAGGGCCGGGTTGCCCATGTCGGTGGCGAGGATCATGAGCCGATGCTGGGAGACCTTCTCACGGTCTAGAGAATCTGCCACCACAACCCAGCCACTCTTGTCCACCACAAACTGCTGGTAGGGGTCAGACTCTGGGGCGATGCCATAGGAGAATTTTCCGTTCTGGCCTGAGTCGAGATCCATTGCTGTCACCTGGGCCACGATGGTTCCGGCAGGGACGTCTTCAAACATGGCGCCGGCGTCGTAGAACTGCGGGAAGAAGACGGGCGCGTGGTCATTGGAGTCCTCCACCTGGATGACACAGTGGGCCAAGCTGAAGAAGTCAGCATCCTCCACTTTGAGCGTGAGGTTGAAGGCACGTTCGTGCGGCTTCTCGAAGTCGATCTTCTTCTGCAGGCGCAGGACGCCGCGTCGGTTAACTTTGTCTGTCTCCACAAAGAACTTCCGCTCCTCGTCGCCGCTGACGATGCTGAAGGTGACTGCCGCGTTCTCACCCTCGTCGCCATCGGTCGCCGCAACAACCAGAACCTCACTGTTCACCTCGAGTTCCTCTGGTATGGACGCCACGTAGAGCTGCTGGGTGAACGCCGGAGCGTGGTCGTTCACGTCGGACACCAGGATCGTAGCCGTGCCCGTTCCAGAGAGACCCCCTCCGTCCACAGCCTCCACCACCACCAGGTAGCGATGCTTCACCTCTCGATCAAGGGATCGCAGAACGGTGTAGATGGTTCCCGTGGAAGGGTTGATGGAAAACAGGTTGAGATTGATCTCGTTTCGGACGTTCTGGACGATGCGGTATGTCAGCACGGCATTCTTCCCCACCTTGGGGTCGTCCAGGTCGGTGGCGCGCATCTCCATGATGGAGGTGTCCGCAGGTGAGTTCTCCGGCACGCTTCCCACAAAGCAGCCGTCCGACGTGCACAGGAAGGCTGGGGCGTTATCGTTGATGTCACGCACCTCCAAGAGGACATCGGCGAAGCCTGTGAGCCCTGCTCCGTTTTCGTCAGTCGCCAGGACCAGGAAACGCCATGCGGACCGCTCCTCGCGGTCGAGAGGCTTCTGCACGTAGATCCGGCCTGTTAGTTCCTCGATGGTGAACTCACTGCCGGCGCCCTGTCCGTGCAGGGAATACCGCAGGGCACTCTGGTCAGCCTCTTGATCCGGGTCAGTAGCAGAAACCTATTTTTATTGTTTGTTTCAGACAAAGAAAAACAAAAACAAAAAAGATAAACACATATATAAACAGAATCATGAAAAACAATGCCAATCATGAAACTTTCCCCCCTTTTTTCCATCATCGAATTAATGACTTGCATTAATGAGAAGCCTTGTCTCGTCTGACAACAGTGAGGAGCGCTCCGAAGGACACGCACGCATCGGCAGATTCGACGCATCCGTCACAGAACACAGGAGACAATTAAAAGTTAATAGACAAAGCAAAGGAAGAATTCCACAATTTCCATCCTCGCTCCCCACTCACTAGAAGGGTTGTTTACCGAAGCCTTTGAAGTTTCTCTTTTTTCATTCTCTCTCTCTCTCTCTCTCTCTCTCTCTCGACGGAGAGCGATATTGAGAAACCAGAGAAGGACGACAGCCGAGGCCAGGTGTGTCAAAATAGTCATTTCAAATCATGCCCCCACCCCCACCCCTTCCTCCCTACACCCGCCCCCCCCTCCCCTAAACTCCGGAGCGCATTAATAAACATAACAAAACACTTCAAGGGAGCCCTGCCACAAACCCGAAACAATTTAATGTATTAGGTGCCAGGCGCACATCAAATCAATTCCACTCTGAGGCGACAGCTGTGGGCAGAAGCCTGCTTCACGCATGCCTCCCTCAGAAAGCACTTACTGCTGAGTCTCTCCGGAACATTCCGCCCCGGTGTCACTTCACACTCCACAGTCAAGAGACAAACTCTTTGTTTGCTTTTTCCACTTAGTCAATAGAGCACATACTGTCAGCACTACCCAGAGGCATATATACTGTTCGCATATACAGTATACGGCAGTACACTATACTGTTGGATGCTGACATCTTGACCTTCCTGTTTCAGCCTCTGTTATGTCTAACTGAACAGGACCGAGTTTGCTGAATGGGCAGCTATAGAGCCTTTGGCAAGTGTGCCTCAGAGTCTGGACACACAGATCTACTGCGGCTGGAGTGAATTGAACAAGTGGCCTTGCTATAGGTTCTGACATAGCGACTTGATTCCTGGACTGCGTTCTATGCAGGAATGGATATTTTCTCACTTCTCTGAATAAAGACTCAGCCCTGCTTGAAGCCTTTTCAAGGCTCTTAAATTTGATGATCGTGGCAGAGAAGCACAACATGCTTCAAAGGACCACATGCGAAGGAGATGCTATCAAATGGTTCATAGGCGATGAAGAGGCTAGAGCAGTAAATTTAATGATCTTGTTTCAAATCATAAAATCCGGACCACGCCAGACAAACACTAAATGGTCTCTCTTGTTTCTGGTCTTTGTCCCTACCTGCAGAGCAAGGATCGGCAGGTCGGTGAGCTCCTCCGTGACGCTGGCGTAGTACTCGGTGTGGTCGAAAACGGGCACCTCGTCGTTCTGGTTGATGACGTTGACCACCACCGTGGTCTGGTTCTCCCACTTGCCGTCGGACGCCACCAGTCGCAGCTCGTAGCGCTGAACGCGCTCGTAGTCCAGCTTCTGGGCGATGTAGAGGGTGCCCACCTCGGGTTCCACGTCGAACGTGCCCATGGTGTTCCCCGCCGTCAGCTGGTAGCGCAGCTTTGCATTGGCACCTGGTGATAGATGCAATGAAGGACATGTTTCTTTTTTAGTGCTAGTGAACCTTCACGGGTGAAAAGCAGAAAAAAAGTTAAAAGAAAGCAGGAAAAAAGCAGAAAAAAAGAAGCACACTACACTGGAGGGGGAAGAATAAAATATGTTATTTCAACCTACTGGCTCATCATGAAACAAACAAACAAACAAACAAACAAACTAAGGCCAAAGAAACAGAAGACATGCTTCATGCACAAACACTTGTCTCTGCCTCTCTTGGACGTGAAAGCAATCCTTTAGTCCTCTGAGCCAGTGGCTGATCTGACAGTGGCCGGTGCGGCAGGCGTGTGGCCCAGTTCAAACGGAACACGCACACGCACACACACACACACACACACACACACACACACGCACACACACACATGCACACACGCACACACACACACACACATGCACACACACACAACCTCCTGCCTCACACACATCCCCTCAAGCCAGCGCTCAGGCACAGTGTGCCATTCTCCAGATTAATCTCTGCCAGCCTGAGAGTGTCGCCCGCAATCAGATAAAACACACACAGAACAGAGGGGGCTAGGGAGAGAGAGAAAGAGAGAGAAAGAGGAGAAGGGGGAAGACTGAGTGAGGGAAGAAAAGAAAGAGAGAGAGAGAAAGAGAGAGAAAGAGAGCAAAGAGAGAGAGGGAAAGAGAGGAAGAGAGAGAGCAGAGGAACATCAAAGAGACACGTTTCAGTTGTAGAGTCATCACATCGGTGTGTGTGTGTGTGTGTGTGTGTGTGTGTGGGTGTCAGCTTGGGCTTTTCTCAAGTCTCGACCTGGCCTCACACTTTTAACCTTCGCCACAGATCAGCCAGAGCCTGCACAGCAGAGTGGGCCTCCAGAGTGGCCCGCTTAATTAGGGGAGAATGGGCCTGTGTGCATGTGTGTGTGTTTTTCTCCATGTATCCGAGTGTGTGTGTATGTGTGTGTACAATCCCATGTGCATGTGTGTGAGGGAGAGAGACACAGAGTGAGAGAGATCGGAGGAGACGTGGGAAATTTTAACTGCAGATGGCAGTCTATCAGTCCCTGCTCCCAACCATAACACTCCCCTTCCTCATTTAGCATATGGCAAATGTGTACGAGTGTGTGTGTGTGTGTGTGTGTCTGCGTGTCTGTGTGAGTGTCTGCATAACTGTGTACAATCAGAGTGATAGAGGAGGAGGAGGAGGAGGAGGAGGACGAGGAGGAGGAGGGGACGGGGGGGGGGGGGGGGTCGTGCCTCCCAAACCCACTCAGAGGCACGTGTCTCCCTCTCTTCTCCTCTCCTCTCCTCGCCTCGCCTCGTTTGGCCTCTGTTTACCGGGCCGCGGCAGATTTCACCAGACAAACACCATCTGGGCGCGACGTGTTAGGCTTTCATTAGGAAACGCTGTGTGCCCGCTGCTGCCGCCGCTGCTGGAGCTCGGCTGCCTAGCTAGCGGACTGGCACCAACTGGGGCTCAGGCACGGAGTGGCATGGAAAAGGAAGGGTTGGTGGGGGTTGGGGTGGCGAAGACAGAAAGTCCGTCAGGAGGGCTCACTTCGATGTGCCCTGACACGCTCTCAGTGGGGGCTGCTGCTGCTGCTGCTGCGGGTGGTGGTGGGGGTGTTTTTTTTTTTTTTTGCCCCTCAGCGGCCGTCTTAATGAACAGCCGTGGCCATATGGTGCCCCGCCAGGTCCAGCTGGGGCGCTGTGGGGCAGAGTGGCATGGTGTGAGGTAAATGGGGTGGGGGTGGGGGTGGGTGGGGTAGTAGAGAGGCACAGGGGGGGTAAATGGAGAGGGAGGCGTCAGGAGCTCTTTGCCTGAGTGTTACAAGACCTCCAGCGGTGTGAGGAAAGGCGCCACTTCACGTCCTGGCTCCTCATATTAAGTAGTGGATTGTAATCACAACATAAGTGTTGGGAGCGGAAAACACACATGCGAAAACACAAACACGAGAAGTTACACACACTCACCACACACACACACACACACACACACACACACACACACACACACACACACACTAACACACACCTTCCACAGCTCCCCTGGTAACTTCACTAAAATTTCTCAAAGAGGCCCCAGATGCCCTCATATATTTGAAATTATCCACACCCCGTCCATTTCACCAAAAAAGTTTTTTTTTCTGCACGTGTGTAGTGTGTGTGTATGTGTGTGCGTGTGTGTGTGTGTGAGTGATTTTGTCAGATTTTCCACCCCAGTGAAGCAGTGTCCTTGGCTAAATGGGCTGATTTTGATAAAGGAGGGCGAAGCTAATCAGCTTTCAGAAACATTTGAGAGGATCATAAAGCCCCCCCTCGCCTCCCCTCTCTGACGGCTCCCTAATTATTTCCATTTCCCCGTCTCCTTTCCGCGGGCAATAAGAAATATCCACGTTTAATGGGAAAGCCATTTGGCCTCGCCTCCACATACTGAGCTTCTCTGTGCGTGTGTGAGTATGAGTATGAATGTGTGTAAGACAGTGTGTGTGTTTGTGTTCATTGTGATTCCAGACTCTTGATTTGCATTTCCTGTTTGCCTCGATACAGAGATAAGAGCTGTCAGGTGTGGTGTGTGTACCTGTGTATGTGTGTATGTGCATGTGTGTGTATACCTATGTGTGTGTGTGTGTGTGTGTGCATGTGTATACAGTACCTGTGTGAGTGTGCGTATGTGTGAACGTGTGTTTGTGTGTTTGTGTGTTTGTGTGCGTGTATGTGTGTGTGTGTGTGTGTGTGTGTGTGTGTGTGTGTGTGTGTGAGGAATATGGTGTGTGTCTGGTGGTGAGCCCCGATGCCCTGCTCCTCTCTGTGGCACAGGAGTCGGCTCTTTAATGAGGCTTCAGACACCTGCATTACTCCCTGACATGCTGTGAAGGAGGGCTATTGTCCTGCCGCCGCACCCGCCAGATGATGGCATGCTGGACCATGCCTGTGTGTGTGTGTGTGTGTGTGTGTGTGTGAGTGTGTGTGTGTGTGTGTGTGTGTCTGTGTGTGTGTGTGTGTGTGAGAGAGAGAGAGAGAGAGAGAGAGAGAGAGAG
>JASCQY010000010.1:17605070-17613770 GCA_030264315.1 Sardinella tawilis
TGTGTGTGTGTGTGTGTGTGTGTGTGTGTGTGTGTGTGTCTGTGTGTGCGTGCCTGACGCTGTTGTCACAGAAGCAGAAGTCTCATTATATCACCATTTAGAGTGAGTCAGGCATGTCTTAATGAATGAAGCTCAACCCCCGCCAGCTGGCTTGATCCGCTCACATCGCTTAGCTGGGAAATGTTCATCAGCAGAGCGACTGCAGGTGTGTTTGTGTGGGTTTTTCGACAGTGTGCTTGTGTATATGTGTGTCTGCATGTGTGTGTGTGTGTGTGTGTGTGTGTGTGTGTGTGTGAGTGTGGTGGGGAGAAGTGGCATAAATGGAAAAACTTTGCATGACTCCATATAGGAGAGTAGAAAAAGTGTCGTGGAAAGACTGAGTGAGAATGTCAACAGATAGGCTTACTGTTTCTTCCACTGTTTATAGAATTTGCAGCTTTGGTGATTAGCTTACATGAACACATAATAACTGACTGTTCATTAATGTAACACAGGTGTGTGTGTGTGCCTGTGTATCTCTGTGATACACTATGTGACATATTATGTGTACGTACAGTATGTGTGTGTGTGTGTGTGTGTGTGTGTGTGTGTGTGTTAGTGTATATGCACATGTGTGCATGAGGCTAGTTCACACACCGGTGTTAGGCTGTCCATGCTGGCCAGGCCGGGCTGACTCTGAGCCGTCCTGCGACTGCACCTCGATGAGGTAGGAACCCTTCTGTTCACGGTCGAATGTGGCCCGTGTGTGGATCACGCCCGTGTAGGAGTTAATGCTGAAGTACTGAGAGTCGCCGCTCTGGTCCTTCAGGATGACGTAGTTCACCTGTCCAGGACACACCACACACATCAGGCCACTTATACCCTTTACCCACTCACAGTTGACTAATAGCTAAAACAAGACAATACCACTGAGACCATGAAGGATCTATCTATGGAATGCTCAATAGATTTCTTCTATAGCTATAGTTCAATACACACACACACATATGATATATTTAGATATATTTGTAGCCTGAATCTCCGAGTAGAGTTCCATTGGAGTTTGATTTGAGTGTCTCACCAGGCCGTGCAGTCCAGAGTCCAGGTCAGTAGCAGACACCTGGGCTACGGACGTCCCGATCTCGGCCCCCTCTGGCACTGTGGCCTCATAGGTGGAGGAGAGGAAGAAAGGCACGTTGTCGTTCACATCTGCATAGAGAATGTGTGAGAGAGAGAGAGAGAGAGAGAGAGACAGGGAGGGAGAGGGAAAGAGGAAGAGAAAGAGAGAGAGAGAAAGAGAGACAGAGAGATGGGTAGGAAACAAAAACAGTCTAATTCAGGGCCAGAACAATGGATCACAATTAAGCACCGAGCGTAATTCAAATCAGGATACAAATCAAAAGAGGCATCATTTAAAATATAAAAGCCTCATCTCCCCGCGCACCCCACCGCCACCCCCCCGTCCCTTCCTCCCCTGATGCGCTCCATCTTGCAGTGAGCCGTGAGTAACATGCGGGCATGTGGATTCACAGTGAAGAGGGCTTCTACAGGACGAGAAAAGTAAAAGAGGAGATAGAAGGAGGGAATAAAGAGTGGGAGAGGGAGAGAGAGAGAGAGATTGCAGGTTTGGTCTGGGGGTTGAGCGAATACGTTCGGGGAGGTGGCCCGCCGGCTCCCAGCAGCCCGCTGATTACGGCGTGCCGGTAACGAGCTTCCCAGGGCCTTTTGTCTTCCCTTTCATTACGCTTCAATCTCCTCGCGCCCCTTAATTAATGCTGGTGCCACGTCTCGAGTGTTTGTGTGTGTGTGTGTGTGTGTGTGTGTGTGTGTGTGTATGAAGAGAAAGAGAGGGGGAGCGAGAGCCTCTTCAACCGTTCCTCCAACCTGCTCGCCTCTGCTTTTACCGCCCCCGCTTAGTTGCTCACACACACACACATACACACACACTCTACCATACCCTTCACAAACTTGTGCAACAAAACACCCCACACACGCTCCATCTTACCACACACATCAGACAAAACTCCATGCGTAAACACACAAAGACTCACACGTGTCAGACAAAACAACCACACATACACCAACCACACACACACAAACACAAACACACATTCACATACAAACACACTCACTTGCGTGCACACACACACACACACTGCATATCTGTGCACACTTACAGTACTGATACACACACACACACACACAAAGGGGTGCTGGGAAAAGTCTAACCGACATGTCAGCGCCGCCTTCATTTCTAACCCAGCTGAGGGAAGGGAAGGAGGGCTTGGACTGCTGTCAGGCTTAAAAAAAAAAAAAAAAAAAAAAAAAAAACACCAAACACCCAAACACCCTCCATCGCCGCCGTCGCTACCGACAATGACTGGCGGATTAGGTGAGTCTTCTCCAGCTCAGAGCTGGAAGGGTCCCTCGGTCGGGGGCTTTTCAAGCTGTTTTTGCAAACAGCAAACAGCAAATAACAACAACAACAACAGCAACATCAACAACAAGTGCAAAGGCAAGCATCAAAACAAGCAGCCTGAGCTCCTGTGAGGACTGTGCCTGAGTCTGTGAGCGAAGGAAAGGTAAAGCCCAATGAGAGGAGGGGAGGAGAGGAAAGGGGGGATAGAGGAGAAGATTAAAAGAGAGGAAACCAGAGTCAGAGGCAGAGGGTGAGGAAAGAACAGCATAGGAGAAGAGAAGAGAAGAGAGGAGAGGAGAGAAGAAGAGCAGAGAGGAGAGGAGAGCTCAGGCAGAAGGAGAGGAGTAGCAAGGTGATAGAGAAGAAGAGGGGAGCAGAGAGGTGAAGAGAGGAGAGGAGAGGAGAGGAGAGGAGGCAGAGAAGAGGATGGCAGTGCTAAGAAGACAGACAAGGTGAGTAAGGCACTGTAAGAGAAGGTAGAAAAGGAAGAGGAGGAGGAGGAGGAAGAGGAGGAGGAGGGGAAGATGGGAAAAGAAGCCAGTATGGGGGAGATACAGTATGATGGCCAAGAGAAACAAGTGGCGACCAGATGAAAGAGGGCATGTGGGGAGCAAAGGGTTGGGGTGTGGATGGGGTGAGAAAAGACGAGAGCAGAGGAGAGAAGTTGGAAAAGAAGAAAGTGGGACGAGAGAAGATGAAAGAGGAGAAGAGAGATCACAGTTGAGGAGAGGGAGGATGTAGACCTCCAGAGAGCTGCTGGAACTCTCTGGAATTGGGGGAAAGGAGAAAAGCGGAGAAGAAAAGCAGTGAACTCTGGCAAGGACAGAGAAGAGAAGAGAGGAGAAGAGAGGAAAGGAACAGAGTATATGACAGAAGAGAACAGAAGACAAGAGAACAGTACAAAAGAGAAGGCAAGAGAAGAAAAGAGAACAGAAGAAAAGGGAAGAGAAGAACCAAGGATTGTGGGAATGAAGGAGTGTGAAGAACTGAGAGAACTGTGGCAGTTCCCCAATCCCATCTCCTCCAATTCAGTTCCAAAATTCTCTATTGTCTTCAAAGGCAAAAAGTGGACACACCTGAAGTATATGAAGCCTATTGGGAAATAATCTTATAATTTTGAAATGATTTGGAATGGTGTGGAATAGTGGAATAGTGGAGGTACGATATTGGTGTATGGGGATAAAGATAAAGTTGCGACACCAGTAATCTGCTCCCATCATGTAACATTATTCTGAGGAGCAAATTACTGATGTTGCTGACTTTATCTATTTACTGAAATGAAATGTGTGGATGTGCGTGCTTTGCGACACTGTCTCTGACAACACTGGAATATCCCAGACAACTGGAACAGATCTTAAGATCTTGGAAGGTTGGTACAGTAAGTTGCTGCGTTTCTCACCTGTGAGGTTGACATAGACGGTGGCGAAAGATGCCAGGGGCACAGCCGCCACATTCTGTGCGCGCACTCGCAGGATGAAGAAGCGCGTGCTCTCGTAATCCAGTGGCTCCGCTACCAGGATGGACGCTGAACCGTCGCCGCGGTTGGGCTTGAGGTAGAAGCGGACTGGCATGTTGGTCTCAGGAACCTGGCCCTCCTCCAGGTTGTAGGTGACCCTGGGGTCTCCGAGAGGTGAGGTGGCCTTTATAGTCTGAAGAGCAAAAGGAGGGAGGAGAAGATAGGAGAGGAGGACAGAGAGGAGAGGAGAGGAGAAAAGAGGAGAGGAGAGGAGAGGAGAGGAGAGGAGAGGAGAGGAGAGGAGAGGAGAGGAAAGTTAGTTGGGCAACACTCCATTAAGACCTGCAGAAGTTGCATTTTTCCTCATGTCAATGTCATTGATTTTGGACCTATTGGTGAAGTAATCTGCACATCTCTTAGCTGTGTGTGTGTGCATATAGGCAGGTCTTAAGAGAAATCATGTACAGGATGAGTCTGCATCTATGTGAACTTAATCAGTCCGTAGGTATGTGTCTGTACAGTATGTACTGCAGGTGTGTTTTTTATATACAGTATGCTGCTGATACATGTGCTGATGCATCAGCATGAAGTTGAATGTGAAGATGGGAAAAAAAAAAAAAACATTTGCATACTCATGCGAGTGTAACAGAGTATACAGGGCAGGGCATAATTGAGTGAAAACTACAGGGACGAGCCATAATTGTTCAGGGAGTAGACTCCTTCTCCCCTTTCTTGTTCTCTTTTCTCAAGGAGGCATTAATGAAAAAGCCGCAATGACTGGGAAAAGAAAATGCACCTTTAGCCAAACCTGGCAGCGAAAATAATTAGCATTATTTGTGAAAGGGCATCCTAAATCAGCACAAACGCCAGTCATGCCTCTGCTGACTCCAGCACATGAATACATTAGACACACTTCACCTGCGATCCATCTCAGCGCCTATTGAACTGATATTGACACTTATGGAGTCCCTCCCTGGCAGAAGGAGTCTCCAGACTCAGTCCTGATCAAAGCGCTTTTCTCTCTCTCACTCTCTCTCTCTCTCTCTCTCTCTCTCTCTCTCTCTCTCTCTCTTTCTCAATGCCCCCCTTGTGGGCTTTCATGAGAGAATCAGAGAGTGGAGGAGTGTGGTGCAGGAACCCAGTGGAGAATACAGGACTGAGGCCAGGGATGCAAGACTAGAGTGGGCTTTGCAGCTTTTATCTGTGATGTGGGAAATAATGGAGACCATTTGAACAAAAACTCAAGAGAAAAAGTTTTGAAAAATTAATATATATAAATAAACCTTTTTTTAGCTCAGTCATAATTACATTTTCCTGTAATATGTGACAGTGTTCTGAGTGACAACCCACGTACAGTGCGTGGCACAATCTTCTTCAAAGCTGATTATGCCGCTACACGTGGGCTGTCAATCAAATAACTTTCACATATATATCCAGAATAAGGAAGAATAATAAGAATAATAAAGTATTTTTCATATTTAGGATGACAAAACAAAATTAACTTTGCATGACATGTTGGGTGACCGTTGACACACAGAAATGTTTGGTATCAGGAACAGCAGGTTGGTTTCATTTTTGGACTAACTGATATGTACACCACATTCTTTAATTAGTACTCACAAGAGTCAATAACATACAGTAGGGAAGGACATCAGTGCCGCACACACGGCGTAACAGACAGGTCTCTCCAATGGAATTTCACCTGATGTGCCACGCCTACTGTGTGGTGTTCAGGCTACACAGGAGAGATGCCTGAGAGATATTTTGCCCTTAGCACTAACTCAGTGGGAGACAAGGGCTTATAACTGTTTTGCAAAAAAAAAAAAAAAAAGAATCCCTGTGTAAGCACCAAGCAGTCTCATCTCCCGAACTCGGAGATGAGCGATACGCTTGCGAACATGTTGGCTCACTGTAGTCAACAGCTGCGTCCTCTCTTGGAAACCTAAGCCCTGACTATCCATCTCCTCAAGGAGTAACGCGCGCCATCCAGCCGATTTATTTCCCTCCGCCGCCGCTGCCTCAAATTCACTGACAACAGAGCAGCTTAAACAAGGCAGCATCACTGTACCACAAAAATGAAACAGTGAGAGAGAGAGAAAGAAAGAGAGAGAGAAAGAGAGAGACAGGGAGAGAGAGAAAGAAAGAAAGAAAGAAAGAAAGAAAGAAAGAGACGGAGGAAAGGCCAACACAACACAGACTCCCACTTATTTTTTTTTGGTGGCCTTTCCACGCCTTACATGGCCATCTTCGGGACGATCCAGAAAATGTAGGCGAATGGTCAAATAGGACGAGGACAGGAAGGAGACTAAACAGCACAGACAGAGACAGACTGAGCTTGAAAACAAGAGGAGTTATGGGGAGAAACAAGGACAAGGAGAGAAACCAAAGGGAAAGCAGAGAGACGCAGCAGAAAGAAAAAAAGAAAAAAACGCACAAAGGTCCATGTGGGAGAATGTGAGGAAGACCAAGGAAGAGATGGAGAGGCTACACTAAAAGAGACAGACGGCACAAGAGGCAAAGCCATACAGGAAGAAGGGAGGGGAAAAAAAAAAACTACAACTCTGTAGTACTTTGGAGCAACGAGAGGTCACTGGGTCATGGCTGATGCGCTTCCACTCGCCTGTCAAGGTTGTGGTTCCGCAGCAGAGGAGCGGGGCGGTCGTCTGACTTCCACTTGGACTCACAGAACGAACATCAGAAACATCATCCTTAAAAGCCCCCGCGACTTCCATATCATTGCCTGCCGCCACCGCCGCCGCCTCCAGCTTCGGCTCCGACGACTGAGCCTTTTTTAACTCGGAGTCTCGCCCCATTCAGCCTGACCTGCCTCATCCACTTTGAACCCTCCTCTTGCCTTGCCTGCCTGCCTGCCTGCCTGCTGTGGACAGTTAGACTGCTAGTCTAACACCGCTAAAGCCCTACCAGAAAATTGCATTGGTGTGCTATGTGCTAATCATCCAAGGCTGTATACGGCCACTAGCAGATTAGAGGAGGCCTTAACACTTTTTGCCTGTTCACACATAACAGACAGAAATGGTCACTGCACACAAAATAAACAAAACTACATGAACACAACACGTAAACAAATTTCACACACATAAACAATTAAACTTGACACGCACGAGCACTTGCTGGAAGTCGTGTACAGCAAAGCACTTTGAGGCACACAGTAGAAAGGGTCAAGTCTGCCAGTGTTAAAGTAAAACAAATCCTACTTAAGGATAAAACACACACACTCACTCACTCACTCACACACAATCTCTGAGACACACAGAGGGGAAAAACATTTCGACTGCCACTCTGTGTAGGACATCCTGAGCGTCTTCTGCTTGGCTTGCGTCCGCGTCGGTGGAGGGGGAAGCGGGGGTACCAGCTGGCTGCCGCGACACCGAAAAGCTCTCAGACATTAGTTTCCGTCTCAGTGGAGGACAGCAGCCGCGCCCACCTACACCCCCCGCCCGCCCCCGCCCCCCTTCAGGCCCCTATATCCTCGTCTCAGGGACACGGCCTCTCCCTCGCCGCCTTCATTCCCTCGGTGGGTTTTCAAACTTCTCCTCTTCTCATTCACCCCACCACCACCACGACTCATCACTTTTGTGAGAGAGTCATGCTCTTTGAAATATTCATAATGGCACAGGTTCATTTGAATAATTAATTTTGATTATCTGCGGAGAAATACAAACTTGCCCGACCCCCGAAACCCACCTGATTACTGCTCCCCCCACATTCACACTTGCACGCACACACACACACACACACACTCTCGGTTCCTCTCTCGACCTCCCGCCCCTCCATAAATTTGTTAGGGGGCAGCGTTGGCGGCCAGGCTTGATGAGAATGATATCCCCATTATCTGGCATCCGTGCACCAGAACAAGGCCTCCTAATTACTTCCTCAAGGTTGCAATTACTGCATTTGGAAATTCGCTAATTATCATTCTTTGAGATAATTCCACAATGAGCTGACTGATATTTAAATTTTTAATTAGGGAGACGGAGAGAGAGATAGATGGATGGGGAAGCGGAGGCGAGTGGAGAAGGGGGAAAAAAAGAAGAACGACAGAGAGGGAGAAAAGAAGGGAAAGAGAGATGGAGCGAGAGAAAGAGAGACAGAGAGACAGAGAGAGAGAGAGAGAGAGAGAGAGAATGGAAAGGAAGAAAGAAAAGAGAGATGAATAGGAACACTCAGTGAACAACAAGGCAGCTCAGTGTTGTTAATGAATGCATTATACTGTTTAACAAGCCTAATTTGTATTTAGAGTTCTAAGGATGAATTGCTGTGGTGAAGGCTCCCAATGCACAGAACAGATTTGAGCAGGCAGTTGCTACAGCTACGCCTCACCAGGGAGCAAATACTGTACTTATGGAGAGGGGCTGTGGGGGGGTGTGGAGAAAGCACACTGTAATTGTTCTGAAGTGCTTTGTTGATCAAGTTTTATTATCAGGAACATGAGTGCGTTCTTGTGTGTGGGAGGATGACGAGTGTGTGTGTGTGTGTGTGTGTGTGTGTGTGTGTGTGCATGTTTTTGTAAATGTGTGCAAGGACGAGGGTGTGAGGGTGTGAGTGAGTGTGTGTGTGTGTTTGTGTGTGTGTGTTTGTTTGTTTGCATGTGTATTTGTGTGTATTTGTGTGTATCTGTGTGTGTGTTAAACACACTGTGTTTCTGTGTGTGTGTTACTACTGTAATCGTGTGTGAGCATGAGGGTGTATGTGTGTTTTTGTGTGTGCACGTATGTGTGTGTTTGAGTGTGAAAGAGAGAGAGAGAGAGAGAGAGAGAGAGAGAGAGAGAGAGAGAGAGAGAGAGAGAGAAAGATATAGAGATAGCAGTGTTGGTTGTTTGTGTTG
>JASCQY010000010.1:17758380-17772771 GCA_030264315.1 Sardinella tawilis
TGTTCCTGAAAAGTATACAGATCTCAGGGCATTTCTGAGGGCATTTGGGATCTTCAAAGAAAATCAGCTGACTGTCACGGATGCCGCCACAGACCGGAGGAGCGTAAAGGGCAGTCAGGAGATGAGGAGAGAACAACACTGCACAGAGAGCGAGCGAGCGAGCAAAATTAATTTAGGATCTGCAAGAATAAAGAGGACTCTGGAGAGATGACTCCCAGCTTTGATGCCATTGTATACGGCATCTGCACCGGCTATAAATAGTTTTAGTCCCCCCCCAACCCCCGGCACGGGCCAGGCGTTTGTGCTGGCGCTGCATCACCTTGGGGCAACAGTGGTCTGCACAGGGATAACGAGGGGGTGAGATAACGAGAAGCGTAGATTGGGGGGGGGGGGGGGGTGTAATGAGGGGACACCAATTACTGCTCACTACTGCCTGAGAGGGACACAGGTTGCATAGGCGCATGTGAGAGGATGAGAGGGGGGAGAAAGAGAGGAAGAGAAGGATGAAGACATGATGAAAGAATGAAAGAGAATGAGGAGAGACAAAAAAGAACAGACAAGCTACTCATCAGGAAAAAGTTTATTTTTATGGCATAACTTTTGCTGCAAAGGGAGAACAGAGGTGCTGATGAAGGCCAGGGGTTGAATAAGTAATCCGAAATGCCATAAAGAACAAAGAGCGCTTTCAAAAATGTCTCAGAACAGTAAATAAGTAAATATGAATGAAAGTCACCTACTTGAAAATACAAAATCTAGCCAGTAGCTCAGAGGTAATTTTCTTCTATTGCATTGCCTTACAAGATAGTCATAATTAAATCTCTTTTCTTACACTACTAGTCAATGCAAGCTGTTTGACGATAATGAATTGTTAGATGGAGAATGGTGATGTAGTATTTCACGGTCAAATGTCTGATGGGCCTCATGATAAGGTTTGCTCTCTTGGTTACTTGGCGCGTTGATGCTGGATTATATTTTTTTATTCATTTCATTTTAGGTTCGAGACATTGCCATTAAATCACTTGTTTTTTTTCCTATTAATGAGATAAATGAGAGAAACGTTCATTTATTTGAACATGAATGATTATCCTGGGTGTTCATTTCAAATGCAAAAGTGCAGCAAAGCTCATACTATAGATAGGCTACAATAGATCTCAAATGCAAACAACACATAACAAATGAGAGTGTAGGATACAATTTCACTTCACTGCATTTCTTACACCCAGTATTTCTATGCATGTGAAAATAACATTGCCTTACAAAAATTTCCCTGTATTTGTGAAATTTTCACATTTGGTTTGTGTGGAAGAAATCTGTTCTGTGGAATCTTTAAAAAAAATTGTAGTCAAATGGTAAGCCCATACTAACCCACCCGCCTGAACAGAATAGTGTTGTGTCTACTCAACGCAGGCTATCAGATCAGATTTCCCCCTCTTGTGAGCAGCTGCTGCTTGGCTTTTTCTTCTAGTAAATCTCCCATCTGAGTGCACCCCCCCCCCCGATGAGAGTGGAGCAGAGCACACATACAGGCCTTGCTGGAGACATGTTGGTTAGGGCTGCTGGACTTATGGGCCGCCCCGCTGCGTTTGTTTGGATTACAGATGGTCCTGATTGAAGCTGCCCGTTCGGCTATAGTGTCGGAGATGAGTTGGAGTTATTTATGTTTATGGGAGACAGCTATTTGCCAAAACGGGGAGCCAGGGACAGAACCGTAAAGCACTCTGGTCAGATGCAAGGCCCCTGTGAGGAATGCACACAAACAGACCTCGCTGCTTTATGCACGTACGCACACACACACACACACACACACACACACACACTTTATGAGTAAACACACACAGATGAGCATAGTTCCTATATGCTCGCTCATCCTGTTCCATTTTGTCATATACTGCCTCACTTCACATACACACACACACACACATACACACACACACACACACAAAAAACACACTCACTCATTTATCCTCAGACAGGAGCACAGGTACACTGAGATACACAGAACCACACACAAAACACACACAAACAAACACATGCGCACACATGCACATCAAACATACTTATGAAACACAACAGACACACTTATGAAACGTTGAGGACACATTCACAAATCACTGACAAGCACCTCGGCCTCGGACATGGCAGCGATCCATTGTGCCAGAGGTGCTATGGATGTGCTGGACGTGAGCGCACTGCATGCGCAGCTAGTGGGTGGGTGGGTGGGTGCATGTCGATACTTGGGCAGCCAGGGCTGGGTGTGATGACAACATGGCCCCCTCCTGATGAGGAGTTATGAAACAAGCCATTGGCCCTTTCTGCCTTTTTTGCCAGTCCGCTCAGAACGACAGAATATTCCTGAACAGCTGAGAAAGAGAGAGAGAGAGAGAGGCTGTTATTTCTCTTAATAATGGCTGTAAAGAGAGACCTACACGGAGAGAAAGGCCAACAGATAGACATACAGACAGACCAATTGATAGATAGATGAAGAGATGTAGGGATTAATAGATAGATAGATAGATAGATAGAGTAATAATTATGCATGTTTTGTCGCTTGCAGTCTGTAAGCCTTGTGTGAGCGATGGAGAAAGCAACAAAACCTTCCATCTGAAAGGTTCAGATGGATCCCTCAACCGAAGACCACATCTGATTCCAATACAGATGGCTGGGCAGGAGATGGGTTGCATTGACATTTAGCACAGTCACGTGGCACTGTCACGGCACAGGGCTCTGCATGCTGCCACATATGCCAACGCCACCCCTTGTCTCCAGAGTACAAAACTCTGGAGGAGACTCTCACACCAAGAAGACATAAACACAAGCACAAGCACAAGCACACACACACACACACACACACACACACACATATCAGTCTAGCTGTAAGAGGGCTTTGTGTAATGATGTATCCCACTGTAGCAGCAAAGCTTTATTTTCTTAATTTCTGAACGCAACAAATAAAGCCTTTTTGTGAGGCTAGCTACATCAACGCAATCCATGTTTTTAGGGACACTGTCACCAAGTGTTCTCTGCCAGTTTGTGGCCAAGGGGGAGTGGCACGGCCACATTTGCACGCAAGCTCCCAACAAACATGGAGCACCACTTAACAGCACACTGAACTCCTCTCGGTAAGTACGAGAGAGAGGCCTCTTTTCAACAAACCTCATTTCACCTTCCTACGACCTACATCACTGAGCAACCAACCCAGCACTGCACTGCTGAGGGAGTCAGTGACTGATTCATCCACAGGACACTTCGAAGAAAAAAAGGCCTCCATTTCCTTTTTCCTCGGGTTTCAAATACACGGAAAGCTACAGCAAAGTACAGGAGAATGCACTTAATGACCGGTATTGAGAACACCTGGTTAGATTAATGGTGTTCGATGCCTGGATTTAAGACACAAATGACCTTGATCTGACTGAATTTTGTTTCCTTTTTAGCATTCATTCACTCATTAAAAAAAAGGTCACAAGTTAATTGTCTGAAAACACAATCTCCACCATTTGCACAGTCAGAATGTGCTAAATTTAAATCAAGAAGATTGTATTCTTTGTATGCACTGCCCCCTAGAGGACAAACACAGGCACTTACCGTTCAGCCACATTTCTAGGTCACATTTGTTTATAATTCTTATTTGACCCACGTGTGGTGAAGTGAGCTGAACAAACAGCAGTGACCACATAGAGTAAACACTGTTTGTATGTGTAGTGTGACTGCTTCATTCAGCATTAATTGAATTGTTTCCATAAAAAAGGTGGTGAATTTCCATGCGTCTGCCTGACACATACCTTACTCAGCCTATCCGAACACTAGGGAGCACCCAACCAGAGCAAGAAAAGGAGTGATACAAGACAAGGAGGAAAAAAAAAAACAAAACAGGAAGGTTGACCTCAATCCCCTCTTTCGCCATGCTTTCTCTGTTTATTCAAACAAATGAACCAATGAGGAGAGTCTTTGAAAGAAAACACCCAACCACAATAGAGTTTGTTGCCTGGTGGTGAGTAGGTTAGAGGTGGAATTTATGTGATGATTATACTGCTTACTTGGAATCGTGACAGAACACATACCAAGGTGCTGGGGCGTTGCCTCGAAGCAGAGGACCTTGAGGGTGATCATGGGCATAAAAACAACCCTAATGGCTGGGAGTGGGGGAGTGGAGTGAGGGGGGGGGGGGGGAGCTGTATTTTTCCTCGTTTAACCACTGATGTCATACCATAATTTCAATGTTTTTCAAATCACAAAAACTTTCTCAGTATTCCACCACAGTGTGTAAACAAAGGCCCTGGTGGTACATATACAACACACCCACTTTCCGTCGCCTGAGGCCTATAGTGTGCTTGTTTAATCACAAGAGCAAATAGTTTGTTGTCCCGAAACACTGTTGAAACACGTCTCTTGAAAAGGTGCGAAAGTCTTGCCAGAAAACTGTCTCCTTCACTGCTTCCATACAATACTGCACACTCACCCCCACAGATTCAAAGTCAGTGTCCATGCTGGAATGGGTGAGTCTTTGTTTACAACTCAGCCATTGCAAAGAAATAGAAACCTATCACACCAAACAGTGAGGTGTGTGAATGCGCGTGTGTGTGTGTGTGTGTGCGTGTGTGTGTGTCTATCTGAGTGGGGTGTGCTGGGTGTGGTATCAACACACTGTAGAGGGTCATGGCGGCTAAACAAGAAGATAAACAACTCAGGCAGTTGGAAAACAGCTGTCTCTCTCTCTCTTCCCTGTGTGTGTATGTGTATCTGTGTGTGTGTGTGTGTGTGTGTGTGTGTGTGTGTGTGTGTGTGTGTGTGTCAAAGAGAGAGAGAGAGAGGGAGAGAGAGAGAGAGTTTACATAAAAAGTCTTATTTTTTTTACATTTTTTTCATTTTGAACAAGATTTTGATTCATTCTGTGTGTGTGTTACATAATCCTCTCTGGATAATGTGCAGCACATGTGATATATATATATATATATGTGTCTGTGTGTTCTTCGATCACATATCTTCCTTTAGAGCACATACCAGTCATAGAGTACATTTTTGTGCCGTGAGTGCTGAGTATGTCATAGGGTTCATTTTCTGATACTGTCAACACAGATGTCTTTGTGGAGTGTATCGCTCTGTTCCAGGAACACAGTTTGCCTGACAATGAAAACAGACACACTGATCTTATCAATTTACCCAGATCTGTTGTGGGAGGCAGTCATTGTTCTTGGTCTTTCTCTAGTATTGAATAATTAAATAATTAAATAATTAAATCGAAAAATAATAGTGCAACAGAAAACCAAAACAAAATCATAACAAGAGTAATAAAAGTAAAGGTATGTGAATCTGCTCATATGATAATGAAATAAGACATATGACCCATATGCCAATAACCCCTTGGATCCTCCAAACTATCATGAATCACTGGCTGCAGTTACTGGCTGCTTCATGTAAGTTAAAGTCTTAAATGGGTTTGGATTCAGACAAAGTGTTTCATCACTCTCCACCCATCTGGTTTAACGACTTGAGTTTGTTTTGCAACAGTGCTTACAGTATATCTCCCCAATCTCCGGTGAAGGAAATCACAGTTGACCTGCTGGGGGTTCTCCACCTTTCACTTCCTCACTCTCCAGTTGATATTCATGCCAGTGCTTTTATTATTATCATCATTTATCAATTTCCTGGTTGAAAAAATAGGCTGACTGGAGTATGATGACTGACTCTTGCACTACCAACATCTACCTCACAGTACACTATTTTTAGTATTAGTTCGTTTTTAGTACTAGTAAAGGTATAAGCCTTTTGCACTTTATTTATTATTTGTCTTAAATAGTATGCTCTGTTGTGCCTGTGCACTTTATTGTTGTCTTGTCCTGTCCTGATACTTGTCTGAGAAACGCAATTTCGATTCTTTTGTATGTCTAGTACATGTGAAGAATTGACAAATAAAACTGACTTGACTGGACTTGACTTGATGATCATACTGATAAACTTAGTCAGTGAGAGCAAAGGCTGCAGGTATTGAATAGCTGTAGCTATAAGGAAACACACACTTCAAAAACTAGTTGTGATGCTTTGGGGTCAAGTTCTTGTGTGTCTATAGCCAAAACTATAGCCTAGCATATAGACCAATAGCATAACGGCAGAAATATTCATGGCTAGCATTTGGTCTAGTCTTGCACGGTAAAGGCAAATCCTGGTCCGTCGCGACCTGCAGCGAACCATTCAGAATGCTCTATCTGTATAGCGAGTCATTGGGGCAGGCTTAGCATGATGACGAAAGGGCTGTCTGTTGGATGAAAGGGCTGCCTGATAGCTCTGATTGGTCAGTAGCGCTGGCCTATTGCGTGCAGAGACAGTTTGAACGACAACTGTTGATCTCACCCACAGGCTTCAGCACTGTGAACGATACGATTCCAGACTATACAATTCATGTGTATAGTTTGGCTTGACAGGCTACCAAAACTATGCTCAAAGCCAAGAAATCAAGACCTTTTAGGTACTTGTAGCATGGGGAATGAGAGAATTATCCCTATGGGATCCTCTAGTGGACCTGGTCCACTTGTTAATCTCAAAGCAGGACATGCAAACTGATTCTCCAGTCTACAATCTGTGCAAAAGGTATCCCATACATAATCACAAACAAAAATAGCCCGACAGTACACAGACACAATTCAACCTATTTACTGCCAGAGTAAAGACTGACAAAGCCTCTGTTTGCCTGTCCCAGTACTTCTGTTTTACTCCCAAACAGACACACACACACACACACACTCAGAGCAGCTGTGTACCCATCCTATTCTTAGAGGAAAATAGACAGCGCCAAAAATAGCTGGTGAGGTAGCCTATTTCAAAACAAGCGCAAACATTGATTGAGTTACCCGTCCGGCCAATGCCATTTCAACCTTTCACATCAGGCCTAAGTCTGGCGAGGCTGGTTCACGCCAGGTGTGCGGCGGGGTGTGCGTGCAAGACCGAGTGTGTCTATCGAGCAGAGCAGGACGTGAACATGATCAGCAGAAGTCTGCTGACTGCTGTGTTTCTCAGAGGAGTTGTATCCAACCACTGGCCTTTGGACTGGAGGCTGGCCAGGGATTGGGCTACACCTAGAGGTAAGACTGGAGAGGGAGGAGGGCGTGTATGTATGAGTGTGTGTGTGTGTGTGTGTGTGTGTGTGTGTGTGTACGTATGTGTGTGTGCGTGTGTGTGTGTGTGTGTGTGTGTGTATGTGAGTGTGTGTGTATGTGTGTGTGTATGTTTGTGTGTGTGTGTGTGTGTGTGTTTGTGTGTGTGTGTGTGTGTATGTGTGAGAAGGATCTAACGTAAACACAGGCACTTGGAGCATGAGTTGGCACAGGCTGAGGAACAGAGGGCAGCCAGTGCAGCGCTGGAACACGTGCTACAGCCGGCTACAACACAAACCTGGCTTGTACGCAAGAGAGGCGGGGGAGGGGTGAGGAGGTGAGCGAGCGAGTGTGAGAGTGAGAGAGACAACGAGAGGGACAGCCGGTAAGAAAAAGCCCTTGCTTCTGAGAAATGGTAACAGCCTGTAAGAAATATGGCCTCTCCAAAAACAAACACGTGTGCTTCACCACAGACGAATTCATGTGCATGCACATGTGCATATTTTGATAATAAATCATTTCCTACCAAACCATGTTAGTTCCTTTTTTGAAAAATGGTTAGATTATTCTTTTTGCAGGTGTCTGTAAAAAAAAAAAAAAAAAAACAGCACTTTTTTGCATGTCATGTCCTTCTAGTTCACATCACATGACATCTTGCCGTGAGTACTACCTCTTTCTGTTTACAAACCACTTCACTTTTATGGGTTTACATAACAGCCAACATTTCACATTCATACACAGAGACCGATAT
This sequence comes from Sardinella tawilis, assembly GCA_030264315.1. NCBI lineage: Eukaryota > Metazoa > Chordata > Actinopteri > Clupeiformes > Clupeidae > Sardinella > Sardinella tawilis. Next base: position 17,766,217 of record JASCQY010000010.1, read on the forward strand.
CAATGGCAAGCGACCACTTATAAACGTGCTGCTTTGCCTGAGACCAATCCCCTCTAGTAAGGGCAAAGTGATCAGGGTTTGAGCCTCCCAAGTTAGCCTGACTAGGATTTAGTGAGTGAATGAGGAAAAGGCCACTCTAAAGACAGCCCCACCATAATCCCCCCTCCCTCCCCTAAGAGATGACACTCTGGGGGCAGAGTAACACACTGCCGATAGGAGATCATTGTGGGGTGCTTAACAGCCTCCTCCCCCGTCATCCCTCTGACACATCAAGACAAACAAGTCAAATCCTTCTTCTGTTATGTTGTCATGGAGGATTTCAGATACATGTTAAAAAAACAACAACACACACCTACCATCCACCCATACTCTAAGCCACTATTGGTCATATCCAAGCCAACCAGCAGATCATTTATGGGCTAGCTTGTTTTATGTTTATTGTTTATATCTCTTTATGACTGATAAGTGATAAAAGAAGTGATCGAGGAGAACCATTTGTGTGCTGGGTGGAAAATACATTCCTCTTGTGGTTGTGTCCACCCTTTATGGTCCAAACAGCTGACAGCTGTGTGCTGTTCATCTCCATTGCCAACATCTGTCATGGTGCAAATTACAGGGGGCACTGACATCAGTGGTTGGCAGGACAAGTAGGTTCCAATGATAGCATGTCTGGTCAGTCTGCACCATCGACTCTAGGACACACATCCACTCAGGCATTACGAAAAATTAACTTTAACATTTTCTGTAAGAAGATGAGAAGTATTAGTAGTAGGCCTAGTAGTAGAATGAACTGCCTTTTTCTCTGTATGCAAAAAATGTGAATCGGAATGCATATAGCATCCAATCACTATTTAAGCATATAATCTTTTCACATATCTAACAGTTCTTAAAGTCAACAGCATGGTCAGGAACAGACAAATGGAAGTGCCTGCACTTTCTGTTGGTTTCAGTTCAATGTTGGGAGCCTGTAATGTATAGTTTACTGGACCGGTGATGCCAGGGAGAGTGAATAGGCCCATTAATCTCCTATAGCCTGCACTTTAAAAAGGGTAGGACAAACAGATCTGCATGCTAGGAAGTGCTTTTCTCCCACTCTCAACTTGCATGATTATCTCCTAGGTTACCGGGTTTGTGACTCTGCCTTTGTGTTACAAAAAAGAAAAACACTGCCAGGGGCAGCTTATGGGGATACTGAAGAAACTCCGGTGTATACTGCATGTAAATGTTAAACCCCAAATCCCCTCACGGGCACGACTGGAACATCTTGACACATACTTATCTTATTAGCTACTGATCTAGATCAGGCTCTTCCTGTAATGTCTGAGGCTATACTATAGGTCGAACTGATACTGATAACTCATAACTTGGGTATAGTCATTTGGTTGTTTGGGCAGTCAACACTGTTTCTTTAGAAGGTGAGGTGATATCTCCTGACTTCCGTCATAAAAAATTACAGACAGGCAGGTTTCACTTCTTTCTATTCTCACAATGCAGAGTCGGAGTGGCTTCTTTATAAGTCTGAGATATAATTCTCAACAGCTCGATAGTGTCTCTACTGAGAGTATTTATACATCATCACATCCATTTTATACTCAGCATGAGTAAGCCACAGCAGCATCTAAAGCTCAGCTAGAAACGCACAAGCAGAGAAGCAGCTGATTGAAGTTAAAAAAAAAAAAAAAAACCATCACCCTCCTGCCTGGTTTCCGAGAAACCTCTGAGAAACCTCTGAGAAACAGGCTCCTGTGGGGACACTGCTGATGAGGAAGCTGTGTGGCAATGGCACGGGCACAAAGCTGGGGCACAAACACAAACATCTAAATCGTGCTTTAAGGGGTTTGTCCATAAAGTCTGCTTTTAGACAAAGAAAGCACATAGTGAAAATGGCTCAGCTCCTTCCTTTGGCTTTCCATCCAAGTTGACAAAATATGTGCTTGTAGGAGTTCAATACTGAGATGCCGGTTACAGTAGGCCACACCACAGAGTTAATATTTAACTTCCTGCAATGTCCCTTTCTGATGCATTCTTTTTGTACTGCTACATAAAATAGTATTATGTAATAGGTATAGTTGACAGTGAGACTGTGGAACATCCAGTCAAGTAATGTGATAGGGCAGGGTTGAGCTTTTCAGTGTCAGCCAATGAAATCCCTCACACGCAGTTTAAGAGTTTTGATTGGTTATACATGCAGAGGGTCCCACCAAGTCACAAAGAACATCTAGCTGCTGCAGTTGTGCAGTAACACTGCTGAATATGCAGTATTCAGCCTATGTTGCAACCATTAGACAATACAAGCTGTATTCCTCAAGTTCACTGACAGTGATTTAATTTCTTGACGATCTCAAAGATCAGGAAAACAGATCCATGAAATGCATTGTAGCCTGGTTATGATTTCAGAATGGAAAAAATGCCCTGCACAATCAAATATGTCCTACAGCAGAGGGAGAGCTGCTTCCTTTTTTTCCTTAAGAGATGTGAAAAATGAATGCAACTCTGCTGAACTCTTTCACCACACTTTCATTGTAAAGACCAGTTCTCAGAAGCCTCTTTTTTTCTACGAAATGAGGAAGTGGTGAGCGCAGCAGCCCTGTATCTGAACATAGTACTCTAGAACATTCTGAGTCAAGTCTTTCAAATGACTAGGCCTGGGCTAGTAGCGGAACAAAGATGCTGAGTAGCCTACACGTTGATGATAGTAGATTTAAAATAATTTAGTTATATTCCGATTTCAGGATGTAGTGGCCTGGTAGAACATGTCCATCCAAGCCCATTTTAAGCAAATTATAATAAAAAAATAGCAGGCCAATAGCTTTATTTAGGCTATTATAGCCTATCTTTTTTGGGAAAGGGTCATTCAATGAACTCTTTGCACTCTCTCTGGCAGGGATCCAACTCATCTCAAAGTTTACTGAAAGGAGGTGCCTGATGTCCCCAGTTCTTTCACACATTGTCCACGCCTCTTCCTCGATCGAGTACGACACGTTGCATATCTCGTAGGCTACATAAGCCTCGACTTAACCATCTGTAATAAAAATATAAATAGGTCTATTCAAACACGCTTAGTCTTGTCCACAACGAATAGTAGCCTATGGCTGTACGGTGGAAGCGGTTATCTAACACATCGTGAAAAAATAGAACGATGGGTGTTGATATAGAGCTCTTTGCAAAGGAAATAAAGACTCTATGCTGACAATGCGCTAAATTGCCAAAGAATGTAGACATGAATGTGTAAACAAGCAAGGGTGTTGTTTTCCCATCAGGCACATCGTTATACCGTCGCCATTATTCTGGGCTCCACTGAATGTACCACGTGGGCATGTTTAGATTCCTTATATGGCAATTGAGGTCGTCTCATGCCTTTGATTTGACCACTTGGGTGATTTTATGTCTAGAGCTAGATACAGTCGGACTGATTCAGTAATGAGAATAATATTGAATCGTAGGCCTATGACTTGGCAAATAGGCCACTTAGAATATCTGCCACGTAGCTGATGAAGTTAGTAATTTAACGTGTTTCTAATAGCTTGATTACACCACAGTGTAACCAAAACTGGCAATAAAGACCATAATCAAATGTTGATAGCCTATGATGCATGTACCTTGCGCTTATGCTGAGGCTACATTGTTACCACGCAAGCCTAGCCTATATCTGAAATTGTTGATATTTTTGACATTACATCCTGTTTGCATGTCATGCACTACATTATGAATCTAAGTAGTAAATTGAAAAACCTTATGGGAATAGCTATCAGCCCACTTAATGAATAGACTATCGCAAAAAAACAAATTCTCCCGCACCTCGTGGCTCTTTTTTGAAAGAACATTTTCGTTACAATTATGTAATGTTTTCTTGGCCCCGCAGCCTCTGGGCCGCTACCATTCTTACCCAAACAGGGGCGTTTATTTGTTGTTGTGAAAATCAGAAAAAAGATCTGAAGGGAATATTTGATTCCACATTTGGAGTAATGCATACCCAAAACCTAATTATGTGATTAGCGTTGAATATTAAATACAATACAATCACCGTGGGTGCAATATGTTTAATATTTGCATTTGTATCACCTTTGGCTTTGGTAGATTCCGGAACCTGCGTCACCTATTGTTTACAAATCAAGCTGAAGGGTTGTTCTTTGCTGGGCAGCGTGGCGAGAGGGTGATACCGGTTGTACGCTCCCATTCATTTTCAAATTTCCCCAAAAACACAGGCACATTCTAAAATGCCGTGTCGAAAGGAAAACTACATCCTGCTGGAGCAGTCCGTTACAGTCGATTCGAAAGAGGTGGATGCATTGGTTACGAAAATCGGCGAAGCTTTGCAGCTACATAACAATAGCGCAAACCAAAAGACGATGTCATGTCTCCATGGTCTCACCAGCAGCGGCACTAGCAACGTCAAACAGACCAACAACAACAACAGTGCGGCCCAGACACGACGCACCGGGTGCTGCATTCGACTTCGCAGTCGAGGAGTACGTAGCAGAGCCAGCCCTTACAACATCCCTGGATCCAGTGATCAGGAATGGGACAATTTCAAAACTTGGAATCGAAAGCGGACTGATGTCACAGGTGTAGACGATGATCCTCATCAATTACTACAGGAATTAATACTGTCTGGCAATTTGATAAAAGAGGCAGTCAGACGACTTCAGTTTTCTACATCGGAACGTGGTGAACGTGCAAAAACAATTGACAATCAGCCATGCTAACGTTAGTTTCTGACCACCAAATGGCTAATGTTAACCGTTGCAGTCGAGTGTGTGATTGCGTTGATGGTGACTAATTTATCTTTTGGAGGTCGAAATTGTCCAAGGACATTAAAACCTACTGAGATGGCTTGTTAAAACGTGTCAGCTAGCTCATGAATCAGTTGGCTGACGGTGTGCTGTTGAAGCCAGCTCATTTCTATTAACGCCTCTTGTCACTTCTGGCAGTGTTTCTCAATCGAAAGGTTTTTTTTGTTTGTTTTTTTTAAAATGATATATTCATAAGCCAGATATTTTGTGGGCTTTTTGTCTGAAACTGCCAGGACATTCTGTCCTCGTTCGCTAAAGTTACAATATTTGTTATCTTGGCTATTACTAGCTAGCTACCTCTCCTCCAGCATTTTCAAACACATGCGGTGTCTGCTAGCAGGAAGCAATTTGTTCGCTTACTTCATCTGTAAACGGGAATACTTCAACATTATCTTGTTTACACACCACGCTGCTGAGATGCCTGGTGAGGTCCACTGTTGTTAGTCAGCCCTGCCGACCACGTTGCTGATGCCTCTCCAAATGTGGATTCCGGCTGTATGAAAACACCCTAATGAGATGACTGACCAGAAAAGGATGATTATATTGACTTTTGTCATGGGGTCATTTGAAGACCAATAGGCTATAAGAGAACGGATGTTTCTTTTGTTTTTGTTTTGTTTTTTGTTTGTTTCATTTTTGTCTTTTATACGCGAAATAAATTGAGACGAGCATGGATTACTTTGATTTGAACAAGGGGGATGTGTCATCAATACAACGGACACTGTGGTGCTTTTTCTTCGAATTCCAACCGGAACTCGTTTTCATTTTCTTTTTTTCCCTCACATCAAATAAGCAATGTATGCTTCGTAACGAAGTATTTTGTACTCCTGGTTATTCAGGGATTTGGTGTCTTTAATAAACACGGTGTTTTTTGCAAAGACTTGTTTTTTTTCTTTGGTCATTGGAGAAATCGAAGTAGTCAGTGCTTGTATTTTAGTAACGTTAATACAGGTAGGATAATTGTAGCCTCTTTTGGTCTTTAAATAATAGTTATTTTGAGATCCATAGTTGTGATGGCGAGGGTTACAGACTGTTAATGCGGCCCATGCCGTGACCTTAGATATCTTTATTTATTTTTAAACCAAGCCCATGTCGTGATTGGATTGAACAAAACGCATTATTTGTTCCCGAACGCCCCCTTGTGTTAGAATGTTTGGTGCTTTCGTCTTGTTAATCAATAGTAGCCCCACAGCCTGATGTAACTATAGGCCTATGTTGCTCTAGTTCTAGTTAGAAATTTTAGAAGCTCAATTAACATGCATTTATAGCTTTTGATTTAATAGTATAGGCCTAATGGTTTTATACTAAATGTTGAACTTCTACTACACTCTTGCACTTTATCTACTGCTGACTTCATAGCAAAAGCATGCACTTTTAGCACTTCTTAGCTTAGAGTCCCTCTCATTGTGCTGTCTTCTCAATGTTTTTTCCTCGTTTGTAAGTCGCTTTGGATAAAAGCGACAGCCAAATGCATAATAGTAGGCTACTACAAAGAGTACAAAGACTTCGATGGCCGTTGGCTGGCTTTTCCAGCAGAGGGCAGCACAGCTTCAAAATTCACTTAGGAAGCATGGCAGTAGCCTAATCGCGATGGAGACTGTCTTAGGTGCACGTAACAGGGGTTTTGATAATGATGTTAAGACGCCTGTGTGATTGCCTCTGTAATTTAAATTAGAAAAGAATACACGTTTAGGGCATTACAAACTGACTGCCATGAAGAGGTTTTGACAGCTGCTCCGTGGGGGGGGGGGGGGGGGGGGGG
>JASCQY010000010.1:17807483-17814983 GCA_030264315.1 Sardinella tawilis
ATACTGTCACACACACACACACACACACACACACACACACACACACACACACACACACACACACACACACACACACAACGTACACCTTTCACTTCAGTCTCACACTTACCCTGTATGGCAGGTCCCCAAGCAAACAGGTAATACCAGCTGAGGTGCAAGTCAACTAGTGTCTCCTCTCGGGGGACGTAGAGAGGTCGCTTAAAGCGGCACGTCACGCGTCCATTCTCAAATATGCCCTCTTCATCTCGCGCTGGGTTACGCTTGATCTCTTTGGCCCACTGGCCCACATTGTAGAAGTGGTGGATGCGAACACGGCCGTTGTCATCGTGAACACAGCCCATCACATCATCCCCTCCCTGACAAAGAGGCAGACAAAGGTGAAAGAAGGAGAGAATCAGCACAATGATTTTAGATTCCATACAACTGCTATGCTTACTCATGATAATAATGAAAAATAAGTTATCATATGGCAAATTATATAGACCTGCCCTCTCTGATTGACTGCAGTGAGAACCAGTTAACTGGTGAATTTTCAATGACTTTTCCAGTGCAGTTTCATGCCTTGGCATGTTTCATATATGATATCTTTATTTATTTATGCCTCTTAGAACCAGCCACAGTGGCAAGGAAATAGGGGGTGGAGAGGCAGGAGGGCCGACTGTAAAGGAGGAGAAATATTCTGAAATATCTCCTTCATTCTTATTTTATTCCTCTGTAGTCTATGTATGATAACAAGCAGTGTAGAGCACAACTGTCACAGCAATATGATTGCAAGCATTCTAATGAGTACTCAAACACTGGCCAGGGCCATATCATGTCCAACATTCCTCATGAGCATATTACGGCTTTAAGCCCCATTCCTCTTCTCTCTTCTCACCATTTTCTTATCGGAGGAGAAGCCCACGGCCACCCATCCGTCTGTGTCAGCGCTCAGCTCAAACTCCACATCTGTGCCGATGCGCCTGTAGCTCAAGAAGTAGTCACACGTTTCTGCATCGCAGCCTGGCTTTCCATACCTACACACAAATACAAAGGTAACTCTTCTTTACTCTTAGGTAAACAAACAGTGACAGTGGTGCTCAAGTTACAATGACATGTGATAGCCACATAGGAGATTGTGTTAACCTGAAATATGATGAAATAAATAAAGTCCGTTTAACTGAGACATGAAAGCCGAAACAGGACAGCACGTGTTATGAGGGCGGTCCAGGATTTTGCTTGTGTCAAAAGGCAACAAGCCAGCAGCCATATGACTTCTACACACAGAGCCAAGTTCTTGCTGTCTAGTAGCATCTACAGTACACTCTCTCTATAGTCAGTAATGAAAAGGCTGTCCAATTGTGCATAAGCTCTATGACAAAACACAGAAGAGCTAGCCCAAAGAACCAGAAATCCAGCGGTTCAGACTCAGCACAAACATGCACATCTGCTGTTTTTGTAAAACAAAAAAACAAACAAATAGATGAAAATGTAAAAGCTAGCAGTGTGCAAAGCATTTATCTAGTATTTGTCCAGTGTGACAGATCCCTGAGACATTGCAGTCTCACTTGACTTCAGTCTGCGGGACACACAGCCCTCTTTGGCTGCCAATTAGCAGACACACTCTGTGTCCTTCTTTGTGTGTGAGCACTAGCTTTAGTTCAGTTCCCATCAAACATTAAAAATGCAGTAGTTTCTAAAGCTTCTGCTTGATCGGCCTTGTTAGTGACACATGAGCAAACACGTAAACACACAGCTGAGTCACTAAGCTAACTGTCAGATATTTAAGGGCTCAAGAAGAAGTTTTCTCTCTCACCTCACACAGCCCTTAGTTACTCCACAGTCTGTAACTTTGATCCGTGCAAAAGGGTCAACGGGAGGAGCAGTGGGAAAAGGATAACCTGTAAAAAGAACACACACACATACACACACACACACACACACACACACACACACACACACTTATCAGTATTGTAATAAAAAAAATAGTAGGTAGCATAGGTAGCATTGTTCTGTCAGCAATAAATTAGTCCGTAAATAAGGGTCCACGGATAAAATAAACAAAGCATGGATGTGGATACACTTACAATAACAGACGTCTCATACTAGTTTGGTTGATCAGCTGATCAGGTAGGCTACTTACAGACATACGACATACTGTACGACCAGTGTAAAACTCAATAACTTTTTTTCTTGCACTGAATCTGTGTCTCATTAAAACCTGACCAAACAACCCCTTCAGCTACCACTGACAAACAAATGTCGCTTGCGTTGAGAGAGGAAGATCTCAGCCGAGAGAAGACGACCGAGGCGGGGAAAGAAAACGAGGACCACAGGAATGGCGCGCCAGCGGGGTGCTGACCATGGTGCTGATGGCACTCACGGCGGCGCGCGGCTACACAATTAGCAAATCACACACGATGTGTTCGATTAAAAAGTTTAGTTAATTACGAAGCTTGAATGACACTATGACACAAAGATGAATAATACCCGATATTTTACATGGATGTCTAAAATCCTCACCCCTGAATCCCTTAGCCTACATTCTCCGCAAATCTGACATCTAGCTTTGATTGGCCATAACTCGCTTGATGGTGATATCCCGTTAATCAGAAATCTCCCTCTTACCGTCATCAGAGAGATATTTTGATTCCAAGAATTCGGAGGCAAACGTGCTATAAGAGTCCTTGTGGTGCTCTTTATGGCCAGGCTCTCCGTGCTCCCCGTGGCCGCCCCTGAGAGCGCTGTCATCGGTTGGACTGGAGGAGACCCTTAACCAGAGCTCCGGACCCAGCAGCAGCAATAGCGGGAAAGGAAAAACAGGCATAGCTAGGTGCACTCAAGAGCAAAAACTGAAAATACAACTCACACAAATATCCTCATTCCTGTGATCAAGCCGTCATTTTGTTGTCAAGCTAAATATAGGCTATTTACGTTTCGGCGTTATGGCCTTAGCTCGACTCCGGTTAGCGTTGCATCATTAGCTTGAAAGCCTTGATCTGAATCTGAGAAGGCTAATAAACACGGGTAGGCCTATTAGCTCTGATGTTTCTGACGGAGGTCTGTGCGGCCGGGGAGGATAAACCATGAAGTAGCCTACCCTATGTAGAGGGATTAACCACAAATCCACTCGAACATCTGCAGAGTGGCTGGTCACATTCTGAGTGGGACAGATGTATCATCTTAACTGTAAATTCACTAACTAGTATGTTTATTCAGAATTGGTGGCGTTTCAGATGGATGAGTTTAATATAGCACTACTATAATAGTAGACCTACCTCGATTTTTTTTTTCTCGCTCATGGTTTCGTCCACCCCTTCCCCCCTCAAAATCAATCAATAGGAATTCTTTTGCGGTCCAATAGTACGGAGTGACGTGCCCTATCTGGGGCGAATGCTTCATTCATGCTGGGTAGGCAGTGTCTGTGATCTGATAGGTTTAAATTATATGGGATAAACAGTTTATACTGTCGTAGTTTTGTCTGTTAACATTGTTCTAAACTATTTTTCAGCTGGCGAGGCTTTTTCCTGAAAACAAGTTCTCTGTGCAATTAGTCTGGTCAATCATTGAAGCCCCCTTTCCGGTTAAAACGAGGACACTAGACGTTACCTGATAGACAAAGTATAGGCTATATATCAGGGGTGGGCAACAGTTTTAGACTGAAGGTCACAGTTATTTGCCAAAGTAAGTGGAGGGTCACTACAATTAAACAGTTACACGACTAAATGGTACAAATTAATTTGATGCACGTTATGTAGGCCCTATTATTCAATTCAATTAAATTTCAATTCAATTAGCACATTATCATACACAATTGTCATTCAATGTGCTTAAAAATAAAATAATAATACAAAATAATAATAAGAAAAAAATACAATTAAAGAAATAATAGTAATCAACAAATAAATGAAATTTAAAGATAATAATATGAAAAACATACATAAAAATACTAAAATTATAGATTGGTATAAAACAATATTCTATTATGTAAACTTATTTTTGAACACACACACACACACACACACACACATATATATATGTATGTATGTATGTATAAAGTATACTTACTAAACTATTAGGTAAAGTAAACTATTAGGCTACTTTACAATTGTTTCAACTGTGCCAGCCTGACAAGGCCTGCCTGACATATATTTTTCCTGGGCCTGTCTGACCTTGGCCTATGAAAGGAAGTGGAGAACAAGGGGCTGATTTATTACCAGGCTCCCATTAAACAAACAGCTTTTTTTGCACATCAATTGAATTGCTTGTACAATTGTCTATTTTTAACAGGTTCAGTTTCAAGTGTCTGCCAAAATCTATTGAGCTATGCAGGTTGTCTGAATAGTGCTTCATGTCAAAACATTTGGGCAGTTCATTGCTTGAGTCATATGCAAAAGTGTTGAACAAGTTGTCATTTGCAATATGCAAATATATTATAGACTGATTTAATACTGATAGCTGTAGCAGACATTTGGGGAAAGAAAAGCTGTAATATCACTCCCCTTGGATGTCGGTGAATTACAGTACTGTACTAGCCTGGCTAACACCAGCCTAAATCTCAAGTGAGATTTAGTCTGGGGACCACCTATATATTTTCTCCTACAGGATTTCAGGTTTCGTTTGTCCAAAAGTTTGCGCATCGTCTTGCCATCTCTCCCTGTAGTGTGATTGGTTCCCAAATTCATACGAAAATTTCGGCCATGGTCTCCAGGCTTAGTTCGGAACGAGCGCGCAAGGCAGCATGGATATTCCCAGGCTAGTACTGTACATGGTCTGGCAACAAGTTGAAGTTGAAACAAAACTGTAAAATAATGCAGTAAATATGATTCCTGAGTGATTCTCTACAATCCTCTGCATGCAGTAATATGCAACGTTGTACTGTGGAAACATGTTAAAAAAGCATTTTCAATTGAAAAAAAAAGTTTATAAGATAATAATTTGTGATCTTATTCATAAATCCATTTTTATTCACAACTCTTATTCATATTCATAAATTCGTTTAATTTTCAATCTCTGGCACAAATACTTCCTTTTGAGACACATTTTTAGCTGGCATGACTATTTGCACCAGTTTAAGAGATTTAAAGGAGAGGTTTGGTGTGAATCAATCCATAGCCCTTTTGTTAGAGGTCACTGAATGTTGTCTGTAGCAGATAGAAGGAAAAAATTGATGCAACATAGGCCGAGTTATAAACCAATAACTATTGTTAACTGAATGGGGCATAGCGAAATGAAACTGAAAGTGAGAGACTATGCCCCATTTACTTAGTGTTAGTTTCCCAGTTCATTATGCGGTCTATGTTGTATCAAATTTTTTCGTTTTTTTTCCTATGAACAGCATTTAGTGACCTTGAACAACATGGCTATGGATTGATTCACACCGGGCTTCTCCTTTAAGGCAATTTAGGCCTACTATTGCATACATCTTAAAGGCATACTAAGCAACATCGTTAGGTGAATTTATCAGCTTTACAGTAGATGGTTAAATGGCTCATTCTCATGAAGGCTATTTCGCTGGCCTGTATCGTTGGATTGGTGAGCATGTACAAAATTGCTGCCTGTGGGGGGAGCTCGGGAGGTAAAAATAAACGCAGGCTTGCATAGGATACCTTTAATGCTGATTTTAAAAATGCACTAAAGCAGCTAAATATCTATTTATAGCAAGTAATGTGCTTTTCAGATTATTTATTGTTGTGTGAACTATAGGCCTATGTTTCACCACCAATACCAACTATGCACCAATCAAGCTGAGAAAAACTGAAAATGTTTTGTCTCTTTAGCAAGCGAAATATGCCATTTTTGCTAGAGTACTTCTGTTTATCCCTGTGCACTTATTGCTTAGAAAATATAATGTTAGATTTGAGTCCAGCATAATAGCAAGCAAGAAAATCTGTAATATCTACCTTTCTTTTCTTTTGCAGTGTCAGAGTTGACCACAAGATGGCAATGCAGATCTAACTAATGGACAAAGGAACAGAGGTATCACCTGTCCATTGGCTATTAGCCTGTCAGTAGATGGCACTGTTGTATTTTAGTCCAGGTGTTTATTTTTTCAAGAGAATAGCGGTTACACAGGATGTAGTAATGTGTCTGTGTAGCATGTTTATACATTTAATAGGCCTATATATACATGTGACTATGTGAAGAAATGTGCTAGGGTGTGTGTGTGTATTAGTGTGAGCTTGGTAAAGGCGAACCTTTTACCCTTTATTCACACATAACCCCATAAAAGACACACACACACACACACACACACGTGTGTGCACACACACACACACACACACACCGTACTTGACCCCCATCTCTACCCAATCGATTGGTTCTACTTGAAGCACTCTTGTTCAATTAGACAGCATTTATCTGGGCTATTATATTCCGCTCAGAACTGTCTAATAACCTTCACCAATCACCGTCACAACAGGAACACACACATAGACACACACAGCCAGAGCCGCAACCTCACACTCCAACAGAGCAAGTCAGACAGACAAACACACACACACAGACACACATATGCACCTATGGCCACCCGGCCACCGCCACCGCATCTAATAGCTTTAACCAATTACCACAGCTGTGCTGGGGGTGACAGAACCATGAGATCCCCTCACGCTGTAATGAAGAACCCACGGCATACCTGCCTTATCTTAATAACCTCTCTCCCTCACACACACACACACGCACACACACACTGCTAAATGTCAGTATATCTCTCCTGGATGTGGGTGACTGACAGAGACAATGGCTGGAGGTCCTGTTCACAACTTGAATAAACCTCTCTGCACGCGCATGTGTGTGTTTGTGTGTGTGTGTGTGAGAGAGAGAGAGAGAACGTATGGAAACCAGTTTTTCTGTGTTAAAAATGTCTTTATTTCATTTTTGCTCAAAATTACTAACCTATTTATTAGACCTTCTAATCCTACTTAGCGAACCTTGAGAGCGGGGCACATTATTGAGTAAGCACTTGCATTTGGTGTAACACACTGCATTGTGTGCACTGTTTTGTTTCTCATGTGTGAGAATAAAATGTGCGCATCCATGTAGAACAATATGGAAAATGCACACAAGGGACTGTAAGGGGCCGTAGACCTTGGCTAGGCAGTGAGTGCAGCTGCTATGTCCATCTTCTTTGACTCTGACACACACACACACGCACACACACACACACACACACACACACTCGCACACTAAGAGAGATCGATAAATGTCTGTGTGAGCTGGGCTGTCTGGTGGGGTCTAATCTCCCACAGTCCCTGTTTTCCCTGGGAGCCCATTATGAGCACACGCGTGCTGTTAGCACATTAATCTGAATAGTGTGTCACACCAAATCCCTTCCCCCTTTTCCCATGAGACAAACCAATTGTGATACACAGAGCTCTGTGTGTGTGTGTGTGTGTGTGTGTGAGGAACCTTTATCTCCTTATCATTGTTTCTCTGAGGCTTTGTTTAGAAGTCAGGTCACAGGTGCACTCAGCTGTTTGACCACATGCTGATTTCTGTGTGATCCAAACACACACTGCT
>JASCQY010000010.1:17817483-17818513 GCA_030264315.1 Sardinella tawilis
CACATAACCTGACGATACAGTGACACAATGCAAATAAATCATCCAAAAACTAGATTTCCTAATACTAGTGTAGGTTTCACTTTGTTCAGTGTTTGTGGAATCATTAAATAGGTCCATGTGCTAATATAATGTAGAGGAATATGTCTCTTCCTCCTGATATTCCTTAGATTTATAGTTCTCATAAATCAGCTGATATACAGTAGATAGTCCTTCTATTCCTATGGCTGGGCTGACTGATACTCTGATTCCCACCAGTACCGGTTTATTCATTATATGAATATAATGAATAAACTATATGCACTAGCCTATATAAAATGAATAGCCAACATGGTAAACACAATTCCGAAAATAGCAGTTGCAAAGAAAGCCTGTCTTTCAAGTTTAACAGGGAGGCCATACAGGATGTGTTACTGTCCTGTAAGTCAAAGACGTATCTGCCCTAACAATTAGCTTCCACTATAATCAATAGAACTGGCTACACATGTCAGCACAGCGAACATTCTAAGAAAATAGACCAGTCTTTTCAATGTGTTTTTGAGGCGACTTGATTTAACGTCTCCAATAGCCCTAGGGTAAACCTATTTTGATTTAATTCCAATGAATGTTCCTTTTAGAAACTAGACCATTAACTGAATAATAATAATAAAAAAATAGCCTAAGTGAAAAATAGCTTGATATATTAAATAGACTATGGAAATATAGAAACGAAAATGCACATTGGCCAAATTTGATACACACCAAAACAATAGCCTATATAGTGGAGCGGTTAAGTTCAAATTACAAGAAGTAGGCTATTGTGCATTTTATGACTAAAGCATGAAATTTTGTCCAATGTCTCTACACATCTTGAAGTTTGTTTTCAGACATGGAGGGACTTCAGATCTAACCTCTGGGGCTAGATACTTTCTGTTTAATATCAACATTAGATAACAATCAGAGTTAAAACTTACACTAATGGTTACAGAATCCACACGACCGAATATGAAATTCCCTAGCCATTCATCTTTGCTAGATCTTATCCTTACAAATA
>JASCQY010000010.1:17822926-17843579 GCA_030264315.1 Sardinella tawilis
TTGATTTATAACTAAATTGTAAAATGTTTCAAAGGCATATGGACAAACCTGATGAGTTGAAAGAAGGTATTAGGTACTTAGTAAGAGTCTGTTTCAACCCTTTGTACCAAAGTACAATCAGAGTGTGTTTGTTGCTCCCACCCATATGATTGTTGCCTCCCACTTGATATTGTATGATTGTAAAAGATCAATTAATCAACCAATCAGTTGAATCACCATTACTCAGGTCACAATGATTGATTCTTTCTCATGTTACAATGATGCCTATTGCTGTTTAGCTTATTTATCAGTTTGCTGATCAACATGAGATTTAGAGGCTCCATTACTGGTAAGAGATGCTGCTTAACCTCAAATAGCCAAAAGAGCTCAATTCTCTTCAAGCTTTTTGAATCAATGATGTGACGGGCCCCAGGCCGTATGTTCCACACCCCTAGTCTACAGAAACAATACACCAGAATGTAGACCATGGGATTTAGGGACACTGTAAACCAAAATCTGAGATCTGAGACTCCTTGTATAGGTTATGAAATGTGTTTCTCTGCATTGTACAACTACTGTGGACAGAGAAAGATCTCCATTTTACTAATCTACCAGCAGCCTCAACTGTTGACGTGAGGGAAAGACGAATCCATTTGTCCATGTTATTGAGACCAAATGATTGCCCTTCCAACTGCATACCAGAGCAGAAATGGAGCCTCATCATTAGATTGGAGGATGTCACTTCAGGCCTTTACCACAATGCAGTAGTGAGCCTAACCTTTTTCCTGTTCTTTCCCGACAACTGAACTTGTATGTGGTTCATCCTACTGTGGCATGTACACACTTGGGTCATGCACTTTTTGGCATCCTGTGGCATTGGGGCAGCATGAGTATTTGAGTGATTTGAGTTACCCTTAGTTCTCCTGTCATCTGAACCCATGTAGCCACACTTCTCTGACCTCTCTCTTCAGTAATTCAAAGGTCTTATCAAGTAAGGTGACAATCACCATTGTTAATGTGGCTGCAGCCAAAACTGAGCACATGCTCTTGACATAAGAATGTGCTATTATCAAACACTTGATTATGGGCTCCATTGAAGCCCATAGTTTGCAATGTTTTGATCATTTCTTATGTTATCATAGCTGACTGTGGTGAAGGAGTAAGTGGGTCTTCAAATGTCTATACCACTAGTCTACTTCCAGCCCCTCACTGGAAAAGCAAAAATGCTGTTTGCTGTGTCATTATTGGAGCAGGAACTTTAACAAACAGGAAGAGTTGAATATAAACAACAAAGGCGCAAAACACCAAACTTTCAGAGCTTCTAAGTTTAATGAATGCACACACACCGTGATTCAGTAGGGTCTCTGGTCCATCCCGATCTCTGCTGGATGTGGCCTCATTTAATCATGACCTCTGTTCTCCAGCATCAACACAGGCAAACAAATCAGTGGAGGAGACCGAGGAAGCACATAAGCAACAAACTCCAGACCACCATTACAGGCCGCATACTCTGCGCCCCGACCCCAAACATCATCTCAGGAATCTGCTCCGCAAGAACAGACCAGGCCTGTCCCCGCCACAAACATCCGTTCCATTCTTGCCATCGACCCAGACCCCCCGACTGCCCACTGGACCACCAGAATTCCCCCCTATCGATCCACGAGCCGGGAGCTCTAATGGCTGAAGAGGGGGGGCGAGGGGGCGGGGGAGGGGTGCGGCCTGGCGTGAGGCTGGGAGACGGGAGGGGATCGATGCGCAGACGGCTTCTTTAGGCAGACTCAGACGGTTCGTTAGGTGCGTGGCGTGTGCTTGCGGGAGCAGGGCGGAATTGAAGGTTGGCGGGGAGAGGGGGGTGGGGGTGGTGGTGGTGTGGTGGGGGCTATTGTCCCTTTCTGCTGTGGCTGCTCCGGTCCCTAATGGGGGCAGATTCCACCAGCCTGTCTGTTCTCCTACACTAGTCCCATAGGAATTCAGTGCGTATGCACACAGACACACGGATGAATACACACAGCTGCTCACTCTCTCTCTCTCACACACACTCACTCACACACACACATACGCACACGCACACACCTTCCAGATAGAAAAAAAAAACAGTGACTACAAAGATACAAAGACTAGAACAAAGTTTCAGAGCAAACATATCTAACAGGTCCAAAAAGTAAATCAAGGGATTTCAAACAGCTGTCTTCTTGAAATGTTCCTGTGGTACTGTGATATTTACATCCACCTTAAATCTTCTATGGAATGCCTTGTGGTAAACATTTCAAATCCACTTCCCTATTCCTCTTGAGATCTTGCATCAAGTGAAATGAAATATATGAAGAATGAGACTGCAAATATCATTTGAAGCTATTAGCACTGTGCAAAGTACTGGAAGAGATAACCAAAGAGCACGCACACACATTAGCTCGTCAAGATGATAGAACAAACTGTGAATCAGTTGTCATCGTCATCGTCTCTTGTGTGTGCTAAGAGCAGTGGCTTTGGTCTCTGAACATTCTTTGTTGGGTCCTGGCTTTGTTGGTTGCCATGGCGTCACTGGGTCAGGCTGAGGATATGCCTGTGGAGCTGCTCGGTGAAGGCCTGCTGGGAGAAGCACTTGATGACCCGCTCCCTGCCCGCCTGGCCCAGCTTCTGCTTGAGCTGCGGCTCGCGGGCCAACTGCTCCATGGCCGCCGAGAAGCTCTCGGGCGTGGGCTGGCAAAGGAAGCCGGTCTCGCCGTCGGCGACCGACTCGAGCGGGCCACCCGAATTGACGGCGATGACAGGGCAGCTGCAGTACATGGCCTCCACGGGCACGATGCCAAAGTGCTCGTTGGCGGGCGTGTAGAGGACGCAAACGCTCCGCCGCAGGAGGCTCACCTTCTGCGTGTCCGAGAAGGAGCGCATGAAGGTCAGGTGGGCTTCCAGGCCCAGCGAGCGGCACAGCGCCCGCAGCTCCTTGTGGTGCTCCACGTTCTCCGCCACGCGCGAGTCGTAGCCGCCCGCCATCACCAGGTGCACCTTCTCCCACAGGGGGCCCTCGCCCAGACGCTCCTGCAGCGAGGCCAGCGAGCGCAGGGCCAGAGGGAGGTCCTTCTTGCGCTCGTAGCGGTTGATGGACAGGAACACCAGGCTGCGGCCCTCCGGGATTAGGCCGTCCAAGCTCTCGTTGATGGGGATGTCAAAGGACATGGGGTTGAGGGACGGGTAGAGCACATCGGTGTGCACGTCCTGCAGCCGTGGGAAGGTCTGGCGGAAGACCCCGGCGGTGAAGCGGCTGTTGACTAAAACGCGGTCGGCCATGCCGGTGGTGGTCTCCTCGAGCCAGTCCAGCGGCGCCCGGTAAAAGCGCTTCAGCCAAGAGCGGCGCGTGGTGAGCAGCTGGTCGGGGAAGTGGCAGTAGAAGAGGACCTTCTTCCTGTGGCGGGCCAGACGGAGCACAGAGATGCACGCCGACACCTGAGACCAAGCCAGAGTGACAGAGATTAGCCTAAGGGCCTACAGTATTCACTTCCATCAAAACTTTTTCACATTCATGACGCCAAGAAAACACCTTTTAATTTCATGATGTATTAAAGCTGATGATTTGCGGTGTTCAGTTGTAAAGGTTATATATGAAAAAATTTGCAAAACATTGAGATAACACTATGCCTGTTCTGTTCCGAATGCTGGAATTGCCCTTAGACGGCAAGTATGAAAGCAATATTTGTCTGTCGCACAACATGCCCATTGTCTGCTTAGTCAAGATCAGAGACACTCATTGAGAAGCGGACTACAGACTGTGGAGATTCTATGGAATTTGTCTATAAAGAGCTCAAAAGGCCCTCAAAAAATCTCAAAAGCCCTTTCAATAGCATGTTCCACACAAGTAGCCCTACAAGAAACAGTAGATGTGTGACATCAGTGAAACTGACAACATAAAGATTATTTGAGACTTTGTACTGTAGGTAAATTATACACCACACCCAGGAGCTTGCATGGGTATGAGTGAATGTGTATGATCTCACCTGATCGCAGAAGACCACATCAAACTCCTCTCTGCTGAAGAGTAACAGGTAGAGTGCCACATAGATCATGCGTAGATAGGCGCAGAGTGCATGGAAGTACCCACACACACTCCTGGGCAGCCAGTCACCAACACACACCACAGGAAGATCGGAATCCAACGTCTCTGAGAAGCAGTGGGTAGGATCGTAGTGTGCTGTCCAGATCTGCACCTGACAACCACGGGAGCGAAGGGCTACTGCCGCGTCCACCACAAGACGCTCTGCTCCTCCGATTCCTAGATCAGGATGCAGGAACACCACACGCACCATGCTGCACACAGAAGAGAGAGCACACTTAGAGTAAAACACAACACAATATTACTCAACATAGCAAGATGCGTCAATTCTTTAACATCCATTATAAAGACGAAGGGAACCCGCTGGGATGCTAGTGGATATAGAAAAAGAGCTGATCTGTCCAAATAGATTGCATACATCCATTGTTGTGGTTACTTGAAGTGTGAAAGGATAAATGGTAGCATTCAGGAAAATAGTGAGAATTCAGGTTAATTGTGACAGCTAAAGTAAGCATACAGCAGCAATACTAAGTGGGGGACGTGGAGGTCCAGACTCTCAAGACCTGAGTCACACCTGTGTAACGTCACCTATCCACTGGACATGTTGAAATCACTACGCTAATAAACAATAATGTATTAATCCCAATAACCATACAGCACGGCTGGCTGAGGCCTACCTAAACGTGAAGTTGAGTAGTTCGTAGTCTACCATACATTCTTTTTTTATTTCTAGTCCAACGCAAGTAGCCTACATTTCAGCCTTGTCATCATGACTTCCGCCTGGCTCAAGTTAGCTTAGTATGACTTAACACACCTATACATCATGGGATTCATTACACATTTCGCACAACCCTCAGAACTGACATGGTAACAATAAATTAGGAAACCCTAAAGTTTGCGTTAGCAAGACCTATCTCTCATAGATTTAGATTAGGCTACTTGTTCAGTGACATGGCAGCTGAAAGCAAATCATTACACCAAATGATAATGGGCATATACAGCGTTATAAACTACTTCTGTAAGCAAACAGCAATTTCATGAAACGCACCTTGTCTTCCTAGAGTTGGACCACCTAGACGAATGTAAACTAAGCTGTCAATGGAATATCCCAGAAGAAAGTCCAGACGCAGTGGGCGCCATGTTGGCTCGACATACAGACAGTTGTATAGGACGTGATCAATTGCAGAGAATGATGAAGAAGGAAAGTCCTGGGCTTGAGCCAAAATGTCTTCTTAGGTCCCGTTCAGGCGAACCAGAGAACGGTATTGGATGCGAGGGAGAACATCATTTGCCACTCATGTAAAAAATTAAGACACACATCAAAGTATTTCGATAAATGTAATTCAATAAATGTAATTTAATTTGTATTTAGTTGGAGTGGTAAAATGAATTTTATTCTAAACACATTTACTCGCCGGGGATCTTTCAGTGTTAATTCTTATTAGGCATTAGGTTAGACCACCTTTGGGTCCTTCTATATGTTGTCGTGGCTTTCACAAGGAGTCGTCATCAAAAAAGTCTTTTTACCAGTTGCATTGATTTGGTCCAGTAGAGACCCTGCTGTCTGCTTTCAAGAAACCTGCTATTGTTGAGTAGCATATCCACGTCGTCCAAAATGGTAAGACTTGAATTGTTCCTAAATGAGTTTGCAATTATTTGGGCTGGTAGAAGCAGTGCTGTTGCTTATTTATAGATTTAACTTGATGAAACAGCCAGCTAGCTTGCTAACACCAAGCTAGTTGGTCAACGTTATTTGATGTCGCCTGTCAGCTAACCTTAAGGTAAAACCGCTGTTTGCCAATTCATTCAGTTCTTATGTTATATCTTTATGTTGACAACGTGATGTTTTCGTTACGCATTTCTTCTAACTAGTTCAATTTAGTTAGCGGTCGTCTTCCCTCTTTGGTCTTCACAACTTTCTGGTCGGCTTCAGAACTCGAGAAGTCCATATCCATTTGTAGACGTGGCTATTTGGTTGTGCTCGGTCTCAACCTTTATATGCCAATGAGAAAAAGAAACATACCATGTCACCTTAGTCCATTTTGAAGGCAGTTTACATTGCTGTGTTGTTTACCGGTATGTGTGTATGTGGGTCTTAAAATGGAATATATTCGATCTGTTTTACAGCCTGGTCCTGCTGCAAGTGCCACCAACGTAGGAGCGTCCAGTCGCTCTCCCAGCAAAACAGTAGCTCCCCGGGCAGCAGGGTCCACAGTCCGACAGAGGTAAGATCTTTGCAGTTTAGTGGGGTCACCTACAGTTGCACATGGACACCTGCCATTTTTGGTATACACTCTGGCATATACTGGCACCTCTTTTTTGAAGATATTAATGTTTCATTTCATTTCATTCATCAGTTGCTATCAGAGATTTGCTTGGCTGGGTTAATCCCATCAGGCACACCACCACCACCACACATACACTTCCCACTCTCACACAGACACTGATAGGAGAACTATGGGTCTCATTCACCAATTTCTTCCAAAACATTTTCTTAAATTTGTTGTCAAACTTAAACATAACAAATATAAATACTCAGTCAGTGTCAGTACTCTTGAGTGTAATTCTAACAACTAAACAACAAATGCCCAATAATGAAACAAACAACTGTGTGAATAGATGAAAACTGTGTAAGTTGGCCTTAAGAACAGATTGCTTTACAAGAATATTTGAATGAGGCCCGGTGATCTTGCGATATTAATTCAGTTTCTGATTGTCATACAAGGATACAAGGAGGTTTATTTGTCACACATGCATGTAGTTACTGCTGTAAAAAATGCAGTGAAAAGTTCCTTCGCCAGTAGTGCATAAAAAAGGGAAGGGAAGGGCATATTCCATAAAGTGCAAAAAGGGGAGGGTCTGACTAAGGGCATTAAGAAGGGATGAGGTGTGACCACAGTATGACCGTTGCCATTCAAGGATACGAGTTTATTCAGTGTGGCAGTAAGACAAAGGATTCTGTCAGTGTCAAAAGATACAAAAAGTTTATGTTGTCTAACCTGAAATTGTCTTCTTGTTTTCTATTTCTGGTTATTAGAAAATGTTGCCCATTGTTTCACATTAACAATGCATAGAGTGCAAAAATGGATGTTGTGGCTGTACACTCAGAGACGTGTCTGTGTTTGTGTGTGTGTGAGCAGGAAGGCCACCAGCAGTGGAACACGAAGTGCAGGCAGAGCCACCGCATCCACAGGGACAGGAGGCATGTGGCGCTTCTACACCGAAGACTCACCAGGGCTTAAAGTGTGAGTAAATGAACCCCTGCCACACACGCACATGAAGGTGGCTTCCCAGCACTTGGCATAGGTATGGGGTGAAACACAGCCATCACCTCATCCACTCCATCCTGTGTCTCATCCTTCAGTCATTGAACATGCTAAAATCCCAAAGCTGCAGTGTTAAAGGGATCCCTGCCTAGTAAGACATGCTGATCTTATAATAATGTAATCAGCTACAAAAACATAATTTAAAAACACTCAAAATGCTTTTGGTTTTCTTAAAAGATTAGAAAATCCTTGTAATCCAGGTTCAATCAAGGTGCAGCAGTCAGGCTATTATAGGTGATGTCACTTTTGTAATATAGATACCATCAACATCAACCATTTAATGTGATCTTTTACCCAGTTAAAAATACGCCACCTTTTGGGCTTATTTACTTATTTTCTACCTCCCCTAGAGTTAAACAATTGAGTTTTACCTTTCTTTAGTTCATCCAGCCGTTCTCACAGTCCGACGATAGTGTTTTTAGCTTGAGGTTAGCATAGATCATTGAATCCTTTGGAGCAATCAGTTAGCGGTAGCGGCTAGTTCTCGAATTCGGTCTACAGTGTACCTACTGCTGTCATTCTGATGCCTATCAACAGCACTTGGCAGCCTCAGACAACAGGGCTTTGGTTTGATTCACTCCGGAAAACTGCTTTAAACCAATATGACGTGGAACTATACTGTCATTCCAGTGTTATAAACCAGTACAGCAAGTAGTTCAAGCCACAGATCAAGTTGTCCAAATCACTATTCCTTGATTATTACGCTACGACAGTATAGTTCCATGTCATATCGGTTTAAGTAATCGCCACATTTCATTTTCCGTTGATATCAGTACACTTTGTGACTACAAAAGAGTCACATTTGAAATAGGAAAAATAAAAGGTAAAATTCAATTGTTTAACTGGAGGGGAGGTGGAAAATAAGTAAATTAGCCCAAAAGGTGGCATATTCCCTTAAACGGCTAAAATCATGTCTTAACACGGGTCTCCGCACGGAAGCTCGGGAGCTACCATTTGGTCCCTGTCTGTTTAAGAGCAGCTCCCCAAATGGTCAAAGGAAATGTAAATAAAGCTCATGATATAGGCACACTAAAGGTATTAAACCTGTAAAAATCTATTTGAAATCAGTTGTAAACATTCATCCCTGTCTGGTACAAAATTATTCTTTCCCACTTTTACTAATGTAGACACTTTAGATGAGTGATTGCACTAGAAATGACTCGCCCCGATCCCATAGGGCAAAGCGAAACTAAAACCAAAATAAAGCTGAAATCGCGCTTATTACCTTCAGGTTTCCCATGGGTCCTTGAAATCCTTGAAAGTTGAGAAAAATTAAGTTCAAGGCCCTGGAAAGGTTTTGAAAATGGGCATAAAAAGACACCGTCCTTGAAAGTCCTTGAATAGTTTTTGGGGTTAAAAATGTCACATGGGTGACCACTATCAACATGTCATTATTTTGCCAACACAAGTTCTTATAAAATTATGTTGATTCTGCAGGGTCTACAATGACTTCAAATTTTAAAAGTTCATTAGTTATTCTTCTTTTGTAGACTTCATTGGCAGAGTTCATTTGATACTGCATTCTTGGGTTTGCTGTATGCAGGGTTGCCAACTTTCTGATCTGATGTGACTCTCACATGTTCACAGGACTGATAGTATTCAGGCCTGATGCTTGATTTCAGGTGTAGCCTACCATCGTACAAAATTTACTATTTTATGAATTATTTTTCAAGATTTCTTGCCTGTCAGTATGATGATATGTCTTGTCTACCTCTAAGTCACAGACGTATGCATATGCATATGGACACACACACACACACACACACACACACACACACACAAGTAGTCCTCCTCCACCTAACCATCTCACTCCAAGCCAAGTTGAAAAATTAAATGCCCAAGTAAAGTTATATCTGGGCCTACAACATCTTATTCTGCCCATGGGTTCAAAGGGAAGTTTCAAATACAACCTATCATGAGTTTAAAGTATGTCACATTCGCACCCCCTGCCCACCTCCCAGGCATGGAAAAAAGTTCAGGCTCAGGATTTTTTTCACCATCAGCCCCGTTGTTCAGCATCATTCTCACACTCTCACCCTTGTACATTTTTTAATCTGTTCACAAGAGGCTATGAGTTAATGACGAGATCTAATAATATTTTATTGGGACAGGAAAACATAAAGCTCTAACTGTAAACTGACTGCAGATCATCTGACTCATTAATGAAACTGTAAAATGCTGTAGTCTGCACTATGACGCTGCACAAAATTTCACGCTCAAGTCGCTATGGCCATCCTGCCTATTTACTGTATTTCCTGTCTCAGAATTGCAGGCACCAATGAGAAGCGAGCTTTTACTCCAGGGTGAAGGAGGTGGGCTTGAAGGTATAGTTCGGTATTTTACACTTTAAGCCCATTTTCTGTATTGCCCATGATGCAAATGAGTGATTGACACCGAAATCTCGAAGATTGGTCGTGTTGTGGCTATTTGGCTGCTTTAGAATCGTCTCTGTTGGGCTTCAGCATTGCTCCCTATGGGCCAGGCTGATCCTGTCCTTAAACACTCCTTAAAACACCCCTAAACGTTCGTTTTGTCAATCACTCATTTGCATCCTGGGCAATACAGAAAATGGGCTTAAGGTGTAAAATACCGAACTATACCTTTAACAAGTTTACATTAGATTCCGCCTAAGTCTCAGAAGGCGGTTAGTATGTGAGGTTGGCCAGATTAAGCTTGTATGAGCTTTTGTCGCAAAAGCCAGCCTATGTCCCCTGATAATGATAGTACGGATTTGGCAACAAGGTGATTGAATAAAAAATAGGAATCAAATTTTTAGTTATTGGATGGAGTTGAAATTGATATCCTAAAAATGGCCCATGCAGATTTTGCCACCATTTTGTCATCATTCTTGGTGACGAGAAAAAAATAATCTAATCAATCTATCAATTGATCTTTTGCCACGATGGCAGGAGTTAAAAATTGGTTGATGCATGTCATTTCTGCATTTCTCCCTACCACACATAGCCTAAACTTCATGAAAAGATCATGCATCTCAGACAACAGGGTTTTAGCTCACTCACTAGCACGCTGCACTCCCACTCCATGGGGCTGCCGAGTTGCAGTTTTGTGCCCAGCTGTGCGCAGGACAACGCAGGTTACACAGGCTACATATTCAGTCCACTTTCTGCATTGATTCTGACCCAACAATTTCTATGATATTCTCAGTCTTTTGCTGAATTTGTGTTGTATGATAACACATTCAGCAGTAGCAGTAGGAAACGCCTCTGTGGGCCTTGAATTTGAGGAAATTGGTTCTGAAAAGCCCTTGAAATGTCCTTAAATTTGATGTTAACCAAGGTGTGGGAACCCTGTATCTTATTAGTCAACGCAACTCCACAAAAACTATCATTGTTGGTTTGTATGCTTTGGTCTGAAGTAGCCTGGCTAACAACCACCCTAAATCTCAAGTGAGATTTAGTCTGGGGACCACCGATACATTTTCTCGTACAGGATTTCAGGTTTCGTTTGTCCAAAAGTTTGCACGTTGTCTTGCCATCTCTCCCCATTGTGTGATTGGTTCCCAAATTTATGCGAAAATTTCGGCCATGGTCTCCAGGCTGCCGTGCAGTTCGGAACGAGCGTGCAAGGCAGCATGGGTATTCCCAGGCTAGGTCTGAAGAGTAATCCACATGAATTGGTGAGAATGTACCATCTTGTTGCTATATTTGAAATAAATCGCCACCTGTAGTGGGGAGGTTTGCATAGTGTGCCTTAAAGTTTACTCTTGCCCATATTCCACAATGTTTCTAAGTTGGTGTTTTAGTCCTGACTGTGAACAGAGTAAATGAAGCATGATGTAGGAATCATTTATTTAGGTGTTTATGAAAACTAACCTGTGAGGAGTTCAAACCTTCATCCTCTCTCTCTAATATGGTTTGCTTAACCCCCCCTCCCCCCCCACACACACACACAGGTATGTTTAATTGATGCAGGAAGAGTGGGGGATGATGGGAATGAGGATAAACATGAAATTTTAATGACAGGATATCAACCCTCTGTCTTAGGCCACCTCCTGATCCATAAAATCTGTGTGTAGGTGTGTGTTTGAAATGAGTGTGTTACTGGTGAATGAACATTCATGTAGGTGCATGCCTCAGTGTGTGTGTGTGTGTGTGTGTTTAAGGGTCAAGGTGTAGCAGTCTTTTAATGCTGCTGAAGTCTGTGTGTGAGGAGAGTGAGAGTCTGTGTGTGTGTGTTTGTGTGTGTGTTCTTAATTAAAGTTCCGTTCTGAAAGGTCACATCAATTAAAGCCTGGGGGGTGGGCCTTTAGTCGGCATGGTTACGCTGCTGCCTAGCGACCCAGGGGACTCTACGAAGGGGTTCTAATAAAGCCCTTCGTTAGCTGTGTTCTCGTTAGCCTCTTTCCCCTCCAACCGTGCAGCTAATCCACGGTCACGTGGACAAGAGGGTGCCCTGTGATTGGTCCTTTGGGCCAGGAGCGGAATCGACCTGAGCTGTCTATCACAAAGAGACATTGAGCATCTGTCAGAGAGGAATCTCTAATGACGGAGCAACTCTCGCCCAGCAAGTTGTGGGGCCAGAGCACTGCAGCCGCAGCAGCAGCAGCAGCTTCTATTCGTCTCCATTCAGACACTGAGCAGCCTCAGCCTCTGACCAAGACACACACACACACACACACACACACACACACACACACTGCTTACACAGCTTGGGCTTGAGGGGTTCCCTTTAGTGACATCCATTTGGGCTAGCTCTTCACTTTCTTACCCCTCTATTGCTTGGATATATTCACTCCCACCTCTCAGAATGGCCTTCATGATGCTGTGTGTGAAACACTGATCAGAGAATCGTCTGCAGAAGGTTCCAGAACTAAAGGGCTAAATGATCACTTGGACAGCTCCCATGGGCTAGAGATTTGTCATAAGGATCCCCTTCATTCTGGGATGCGTAGTTTAAACGTTACTGGAGTCAAATCGATAGACTATTAGAATGAACCTGCAGTTAAGGGGATGCTCGACAACTCTTTTGGCAAACACGGTCCTGGATCTTGGATCTTGAA
This sequence comes from Sardinella tawilis, assembly GCA_030264315.1. Taxonomy (NCBI): domain Eukaryota; kingdom Metazoa; phylum Chordata; class Actinopteri; order Clupeiformes; family Clupeidae; genus Sardinella; species Sardinella tawilis. Next base: position 17,835,300 of record JASCQY010000010.1, read on the forward strand.
TCCATTGCAGAGAACTAGACAATCGAGACAAGAAGTCAGTCTGGATTCCGTGAGTTGGGAGTTCCACCTACCACTAGGGGGTGCTGTGAGAGTGAGAAATGGACACGTGGACATGGAGATGAACCCATAACCACCACAGTGCCTCCAGACAGGGAGGGAATTCATAAGAAAGGCTTTGTGAACGCACTCAAGCTTTCGTGACTTGGGAGGGAGGGTGTTCAGCTACCTTAACCCAGCCTGAGGGGAACTACATATTAAGTGTCCATTTGACAGCTGTCATCCTGTCAGACAATCATAAATTAATTTCTGTCTCTGTGTGTGTGTGTCTGTCTCTCTCTCTCTCTCTCTCTCTCTCTCTCTCTCTCTCTCTCTCTCTCTCTCTCTCTCTCTCTCTCTCTCTCTCTGACAGTGGGCCAGTCCCAGTTCTGGTGATGAGTCTGCTGTTTATCGCCTCTGTATTTATGCTTCACATCTGGGGCAAGTACACACGCTCCTGAACACCATCATGACCCTTGACCCCCACAACCTGTGCTCGCCGTCTTTGTCTCTTAAGCCCTCGGACCTGGACCAAACCTGCCACCCTGCCCCAGGGTTCAGACAGACCCAACGCTATTACCCCCGCCCCCCCCTCCCCACCCAGGGCTGATGGCTATCCTGGGTTTGAACATATTCTCACGCCTGTCAGGGCTCATCAACAATCTCATATGGTCTCCCTCTTCCATTGATATTTCTTTTTTTTTTTCTTTTCTTTTGCTGACATAATTTGTACACAGTGTTAAGTAATAATTTTCAATAAAGTAAGGTCTTTAATATTGTGTGTGTGTGTGTGTGTGTCTATCTATCTATATGTGTACATGGCAGAACACACAATTATGTGTTATTAGCATATTATCAGCTTAAGGTGCAAGAAGCGCTTTATGCAAACCAGGTGTTCCTACATTCCACAGGCTTAAAGAGGAAAGAGTGTCTGTGGTTGTCTGTTTTAACTTGCAGCTCAACTTCTGCCACAGCACCTGGATGCACTTGTTTCTGTGTACATACTTTCACAGGTAGACCCCCCACCACCACCAACACTACTTTCTCACTTTGGTGAAAGTGCACAGAAGTACTTTCTGATATGAAGGTGGGTGAAGCTGTTGGAGGTGGGCTTGATTGATGAGCATTGATTCAGAATGTGCGCCTTTTGCTTGCCTTTCAATGACTGTTTAACCAAAGTTAAAAAGAACTTTATAAGGTTTAATAAGCAAACCTGTGCTTTTGCTTGCATTGAGGTGTTTGGTCAGCTTTACACTTTGTAGTGCACACTAGAACTTTTACCTACAGTAATTCATATCCTTAGATGAAGTCTGTTGTCCATAGTCTTTAGGAATACCTCTATTTGGAAAGCAGTCCAATAGACTGATTACCATTACAGAGATTTGAAATATGACTTAACCAGAAAGTGTTTCTTTGAGTCTACACTTGATAGGTTCATCAGTATATACTAGGTTATTCATTTGTAGATACTTAACAATATGATGCTTATAAGTTCTTATAAACTCTTCCACCGAAAAGCCTACCATATATAAGAAAAGTGAGTGGACATGTTTTCCCCACAGTTGAAAAACAGTCCAAATCCAACACATATTTTCCAGCTTTTGAGGTGCTTAAGGTAGATGTGGCTCCCTGCAGGACCAGCTCTTGCCCTTAGGAGGCGCTGTAGACTGCTCCACATGCCTGGCTGTTAGGGGAGCTTCTCCAGCAGAGTTTGTGGGTAAGAGCAGTTCATTATTCATGAGACCACTGAGGCTTGTGTTTCTCCCTGCACCCTTCAAATCTCAAACACGCACAGACATAGACACACACACACACACACACACACACCATCACAATCTCTGGTCTTTATGCGGGCAAACTGTGTTTGGTAGCAAAATAATGTATTTAGTTTTAGATCTCAAACAAAATCAAAATGATGAACTCAAGGAGAGCAACTCTAAAGCTCTAGGTTCTTAATAGATGAACATGACCACTGCTGCATACAGACGATATTTTCAGAGAAATGACCCAGAGGCACATGATAATTTTCTGTGTATTCTCTTGTAATGAACATTAGCTGGAGCTTCTACTGTATGTGCATGTAGGTGGTAGATGAGCTTTTGTTCTCGAAGAAATGCAGGTGAATGGTATTAACTACAGTCCAAATGGTGTCTGCGCCAACGGCCTCTAGCTTGTTTGGCAGGGGAGAGCGAGGGAGGTAGAAGAGAAAGAGAGATGGAGAGGTTTTTCTGTGGTTCTTAAGACATCGGAGTGCTTTCTTATTTGTCTTTCTTTTTGACGCTTTTTTTTCTACCATTTCCTGAGTTTCAACCACTGCCTGTGCAAAGGGACAGTCCCCAGCAGTGCACAGCTGCAGAACACACACACACACACACACACACACGCTCACTCAGAGGCAGTGTGCATACAAACACATACACACTTTTGCACACATACAGAGGAAAAGGTTAAACTTGATGTATAAATAAGTTGTATTCCCCATACTTCTGATAGACTGATGCCGTTGTGCTGGAGAGTGCTCTATCAGCCCAGTGAGTGGAATGGCAAGAAAGCAGTCATGCAGCTGGCAGAGGAGACACCTGTTACAGGAGCATCCCTGCACACAAACACAAACATGAATTGAACTAGTGAGCAAAAAAGGAGGGAAAATTCTTCTAAGAGAGAAATAATAAATTCTCTTTAAAAGAAGAAATATAAGGATGACGTATAGCACACCAACTCTTCCTCTAGTAATACACGTGTGTGTGTGCGTGTGTGCATGTGTGTGTGTGTGTGTGCACATGTGTGTGTGTGTGTATGTGTGCGTGTGTGTGTGTGTATTGCACAGACCAGGTGAGGGAGCGGATGAGTTACGGTCTGGCTTAGAGCACTGAGGGCCTGTGCTGTGGGCTCCTGAGTAGGGGGTGATAAAGAGGGATCTGCAAACTGTGCCTGTGGCCAAATTGAGCCCAACATTTGCATAAAGCAGCACATGGCCCCAGCTTTATGTCTCTCTCCACACCCCACACCCCCCACCCCCATTTCTTAGCTGGCCTTTTTTAAAAAGACATGTTTAACACGTTGTCTAAGCAGCTTTTCGGAATAAGAATCAGAATCAGGCTTTATTGGTCAAGTGTCCTTGCACACAAGAACTTTGACTTCGGTAGGTGCTAGCTCTCTAAACATACAGTACAGCAAAGGCATGCATTTGTGCACATTCAGTGGGCAAGAAGTACGACAGACACATGCTGTGCAACGCGACAATAAGCGATATTTTAAATAGGCCTACATTATGGCGTGCAAAACAAAATGGAAAATCAACCAAAAAATTGCTTTTCACTCTTCAGAGAATGCTATTATGCACTATTTAACCAGGGCAACAGTAATTCATGGGCTGTAATCTAAAGTGTTACCTTTTCTTACCCTACAATGGTGTCATTGTGGAATAATGTATACATGATGAGTTATTAACACATATTCTCATTTCAAAAATGTGTGAACATTGAATGATCTTCTAAAAATAATTTTCGCTGCTAATTCCAAAATGCCTGCATATTTCATCAATGTATCTACAATTTGAAGAACTTAATGTTAATATTTAACTGAGAGAGTCAGAGATGACTGCTTTTTCTAACACTTCTCAGTGCCTTGCTTGTCTATCAGTGAAGTCCCACTGACTTAAGACATCTCCATATATCCCTTAGCTTGTATTTTAGGGCACTGAACTTGAGTTCGGAGTCCTGATTTGAAATGTTGCCTTAAGGTCTGTGCCACAGAACAAAATGCCCTAGTGTGTGCTAGGGAGGCTGCTACTGGTACTGAATGCACTCTCAGCAGGGACATGCTTAGAAGTAATCATTAAAAAAGAGAAAGCTTTGAACAGGGGCATCCGCTCTGAATGCAGAGCCGTGTCTGTGGATGCATGTCTGTGCTTGTCAGTGGGATCTCGTGGGCGTGCCTGCATGTTTAGATGTAAAGCATAGGCTACCTTTTCTTCACCTGTCACTTTCTCAAACTCAGCAGTTTATGGCTGTAAAGACGCTGGGCTGAGAGCATGCATTAGTGTGGTGGTGTGGTGTGGTGTGGTGTAGTGTAGTGTATATGTGGCAGGGAGCTGCATGCATTACTGTGGTAATGTGGTGTAGTATAGTGTATGTATGTATGTGGTATGTATGTATGTATGTGGCAGGGAGCTGCATGCACATGCCCTTTAATTGGGATTATAGAATGTCCTATGTAACAGTAGGTGCATGTGACCCTAAGAGATTATGTCGATGGGTGTTTTTGGATGTTAGCATATCTGTGTGTGTGTGTGTGTGTGGTGTGTGTGTGTGCACATGTGAGCGATGAGGTCTCTGTATTAATGGATCATGTGGTTGATAAAGCATGGAGACGCTCACTATCGACCCACACTTTGGACAACAGCCCTCTGGGACATGCTTGCCTACTTACTCACACACACATACACACACACACACACACAGAAATACTCCCTGGCTGTTCCCCTATCTCCCTGGTCTTCTTGGGATTCTGTGAAGCGTGTGACTGGGCCACAGTACAGGCTACTCAGTCTCAGTGTGTGTGTGTGTGTGTGTGTGACCGCTGGTGGAATGCAGGCTGTAGTGTGTGACGTACTGGGCACGAGGAGACCCCGCGAGGCGGATCAGACTGGAGCTGTGTGTGTTTGTGTGTGTGTGTGTGTGTGTGTGTGTGTGTGTGTGTGTGTGTGCGTGTGTATGTCTGCGCTCAGGTTTCAGTCTTGTGCTTTCTAATATTAAAACCCTGCCATGCCAACCGGTGTGAGGGTGAGTGTGTAAGAGTGTAAGTGTGTATTTGTGTGTGTGTGTGTGTGTGTGTGTGTACGGTGTGCACTCAAGTTTCAGTCTTGTGCTTTCTAATATTAAACCTCTGCTAACCAGGGTGGGTGTTGGGAGGTGGCTGGGCGCGTGGTGAGGGAGTGTGGGCTGAGCGTGTGAGGTTATTTTTAGGGAATGTATTTTCCACTCTCTGGACAGGAGATGTTCCAGGGGCTTGCCCTCTGTGAGAGCCAGCGCGCGGTGTACGACACACACACACACACACACACACACACACACACACACACACACACACACAGACAGCTATTCATACAGTACATGCCATACACAGCAGCATGAGACAAGAGGGGACCTACGGTGTGATGTCACAGAGGAAGGGTGTCCCTGTCACGTCCTGCACACTCGCATCCGGTTATCAGTCTACCACAACTCGCCTACTATGGTATGTCATGAGCTCTCTCTCTCTCTCTCTCTCTCTCTCTCACCCTCTCTCTCTCATTCCCTCTCTCTCTCGCTCTCCCTCTCTCTCTTCCTCTGTCTGCGTCGCTGACACTTTCCCCACCTCCACCTTTGCTGCTTTATCAGTGCATTCTTCTTTCTTTCCTGTGTGATGCAAAGCATGAGCCTCGATCTCCCAGCTCCATGTCTCGAGCGCTCGGGCTGCCTGTGTGCAGCACGCCGACCGCTGTCAGCCCCCTTAGGTCCCCACGGAAAGGAAAGCGTCTCGCGGAAAGGAAAGAAAGTCTGAAAGTGGGGAAAGCCCTTACATCACCTGTCAAGTCTGAGATAATACGCACAGGGACCAATACACACACACACACACACACACACACTCACATACACCAGACATCCATCTACTCTTCACATTTGTTTTCTTGGGAGGTCTTAGTTATCTTGCGTGTGTGTATATTAGCATGAGTCTCAGTGACATAGCCTGACAAGCCAGTCTGTAACGTCAAAAATGTATCGATTTCTAGACTATCAATGAGACCCATCTTTTCCTTGTCTTCCCACGCTCTTGCAGCTCTGAAGTTACCGACGCTGTCAACTACAGTACAGCCTTGATATACTAGAAGCTGTTTGAAGCTTAAGGATGACAAAACAGGTTAATGACAGACATCACTAATGAGCCTTGTGTAGTTATTGCTAAACAGAGGCAGACCAGTGACAGGCTTTAAAAAATGGGGGGTGGTACTGTGGTACAGTCCAACTAGTTACAGTGTCTGTAGTCTAGCCTACCACAAACAGGCCAGTTGCACAAAGCACCTGAAGTGTCCTACCTTAGATTTGACAGCAAAGGTCTAATTTCTTTTTAGGTTGGGGATTAACCAAGGTAAGGAAATACCTCAAATATTTAAGCAATATTTTTAAGGAAACCTTAAATAGAAATAGGCCTACTTAAGTTTGTGCAACAAGTTTAATTTAAGGAACCCTTAAATCAGACCTTAAGGGAAAAATCTTCCCTGACTCTGAGGTGTTTTGTGCAACTGGGCTCAGGTGCCCATGGAAACCCAAGGTCCAATCCGGCACTGTCCCCTCTGTCCCCTCTGTCCTATCAGAGTAAGCTAAAGGCAAAAAGACAGAAATGTCTCAGCTGGGCTGTAGGTTCTCAAAACTATGTTATGCAAGATATGTAAGATGACCCACATACATATACTATGCATATTTGCCTATTGATTGTAGATTTGCATTTCAGTGCGAATGCAGGTAGTTCTATGAAAGAATGAAAGGCTGAGTTGGCATGTGTGTCTGGATTGGTTTCTTGGAATTCTAAATTTTAAGTAGGGTAATTTGTCCTTTGGCAGCTTATCATCTTTGCTGTATATTCAAAACATCATTTAGAAGAGGCTAGAAAGGTATAGGCTACTTTTCCAACTATAACAACTGGCTGACCAGCTGGGATGTAGGTTCTCAAAAATAGTACCAGCCTGCAAGTAACTGTAGTCAGGCTTTGAGGTCATGACCAGATACTGGAGCAAAAATGATTTAGTGCAGTATGTCTGGTTATGTAAGATGACCCACATACATAAACTAATACATATTTGCCTATTGATTGTAGATTTGCATATCTGTGCGTATGCAGGTAGTTCTATGAAAGAATGAAAGGCTGGGTTGGCATGTGTGTCTGGATTGGTTTCTTGGAGTTCTATAGCACTCCAAGCATTTCATTCACTTATGCCCCTGTTCCCACACAGCTTAAGAAGCCCTTCCTAGGGCACTTTGAAAAGCACTATCTCCCTCACAAACAACCTCACCACTCGCTAATACTTGGACACTTGCCTCAGGCGCGTCTTTCTATATGCAAATTCATGCGTCACCCTGACACCTTTAAGATGTTTAATATTGGTTTGTGATGCATTATATAAACGTAAGCCCATGCAGTCCCTGTGACTTCCTCCCTCTGTCTTTCACACATACAGTACATACTCGCTCTCTCTCTCTCCCTTTCTCTCTCTCTCTAGACTGTTCTGCATAAAGTCTATGTATTTTGCTTACAATAAAACAGAATTGCATTTTAGATTGCCTTTAATTTATAAGATCCTGGAAAAAGCTATCTTTATGCAAATTTCAGAAGTGTTAAAGGAAAATTACATCTTGGAGAAATTTCAGTCTGGTTTTCGCTCTATGCATAGCACAGAGACTGCTCTTGTCAGAGTCACTAGTGATCTTCTAATGGCTGCTGATTCTGGTGATCTTTCTGTTTTGGTGCTGCTAGATCTTACTGCTGCCTTTGATACAATTGACCATTCAATTTTAATCAGTAGACTGAGAGAATGGGTTGGCCTAACTGGACCTGTTCTAGACTGGTTCATATCCTATTTGTCAAATAGGACTTTTTCTGTTTCGATAGGTCAATTTACCTCCTCTACTGCAGTTATTACCTGTGGTGTCCCCCAAGGATCAATTTTGGGACCGATATTGTTCTCTCTGTACATGTTACCTTTAGGACATGTTATTCGCCGTCATAATATTTCATTCCACTGCTATGCTGATGATACTCAGTTGTATCTATCAGTCAAGCCTAACATAGTCAACAAATTTAGTGCTCTACTACATTGTTTAGCTGATGTGAAAGACTGGATGTCTCAAAATTTTCTGCAGCTGAAACAAAGTTTCCAGTCACGCTCAGGCTTTTCTTGGTCACTTAACCGCAACTACAGTACCAAGACTACAACTAGAAACCTGGGCGTATTATTTGACTCAGATCTAAAATTTGACCATGTAAAAGCACTTCAGTCTTGTTACTACCAACTCAAAAATATCTCTAAAATTAGGTCAATGTTATCTTTAAAGGATACAGAGAAACTCATTCATGCATTTGTATCCTCCAAATTAGATTATTGCAATGCCTTATTCACTTGTCTAAATCACCAGTCTATCAGCAGACTACAGACTGTTCAGAACTCAGCAGCCAGGCTCTTGACAAGAACTAAACGTGGGGAACACA
>JASCQY010000010.1:17855598-17880342 GCA_030264315.1 Sardinella tawilis
ACACACACACACACACACACACACACACACACACACACACACACACACACACACACACACACACACACATATACACATACGCACAAACACACAGACGTGCATACACATACACAGTCACACATGCGTACATACAGACACATACACACACACAAACACACACATACAAACATATGCACAGTATTCCATGCATAGGCCTACATACAAACACACACACACACACACACACACACACACACAAAAGCACACACACCCCATCACCTCTCCACAGGTCGTCAGGACAGAGGGAACATTCGGTAAAACGGGAGCATTTGTCTGTCACTTCCAAAATAGCGACTCACTGCCCCCTCAGCTCCTCTCCAGTGGTCTGCCCATTAGCGTCCACCACCTGCACTCTCTGGCTGTCTGTCTGTCTGGCTGTCTGTCTGTCTGTCCAATGGCTTTCACTCCATGCCTTTAGCTCAGTCCTCTCATGGTGCCCAGCTAAATGCCCCCATGAGAAACTCCTCAAAGCTGTGGCTAACGCCGTAAGAATCATGATGTTGTGCTGACAACGTCTCGTCTGGCAGACTAGAGTGTCACTCCCCTCAGACGGTCGACTGTGTCTGTTGGCTTGAGGAGCGAAGACAGGGCCAGGCGAAGGCATACAACATGGAGGTGCTTTTACAAATATAGCTGGAAAGAATCCATTGACTTGTTCCGTATCTAACTGTAAATGTGACTGTGTGTGTGTGTGTGTGTGTGTGTGTGTGTGTGTGTGTGTGTATGTGTCTTCCTCCGGGCCAGACCAAGGCTACACCAGAGGACTGATGTGATATCAAGTTACTGTGTCAGCCAATCCAGCCTTCGGCCACCAAGTGAGTAACCAATCAGGCCTTAGGCCAGTGAGTGGGGAGCCAATCAGGCCCAGGGCTGCTGGGATGAGGACACAAAGTGATGAGAATGATCCCTAGACTGACCTCGAACACTACAACAAGGAAAAGACCCACAGCTATTTGAGTAGGCGCGTGTGTGTAAGTGTGTATGAGTGTGTATGAGTGTACAGTATGTGTGTGTGAGAGAGAGGGGGGGAGGGAGTCCATTGAGAGTGGTATCCTCTTCATATAAACTGCAGTACGACATTAGTCAGTTTCTCCACTTGATCATATGTGAAGAATACTACATCAACACACACACACACACACACACATATACAAACATTTATACAAGACGCCCTTACGAGAGTTTACATACTGATTTATTAGTAAGCATTATGTACAAACACAAACTACACACCAATTAAAAATACTCTCCACACAAACAAACTAAACAAACACAACTGATCTACAATAACACACCTTATATGTAGATTAGCACTAAATACATCTCACTCCCACACACACACACACACACATACACACACGTTGCATACACATAGAAAAGTCACGCACAGCCTCAATCACCCACACACATGTCTGTCAAACCCTTCAAGTGTTGCCGATCAGAAGGGAATCCCTTTGTGTGTGGGCATGGAGGTGTGTGTGTGTGTGTGTGTGTGTGTGAGGTGTGCGGAGGTGTCTTGCATAAGGCTCGGGGCCCGGCTGATCCCAGAGGAATGTAGCCCTGCAGTCCTATTGCTGGCACGGGCTGGTTTGCCAGTAAAGGGGTGTGTTGGGACAGGTTGGGCTGGCAAGGCACAGAGTGCGGAGGTGTAGCGCACAAGATTCCGGGATCTGACGAAGACTGCCGGAACCCGTCGGAGCCTGCCAGCCAATCAGGGCGCGCGCGAAGACAAATGGAGCACAGCTGAGCGCACCTGTTGATGGGAAGTGTCGGACAAGGTGTGTGAGCTCAGGTATGTCCGTTTTACCGGAATCATCAATTAACATCGTGATATAATAATTTCCAAGATGGCAATGAGCAATGATCACGGAGCGTGTTTGAGTGGGTGTTTACGGGCACCCGTGCCTCCTTGAGACTGACCCCAAAGCCCAAATGTCAGCAGAGTCACAGGTAGGATGAAAGGATGCGCAACCGGTGGGAAATGTGAGGCAATCACTGGAGGGATCACTCTAGCCCGGGGTTCCCTGTTTGCGTGACTGTGCGTGCGTGCAGCCGGGTGCCAGAGCCGACCCCCGAGTCAAATGTCAGCATAGCCGCTCGCTGAATCACAGGACGGGGGAAAGGCGAGAGCCCGACTCAGGCCTTTCTGCACGACTTCAGTGCTCCGCTGCTCCACACACACAACACGAGCGCCTTGAGTTCTACACAAATACACATATCCACCTACACAAACACAGCATTATGCACAGGTACACTCTAGACAAACATGCACAAACACACACACACACACACACATGCATAAACACATATCCCTCAGTAAATTGTGGTGGAGGACAGCTTTGAGAGGGTCCATGGACAAGCCCACAAGATTCTAAGAGCTGAAACATTCACAGATGACAAACTAAGCATCCCCACCTCCAAGTGCTTCAGCGTGACCTCAGTGACCTCATACTCCCTTTCTACAAAAGACCATTTATGTCTTTTAAAAATCTTTCGGACTCATGATACTCAGACAAAGAACAATTTATTTGAAAGAAATACATATTTTTATTCCAAGAACACGTGTTCCATAATTATTGACGCTTCTGCATTCTGTGCGTTGATTGTATAGCTTAGCCCACTGGTTTACTCGGCTTATTGGCTGGTTGTATTGATTAACTACAGCACAGACCAGTAGGCATGGAGGGCTCGTTGGTGTTTTTTGCCCTCAAAGGTGCTACTACTACTGTAGGTAGGTGAGGGTTAGGGTTAGGGTCAGGGACGTGCCATTCAGGCAATTCTGCCTGGAAGGTTCCGTTGAGGGCAAAAAACACCATTGAGTGCATGGAGCTCTACAATAATTCCCCAACACAAGCCAACCCACCATGAGACAGAATATCCCAAATACTTTATTCCATCTGACCATAGAACATGATCTATGAAATGTCCCAATAGCATTGAGTAACTCTAGTTTTTTTAAGTTGTGATTAAATGACACAAAAAATTTCCCCTTGGTGTGCATTTTAAATATATTGACACTTCTGATTTTTTAAGACTTTTTGATTTTAAGCCTTTCTTGTCTCCCTCTGCAATATGCGTGGGGGCAAGTTTGTCATAGTTTCAGTTAACTGGAATTTCTTAATCATTGTTTTAACTGCAAATGGGGCATTTTCAAACAAGTACCTTTTTTATAGCCATTCACTGTCTCACAGAAGTGAGCAAGCTTTCTCGAATGCATTTCAATTGTGCAATCTCTTCCATTTCCCATGATGAAAAATGACTAGGACATTTAACATCGGATTCATGAAGTCATGGAATACTACTTAAAATTCCACACTTTGGTTGACTTAGGGGGAGATGAAGATTGAAAAAAAAATGTAGCAACTGTACATATTACTTCTCAAATTGTCTTGATGTGGCTATAATTTTGCAGGTTTTGATTTTAAATCTTTTTGATGCAATGTGTTTTCTTCAGATCAATTTGCTTCCTTTTGGTTGGATTATTCACTATCATTTGCATATTTGTGAGACGAAGAGCATTTAAAAAGTTTTTTATTGTTCATTTCACTTTACAATTGTCTTCACCATGAGGTGCCACTATTTATGGAGGACAGGCTCCGTGGACAAGGCCAGAAGTCTGCAAGGGTTGCAACATCTACAGCAGACTATCTTCATCTCTATGTAGGCCTGCTTTCCCAGACGATGTCTGTGTGCTCTCACATTCCCTTTTCAGACAAGGCATCATACAGTAGATTCATGTGTTCACTTACAACACTTTTGTATTTTCGGAATCCTTTTGACATATTATCATATAAAATATAACATATAAATCCAATCAAAAATCCTATTGACATATAATCCATGTAAGACCGGTGACTTGTAAGTGGTTGCATGTGACCCCTTCTAACCTTCATAATCAGGCCAGGAAGAACACCAACGCATTGACATTTACTAAATACTTGTCAGGCATGACAGCGTGACTGTGTGCACCATTCTGTCAGCACTCACACACAACATGCAGGTTCTCCCTCTCTCTTTCTCTCGCACACACACACACACACACACACACACCAACTCCTGTTACGGCTCATTCATCTACTCCCACTAAAGATGTACCAGTTTGTCTTGGTTGACTTTAAGCTAATCAAAGCGGTGTCTGCACAATGGGATGAATGCTTTTGGCTGTTGTTTCATCATCTCTGCTGACAGCTGACTCACTGCTGAAGTGAGAGGTTGATGTTGCCGCACAGGTACAGCCATAATCTCAATCCCGTCAGGTACTTGGGCATTCCTCTGCTATGAGCCGCTGCTTACTCAACAGGCTCTGAGTCTATCGGTGTGAACACGAGGACTTTGCTTAAACAAACTCGTAACAGGTAAGAACCACACACACACACACACACACACACACAGACACACACAAGTAACACTCGCTGTGGAAACACCCACACACACTCGGAGACATGCACGCTAACTGATCCACCAGATAGTGAAATGCCATGCCCTACCCAATGTAGGGTTATCCAGTATATGCATCCAGTGAGCTTTGAGGCACCTACTGTACAGTCATCAATATCTTAATAATAATCTTAACAATATCTTAATAATACCACAATGGAGGACTGCCAGAAGTCGACTCCAAAAGTCAAAAAGTCAAGCTTTAGTCATGGACAAAAGACTTTCATGTGAATGAACAAACAACACAGAAAAGAATTTGTGGATTTGCTTTTGTCCGAGAGCTGGTCAGTGGGTCCGGCGGCCATGATTGTTTGGAGAGAAGCAGCATGGCTGCATGCAACAGGCGCAAGTGCAGCACTGGGCTCCAATCCCTGCCACCAGCAGACCTGCACAGACTCGCTGGCATTTACACTCCTCAAAACTGACCTTTGGAGGAGCACAAGTGTGACTCATACACACTCCCTCCCTACATGTACCCTACACAGTCGACTGGGGGAAGCCCCTTACCCACTCTCTCAGAGCTAGCAGCCTATTGCACACACACACACACACACACACACACACACACACACACTACATTCAAATATATACACTTGGCTGCTTGCTGTGTGTGTGTGTGTGTGTGTGTGTGTCTTAACTTCCACCATTACCACACTCAGTACTATTCTACATAATCCATCTCTGATAATCTGGCCAGTGCATCTGGTTTCATTCTTACAAGTACTTATCTTTTCAATTTTTTAAACAATGACTAAGGCCCTGTTTAGACTTATTTAAATATTCTTACAAACACATTTTTAAATCAGTTTGTGCCTTCTGTTTACATGTAGGCCTATTTAGAATTTTATTACATGTTATTTTTTTAAACGCAATTTAAAGTAGGGATATTTCAAAATGCTGGATTCTGTGGATATGTGTGAATGCAATTAAAAAAAATAAACAGACAAAAAATATCTGTGTGTAAAAATCTCAATTTGTGTAAATAAATATAGTATAGCAGTATTCAAGTCCCTGTATAAGCAGGGATAATCAGTACAGACTATAGATATAATCTCTTCCATCACTCTGCCATGGAGGCCTAAATAGCTACAATTATGCCTGAAGTCTTTCAAGCACAGATGAGTTGGTCAAATCTTATTTAAAGATTTTTTACCAACAAAGAATATTTCAACAATACTGCAATATTGTGATTATGCTACTTTAATAACAAGTTGGGACAAATATTTTTGGAAGGGATTGGAGGCTAAATTGAAGTTGGTTTATTATTATTAAGGTAATATTTAGTGCTGTCCCATGTAAGTTGCATATTAGCATAGATAAAAGAGATTGGAGGTAAGAAAGTTGAAAGTTCTGCCATCTGAACTTTGAGATTCCCCTAACAGAGTCATGATTCTATGGGCACATCAGGCCCACCTTCAGACTGGGAAGGATCTAAGATCTGTAAAAGGCCGAGTTGCAAAGCTGCAGAGCTTGTGTTGCACAAGAGCGATTACGGTCAGAGGAGTGGGACTGCAATATGCCATGTGTCTGATTCATAGAGGTGGCATGCGGGACATACCTGCTGTCTGGTGATTGACAAAGGAGCAACAAGCCTGTGGTATTTACTCTCTGAAGGGCATGTGGTGCAGAGTATTTGTAATTAACCAGATACTCATGTCTTTGCATGCAAAAGAGGTGATTCCTGTAAGCAACTTAGTGACTGGCGGAGTTCCTCTGACACACTGTGACCTCCAACTCCATGCTGTATTTTGGGATTATCTTCAAATCAGTTATGACCCCAGAGCACTTCTCAGTTCTTAACTCAGACTGAACATCAGTCTGGGGCTTCTTCATTACTCACTTCCAGTTTCCAAGGGATGAATCAACACTGCTGCAGTCATTGGGTTCAAAACCCAGCCGATTAGCTTATGTGCTATGGGTGAAATGAGTGAACTACATCACACTATTGATCTGCTTAAATTAAAACATTTTTAATTTATTTTATACCTCAAGTCATATCATATAGCCTACAGTCTGGAACAATTATGACATAAACATAATGAACACATAAAAAAAACAATATATAAATAAAAAAGTGATAACACCTCATCAAATGTCTAATCATTTTATGATAGGCCTATATCAATATCATCAATATGATAATGTTTTGTAGGCCTATTACTCTTTCACAAATAGAAATTCACAACAAATAAAAAAGATCAATATCTAGGCTAGACATGCATGACATGGCTCATATGCTGACAGAAGTATACACAGACAGCCTACGGCGCTTCCCCTCACAGCAACCTCAACATGCAACATGACCTGATATCCAAATCACTGAACTTTCGCTTGTAGCCGAGACGTGTTGGCTTCTAGGCTATACCACATACGGTAGGGTCCTGCGTCAATCAGCCCACTCGGGGGAAAAAAATACCCATGACTGCTCTTATTCGAAGATCAGACGGGAGGAGCAGAAGTCCGTCATGTTTTTCAGTAGCCTACTCTGAAGTTGACCGAGTGCTCCTCATCCGAATCGGTGCGCGCGCCAGACTCTTGTGATGGAGATCAGGCAGTGGGTTGAAGTTCATGGAAAGGGTATTCCCCACGGTCGTACGTTTTTTGTCCACTTCACCCTGCGAGGATGCGAGGAGGGGGTTGCACAGCGGTGAAAAGTAGGCTATTAGATGTGGTCAGTTTTTCTCCATGCGCGTGCAAGTAAGGCAAAACTTTCCTTTACATGGCGAATCTATTTCCAACTACTCCTAAATGGTCTCCCAAACCCTAGGATATAACATTTAGAACGATGTAGGGTGAACACTGGCAAGATAAAATCTGACATAGCTGTAGCCTACAGTCCATACAGTCTCTGTTTTTAATAGCCTACGTAGCACTAGGCTACGCGTCGCAGCAGGCGAGGGACCTCTCGCTTTTCAAATAGCCTAGATGATCAAGACGTCTATGAATAAAACGGCGTGTGATTTAGTCTAGCTATAGGTTTTGCTAAATAAATCATCTAGTCCACGTGAAACGAGTCAGTGAATTCTATTACCTAACTTTTGGGAAATAAAAATTTACTGACATTACAAGCCAACAACTATAGTTTCTCTGGGTCCACAGAGTCAGGTTACGCCTGCCCCGTTGGCCAGTTTAATATCTCTCGCCAGTTCTCACTTCCATTAGGTAGCTCTTGTTACAGAGCGGGGGTATCATGAGGTTGTTCCCTGGCAAGAAGAAACGGGGACACACGCTTCCGCTAAAAATACCTGTCTACGACTATATTTGGATTGGCTGGATCACAATCAAATTTCTAAAATAAACGGTCCCGCCCCGGCACAATGAATGGAACTCTGCTATCACACACCGCCGTGCAGCCCACTGCTATATTTAGTATCGGCGCTTGCGTCAATCACGCGCCTCAGTGCGTCAAGCCCTCGCTCCGCCCCCGGAGGCTGATCATTGGCCAGAATTAGAACGTGGCCAACAAATTACGTGTCTTGTGATTGGCTATCTTTGATTTACTGTTAACTAAAGCTACAGTAACCTAATTTATCTGCTCGGGTTGTGTGCCCACCGCGATCAATTCCAGCAGTGCAAAATTAGGGCCAAAATAACATATCACGCCCTTGTTTACTCTTCAAACTCAATCACCTGACCATGCATCACTACAGATGGCTAAAAACTGTGCAATCTGATGCGGGGCTGCTCTTAAGAATCTAGGTTGAATCTTGCGCTGTCATGCGGTCAACAGGTGCGCTGTCAGCGTTCAGTCAGCAAAACATAGGCTATGTAAGCACACCAGAGATTGCCCCTGACAGTTGTAAACGCAGATGAACTGACCATGCACGATGAATAGGCCACTAAACACAATCCAAATGCAGAAGTTTACAGCCTTCGTTCGTACTCTAAAGCCTCTAGCATCTAATGTACGGACTCCTGCGCTCATCGTAAATTTGGGAGAGAAATACGCACGCATTCACACATTCAAAATTGCCTAGTCTTCTTATTAGGTTGTCCGATGATGATTCTTTGGCCTACCTTGACTAAAAGTTGCCATTGCGTATGTTAAAGTGAAGTTTACATAAACCACAGCGGTCAACAACATTGCCCTAATAAAACCATGTTAGAGTTCGCAGATCCCCATGAAAAGTCGGTGGCGGTCGCCCTGTTTTGCTTAGCCCTGTCACTGAGTCGCAAGATCAACTCCCCCTACCGACAACTCTCTCTTCCTTCTCTCCCTAGCTCTTTCTGGCACGCGGGAGGAAGGCTTATGTGTCTACTGTACAGGGCTACACAGTGGACTCAACGTCACCCGCGCCATGACGTCAATGCGACGTCGCGCATTCCAGCCTCTCTATGCAGAAGCCCAACACATAAATGTGCTATTAGACTTTCTCTCCCGCAGCCTCCACATAAACAAAGGCACATTGCAGCTCGAGCCCGGCGCATCAGTCACGCGAATACTGTCAAACGCGGACACCACGGAAAACCTTAAGTAGTGGAGTAGGACTACTCGTCTTACTTTTTTCTTTTTCTTTTTTTTTTGGACAGAGGAAACAACACATTATATTTCTTGTAATTGTTGCTATGCGGATCGAACGTCAAACTAAACAGTGACTACTAAAAGGCACAAAAATATATTTTTTTACCGGAACAACCAAATGCACAGGATATTTTAAGGAGGTTCAAAACACATGTAAAGACGGAACCACTACAGCAATCAAGTAAGTACCTTTTTCATTATAAACTCATTTCGAATTTTAAGGAGGGTAATTAATTTATCTTTCACATATGAAGAAATTGATACATGTAGGCTATTGTCTGGACGCTTTGTTGCCTGGTTTAGTTTAGCCTAGAAGAGGGTACTAGACAACTTTTCGTCCTTCGTGAGAACGCGGTGACCTGTTGAACACTCGGAGCCGAGCGGTGCGTCTCAGAATCGGGACTTCGTTGTGCGCTGTCGCTGGCGGCAGATGGATGGCTCTGAATCCCAATTTAATTTGCGAAAGGTATCATATTCTTTCCCGTTGTCATGGAAATTGAATGCCTCTTCAACACCACGGCGAAGCGGCAGTTGTGAGAGGGGCTTTCTCTGTTGCGGGAAGTGTAGAACAGCACAGTGCGAAGCACAGCTTTATTACAACTGTACTATTATACCAGAGTGTCTCTGTGAATCACTTTTTTGGTGGTTGATGTAACTACAACATATTTAGTTGATGCATCTTTATGTGAATGTATTCTTTCTGATATTATTTTACCTCACATTTGCCTTGGCTACTGGCTGCTATAGTTTATTCCATTCATTCATTCATTCATTCATTCACTTATTCAGATAGCTTATGCATTTCTTTTGAGAGTATACTTTAGTTCTTATCTCATTAGTATACATACACACACACACACACACACACACATATATATATATATATATATAGGCTATACATAATATAGATAGATAGGTAGGTAGGTAGGTAGGTAGATAGATAGATAGATAGATAGATAGATAGATAGATAGATAGATAGATAGATAGATAGATAGAGCCTAAGTTGTTTGGTTGTAAGACTGTTTGATTGGTTGGCAGAATGAAGACACTCCTTCTTGAGGCTCTGGCAAACTAATTTAAATATGCCGCCCAGGAGTGTTTCATTTGGCCTACCAATATGTCTGTCTCCACCGACACACCGACAGAAATGCCGAACGTTTTTAGTGAAAGGTCACTGACTTTTCTTCGGTTGAGACATACAGGCCTTTGGCGCAGTGTAAACACCACAGAAATGGTCACCATTCATTCAATCTCATATCAGCACAATGATTTAAAGGCTTTTTCTTTTTATCATGGCCTGCTAGGACCATTGGAGCTGTGTTGAAGTATAGGCTAAAATAATTGCTTAGATTTCTTCAGAAGTGTGAGTGTGTTTGCGTGCGTGCGTGTGTTTGTGTGTATTTGTATAGCGTATGTGTGAGCATGTGCGTGTGTGTGTGTGTGTGTGTGTGTGTGTGTGTGTGTGTGTGTGTGTGTGTGTGTGTCAAGACCTGTTCTTCTCCCTTCAGATTTACTGTACTTGTATATCCCTGCTTTCTTTCTCCTCTCGTCTTCTTTCGGTCTGTTTGCTTGTGGGGACTCTCTCTGTCTGGCTTATTGGAGCCAGGGGCAAATGCGTGTTTAGAGGCTCTCTTGCCGTTCTCTAGGTTACCAGAGCGCAAGATCAGAAGTGTGTGTGTGTGTGTGTGTGTGTGTGTGTGTGTGAGAGAGAGAGAGAGAGAGAGAGAGAGAGATTCGGACCATGTAAGCTAACTTTTTGTGTGGGTGTGTGGTGGATGGAATTTCATGCTCCTCTTGTCTTTTCAATGTGGCCGAATCTCTAGGTCTGATGGTGACGTGTGTCTTTGAAGTTGATGTGAAATTGCTATGAAAGCGCTTGGTCACACGGGTTCAAATCATTTTCTGCTCATGTCCGGGTGACGGAGGACACTGATGGTCTCGCTAACGGGACTTTGTGCCTGCAGGTTTCAGGAAGAGGGCGCTAGACCCTTGTAAATGTCCTTGGTGGCGCGCGCCCGGGTTTATAGAGCTGGGTTGAATACACACACACACACACATGCACACACTCTTTCTCACAGACACACACAAGTGCGCACGGGGAGACGTCGGGAGAGATCTCAGGTGAATGTCTTGCTTTGGCTCTTTCTCATTATTTAGTTAGAAAAGGTACAAAATTCACACAGACGTATGGCGTGCATTTCATTTAGGCAACTGGTTGGATTAATGATGGAAGTACTCATTTCTTAAATTCAAATACAGAATGTAACATGAAGTAAATGTTCTCCAGCACGCTACGCACTTTTTCTTTATTGTTTGTATTTTCCTTAATATGTTCAGTTCAGTGTCCTGTCCAATATTGTTCCCCTCATGCACTCAGTCTGTCTTTTCCTGTCTGTCTGTGGGCACGCTTTGTCCCTACAGCTCCTTCTTTTGCAGTCTATATGCGCCTTAAAATATGTGCACTAGTATTTATTTGCTACTTTACTTGTTCAGTGTTTGGTTCATGTCCATGTCAAATCATGTTTATTTTTAAGACTTACTGTAGACTACCACATAGCCTGCTTGCTTATTTCAAGTAGCCTATAGTAAGAACTCCTAAATTATTACCAACTTAATTTTCCAATGATTTGTAAATAAAATTGTTTAAAAGTGCCTGCCAACTCATTCCTTATTTCAACTATTTTCTAATTTCAACTCATCAAAATGATAATTTCTCAATGTTTTATGCACTGGTTTGGTTTATTTTGCGCCGTTGACAGTCTTTCATTGCGCCTAAATTTTTAACTTGACGCCCCTATTACTTTGGAAAGTAAAGGGAATTAAATTGTAGATGAGAGCTGTACGCACAATACCCGGTAAGTGCGGTGAGATGCGCGAGTTTTGTTTTTGGTATAAGGTTGACCGCAAAGCGCGCGCGAAAAAGCTTAGTAACAGACTTGAGTATAGTTTCTGTCATTATTTTCGTTTCTGATGTGACTCCGGCTTTCAACATTGATTTTGTTGTGGGATGTATATGTCTTTTCGACCCATGTTCTGTATATTCATGGTGCTTTTTTCTGTTGATGTATTCAGTCTAAAGTTTGGTTAATGTTAGAACAGTCTGAAATCGGTGGAGTTTAACTGGTTGTTCTGTTTTAGGCGCTGGTTCGGAAGAGCGCCCCCAGCCTAGCTCCGACCCACGAGTACCGGACACATCCTCTGAGGCGTCTGCCGACACCCGCACCATCTCCCGCACCACTTGCAAACCTACCACAATTCAGCGAGCAAAACTCACACGAGGTAAGCTTGATAAGGACCAACTGCTGTCACATTATAGCCAAGCAGAAACCAAACTAAACTATATCTCTGTCAATTTAACATGGAAATGTGAATGATGGTGTGGACTGTTGTCTAAAATTAGTGTAGGCCTACATACTGCTTAAATTTGAGCTTATAAATCATTTTGAAAACCGACTTTCCCAGAAAGTGATTTAACGAGTTGTAGAAAATTGGTTGTATCATCCCAGGCGTGCAGTATGCTGTCAAGCTGTTTACCATAGCTCACTGGGACATTTTTGATTTGGAAATATCAGCACAGAATAGGGATATAACAAATCGGGTGTGTGCAGAGCGCCTACACGTGTGTTTTGTTTTCATCTGATCGTCTGTGGGCGCATGAACGCAACTTTGTCTCCAGGCTACTCACCTGCAACATCAGGCTATGGTGCACGCATATTTTAAAAAATATGCAGTCAAATATAATCAATTAATTTTCTGACAATACATTTTCCAGTATTGTCATATTGAAGTAGGCAATTCTATTTAAATTAAGGGAGCGGTCTGTCAAATAAATTCTATATTTGTCAAATAAAACTGCTGAAAAAATCTGTATGTAGCTACGAACGTGCTCTGTTGAAGCAATTAATCAAGTGTGTATTTTATGGAGAATATAAGCGCTACGTGGTTTTGTGTGTATGAAAGTGTACGTGAGAGAAAGAGGGAGAGGTATTGATTGTGTGCCGTTCATCTTTCGTTTATTAGATCTATGGCACTGAAGCGATGAGCAAACACGCGCATTTATTGGAACAGCTGCATTTTGTCCATCTAAAATGCACTCCCCGAGGTTAGAATCTATTTTACCCTGTGATCCTTATACACATGCACAGACTGCATTCATTCACTGCACACTGCCTCACAAAACTATGGCTACTTCTTTTTCTTACACACACACACACACACACACATACACACTGTACTTGCTTTGGTAAAGGGAAATTATGCCTGGACTTTGGGTTTCGTCATCATTAAAGGAGGATAGTCCAACCCAAACAGACAGGTCCGCATGAAGCTATACTCACATGCACTTCTCTGTTACCCTGTGCACGGTGTTTTCGGGTTGTCAGTTTCTAAATTGTGCATTTGTGTGTGACCGTGTGTCTAAATTGTGCACCAGTGTGTGTGTGTGTGAGTGTGTGTGTATGTGTGTACATATGGGTGAATGTAGGTGAGATTGCTTTTGCAATAGTCTGCATTGTTCCTGCTGAAGGTCATGAACTCTGACCTTAAAATGACTGGACCTTTTTATAGATCTAACACTATCCCGTTTCAGTGAGACACTGTCAATGAGATGTCATGGTCCTTCTCCCATCTCTCTCTCTGCGTGGCTGTGTGTGGACTGACTATGGAGTGTGTGTGGAGGGTGCTGAGTCTCTTCTATACCTTTGCTTCACAACCTTCCTTTTCAAATGGAATATGTTGTGTTGTGGTCATCAATGCCTCAATTCTACTGGGATGTACTCTATGCTTTAGGATAAGCATGCATTTGCACACACTCTCTCTCTCTCTCTCACACACACACACACACACACACACACACAGTGTGAGAGGAACAGAGGGAGAGAGGAGAGACAGGAAGCCCTGAAAAAAAGAAAGGACATTTGACTCACTCAGTGAAGTCCCCCTGTTCTAGATGACATCATTGCCCCTTGTATCCATGACGACAAAGCCGAGTTGTGTTTGCCCCCCCCCCCCCCCAAGCTGACATCACACGTGTTTGCGTGCGCGCATGGAGAGGGGAAATATGTGTGGGCCTGAGACTTGAGAAGTGGGCATTATTGTTTGCAACAGGTCCGTTACAATAAGACAAATTGTAATTGGCATGAATAGCATGCGTTTTGGAGATATTTGTTTGTTTATTCATTTATTTATTAGCCTCGACTCTTATCTATGTGATTTGCTGATTGGTGACTTTTTCGTGTTGTTGAAAATGTGCTTTGTGGGATGGTCATGTGCGCCTGCGCGCGTGTCTGTGTGAGCGGGTGTAAAAGCAGAGTTAAAGAGGCGTACATAATTGATAAGTCTGATTTTCCTAAATACACATGACGCTAGCGATTAGCGAGGAGCGGCCAGACGACAGACGCGGGATATGAGCGTCAATGGGGCTGGTGATGTGTGTACTCTTCCCCGCCCGAGAGATGAGCAAACACTGGACACACACACACACACACACACACACACACACACACACACACACACACACACACACACGCACAGCCCCCTACGCACATAGCCGACTCAAACAGCTGTGTTGGAGGTGCGTTTCTGTGTTTCCATTATGCAATTTTGCTCCGATGGCGTGCAGCGTCGTTTAGGAAATACCAATATGACAACACACGTTTTTTCCCTCCTTCGAAATAAAAATAATTGAATATTCAATCCTGACTACTGACTGAAAAAAAAAAACATAAAAAAATAGTAAAAACGTAAATAACAAAATAACAACAATATTATTAGAACACCAAAACAACATATTAGAATTAGGCTATAACTAATAATTGGTGATATGGACATGGTCTTTTGCAGCTTTGTGTGTATGCCTGTCTGTCTTTGAGCACAGAGTATTACTTTGCATTCTTTACTAACTTGCATACTAACATCAGGGCCTGTCTTTGAGCACAGAGTACTACTTTGCACTCTTTACTAACTTGCATACTAACATCAGGGCCTGTCAGCATCTTCCTCTCTGAATGCACTACTACTAAACACCGGACAACCCACCAACCCCCCTCTGTCTCTCTCTTCCCCTGTACCCCCCCCCCCCCCCCTCCCAGACATGCCTTGTGTACAGGCTCAGTACGGCCCGCCGCCCCCGGGGTCCAGCTACTCCTCCCAATCCGTTGGTTACCACGGAGACTACGGCTCTGACCTCATGAACCCTGACTATGCCAAGCTGGACCTGGGCGCTGGAGAGATCTCGGCGGCGGCCACGACCTCTCTGCCCAGCTTCAATGTGTTTGTGGAGAGCAGCTACGAGCCGCCCAAGCCCTCCTGCCTGTACCAGCTGCCCTCGGTGCGGCCCACCATCAAGAAGGAGGATGAGCCCTACCCGACGGGGCCGAGCCTGTCCATGGGCCAGGGCGACGAGGCGCTGGCGGGCGGCTCCATGTACTTCAAGCAGTCTCCGCCCTCCACTCCGCCCACCCCGCTCCCGCCCGGCCCCCACGGTGGCGCCTTCTTGTGGGAGGAGCCTCAGTCCCTGCAGCCCCTCCCCCAGCCGCAGCGATTCGCCCACTTCTATGAGCAGCCGTCCCCTGGGGCCTCCTATGAGGGCATGGGCGTGCAGGTGCGCCCCGAGCGCTCGCCCTCCGACGTGCATGGCCACGGGGGCCACCCGCAGGGGCACCCGCACACGCACACGCACATGTACCAGCTGGGCATGGCCAAGGCCGGGCCGCTGCCCTTCCGCTCGCTGGCCGCCATGGGGGGCTGCCCGGCGCCCCTGCCCTCCCCGCCCACGCGGTCCGGCACGGGCGAGGGGACGTGCGCCGTGTGCGGCGACAACGCCGCCTGCCAACACTACGGGGTGCGCACTTGCGAGGGCTGCAAAGGCTTCTTCAAGGTAAGGCTCACCTGAACACAAATAACCACTCGTACAGTACTGGACACCCATCACATTCAAATACACGTCGCCTTCACATCTAGTTGCCTATTTCTAGACAGGTGTTTTGTTTTTATTGGTTTATCACAGAGTGGGAAGGGAATGGGTTGACTGACATGAACACCTGCACATACTGAAACACACACACATACATACACACACACACACACACACCCTAAACTGTTATGGAGAGCTACTACCATTGTTTGTGACATGTGCCTGCTCTAACATAAGGCCCTTTTGGATTAAAGATGGATAAGAGCACAATGGGCAGCAATCACCATCATTCTTTTTTGGGGGGTTTGTCAAAAGAGCGAGTGTTATGAGCGTCTGAATATTGTCTGTCTTTGGATAAGAATCCTGGGCTCAAAGGCACACAATAATGGTGTGTGTGTGTGTGTGTGTGTGTGTGTGTGTGACATATTTTTTGGTATGACACTTTTTGGCATCCCTGTTCAACATGATATTACAAGCTTGATTACAAGGTGTGTCACCCCTCACTGCAAATTTGAGCCGAACTTGTTGCTGCTGTTGGCTCCTATTGGCATTCCTGCTCCAGAACATGTGACACAACGAACATGACTGACACACACCTACGGCTGTGAGGATCTCAATCAAAGATCTCTCGACAGAAGAGATACGCCATGTCACAAAAAAAAGAGAATTATGACCGCAAACAGAAATGGCCAAAGGACAATTAATATTTAATCTACAGTAAGGTGTGGAAGAATCCCAGGGAGGGAGGAGCTGTAATAGCATAGTGGAAAGTCACACCCTTCCCTCTTACCATGAAGAGTATAGCTGCTCTATAGCGAAAGAAACACACTCACCAACACACACACACACACACACACACAAGGACACATGTGAGATCTATATGGGCTGTATGCATGAATGAAATCCTGTCGTTGGGAATTGAAGTTGAGGTTAGCGTAGCGTAGCGTGCGTTTGTCTCCAGCTCCCTGACACCAGTGAAGGAGTGGCTCTGAGACGGGCAGGGAGAGGTGAGGGGAAGATAATTGAATCTTGCCTGTGGTCGGCTACAGAAATAAATTATCCCCCTTTTCAATTAGTTTCACAATTTGTTTTTATTTAGTAATTAATAAAAGCAGGGGTGGTATGCCAGAGGGTGCAGTAACAATCACACATAGGCACATGCCCATACTGTCTTGCACGCACATATACTCACACTTGCGCACACACACACACACACACACAAAGAAAGATTATTGTCAACTGTTACTAAAATTACAATGCATATAATCACACCCACTGTAGAACACAAACACGTGCACATGCACACACACACACACACACACACACACCCCTGTGGCAAAACATGAAACTGGGTGTCTTGCCAACACATCAACCAAGTCTCCCCCCAAGCAGTTGTGCTCTCTGTCTCTAAATTCACATTTAAACCAGCTTTGTTAACATGACAACAATGACAAAAATACTGAAATAAATATGTAACTCAAAGATTAACTACTAGCAACAAGCATGCACAAATCTGTTGTCCAAAAGCAAAAATAGCCATGAGTCTGTCTCCTCAACTGTTAATAGTAGGCCTAATATTTATAAAAATGAAATAAAAAAATCTCCGCTGGCCTTTTCGATTTGTTATGTGCTCACTCTAACACACACCTTATTATGTGTACAAAAAAATGCATTAAAAGATGAATTTTAATTTTTCTGAAATGTTTTGGAGAGGCTTTTAGCTTTTCATTCCATTCAGTAGACATTTTTCACATTCAAAACCAATTGTTTCCTGTGAATTTGTTATAAATCCGCAATTCTATACAATTAATTATTTTAATGGACTACTCATACATATTAAATATTTTAAATGTAAAATATGCAGACAGTATTTTTGTTTAATTTGCCACAGAAAAAGGGATGATTTGGGATTAATCAAATCACATTTCATATTTCATATATCAAGTATGGTCACTAATGCATTCAATTATTTCATCATGCGCTCCTCGATATTGCTTCTCTCTCACAACATTACCATTCCCGAAACATAGCACCATATTCCTCTCACAATGTATGCCCATTCCTAACAATTCCCAAACAATGCATCCTACCACGCTTTCTCTTTCTCTGTCATGTTGTTCTTGGGCTGATGAATTCCCTATCACACACTTCTATCCCAAGTGCTGCAAATAAGGTTTCTGACTGACCCACACAGATAATATATCGGATAAGTATATAGAGTGCAGAATGCATATGCTCACACACACACACACACACACACACACACACACACACACTCCCACATATGCACAGAGCTAGTATTAATAACTAATGGACTGATTTGTGAGTGCTCACCTTCTGACATGCTTCAACTCAGCTCTACTCCCCCTGCCCATGAGAGACTGAGGCAGCTACACATGTGTTAGAGCAGGGTCTCGCCAGAGAGCGCTCCAATACACACTCCACTACAGGTTACTTGGGTAGCCTACATGTGTGTGCATACACACACACACACATCTCTCTATTCCTCAATATCTCCACACACTTAACCAATTAACACTGATCACTGATAAAGACACAGAGTGAGAGAGAGAGGAGGGGTAGCATGAGAAGAGAAGAAAAGAACAGATGAGAGAAGACAAAGAGAGAGAGAGAGAGAGAGAGAGAGAGAGAGAGAGAGAGAGTAGGAGTACGTGTATAGGAGGAGAAGGAGGGCGGGAGGGAGGATTCCCCCGTGGCTCTGTGCTGTGCGGGACCATTAGCACATGTTACATGTCATGGATCCACAGCAGCGTGTCCTACAGGCCCTAGGGAGCACTCTGAGCAGTGGACCGTGTGTGTGTGTGTGTGTGTGTGTGTTTGTGCGCCTGTGTGTGTGTGCATGCGTGCATGCGCATGCAAGTGCCTGCTCAGAGAGTGGTCACTGTCTTTGCTTTGCAACCCCTTTATGTGAGCGAGGCCAAGATTTCGTTTGTTTCGTTTGAGTTGTCATTAAAGACTGTGCCTACTGGTTGGCATGATTAATCGATCCTGTCCACTGGATGCCTTCCTCGGTTGGGTTCTTTCACTCGCTCTCAGACATCTGAAAAAGAACAGGTTTTTCTGACTTCTTCAAGCCCTTTGTTTTACGAGTTTCTTCCGCTCCACTCTTTTTATTTAATTCCGTCTAACCGTTTTAACAGGATTAGACTTAAGGTGCGCCAGTCTGTCACACACACGCATAGGCCTACACATGTGCAAACAAACACACACACACACACACACACACACACACACACACACACACACACATATACACACTCACCTGAATGAGTGTGAATAGACTTGAATAGGATATTGAGCTGTACATGTTTTGACACTGTGGGCCCCTGATACTGCTTTTATTTCCCATGACTCACAGCTCTCTCCTCTGAGAGAATTTAGCACTTGAACACTTTTTCACCCACTTTTGGCCCCTCACAGACCTGTGCAGACAGACAAGCACACACTTACACAGAGCAAGAATTTAAGTTTATTTTTTAATTGTCACGAGATTCTATTTATCAGAAAAAAATCTGCTATTTAGAGATGCTCCGCCTACTATGTCAGACAAAGTTCAACTCAGCAGTCAATAGAACTGTTGTCTTGCCCCTGTGTGTCGTATGTTTGCATCTATAGCCGTGTGTGTGTGTGTGTGTGTGTTTGTTCTCCTTGTCGGGTTGACACCATGTCGAAGTCAATGTAATAGTTGTTTAAAACTGACTGAACATAACATACCCGCCGCCCGTAGACCTGCATTTGCATAATCCTTGAATTTCTTCAGAGCATAATCGTAAGGAAATAATTTCTCTTGTACTTCGCTTGTGCGCACTGGAGCGCTGAATGTGCTAATTAAATTAACTGGTCCATTCGCGATGCATCTTTATCAAATGACAAAAACATGATAGAGAGAGTGCAAACGAAACAGAGAGCGAAGATGCGCGCGCGTGTGCTAAGTGTGTGCTATGAATGGCTGCCCCTCACATTAGATTAGTGCTTAGCGCGTGCAGAAGACCTGCATCCTGTTCATATGCGACTGCTAATGTCACCTAATAAATCGTATACTTGGTAAGGATAGTATCTCTATTTTGCCCATTTTCCACACCCCGCTATGTTTTGTTTAGCCTTCACCGGTTATGTCCGGAAAAGGTCACACTACATAATAACTCTCATTGGTATCGGGGATAAGTATGCACGCACCCTGATCACAGTGATTTACCGGGAATCAAGAACTCGCGCGCTTTCTCCACGTGCGATATGGAGAGACAGACCTGGTCCAGACTCTAACCTAATTGGTTTAACTTTCGTCCATGTAGTGGGCCTAAACAAGAAACAACTCCATTGTTGAATACATCAACCTGATATTTTTGTTTAATGGGAATTAACACTTCGTACTGAACTGGTAGCTAATTCAATTAGTTCTCTCCACGCGGGTGTTTTATTGAATTATCACGATAAAATGGGCTACAGATGGAGCTCATTAACTCACCGTTTTGTTTTTCTTTCTCAGTTTTTACTAGCGTGGGATGCTTAAAGACTTGCAGGATTGAGCGCACTATGACCGCCGATCAGTAACCACTCCTTCCCTTTGAGTACAAACGATCACATCCCCAGTGCACGTATTTTTGGTTTCAGTTGTAACGGTGTTAAGGACAGACGGTGGGCTTGCACTGATCTATTTGATTTCATTTTAATAAGGTCAGTGATAATCGCGGTGGGCCGGCCGGGAAGAAAACAAGTCCCGCAGGGCTCGTGCAAAGGCGCGAGCCGCTAAAAAGCCCCCCGGTGGCGCGAGCTGAAGACTGACCCGCGAGCTTCACAAACAATTCTATCACGCGGGGCTGCCTGTCTCTCGGGAGCGGCTTCAGCACGAGCTGCACTGATCCTCATTGTCAGCGGCTCTCGCTAATAAAACTGTCCCTCCTGCGGGCAACGCATGTTGGGAAATTAATTTTATCTAATTATCCTAATGACGCGCGAGCTTTTTCACATTGTAATTAAAATCTGACCTGCAAGCTTCTGTCTTCATTCTGAAAAAGGAATTCAATAAATAACAATTTTGGTGCTCTGATTGCCTCCCTCCTCCCCCTTCCCTTTTTATTTGTGTATGCAGAGAACGGTGCAGAAGAATGCCAAGTATGTGTGTTTGGCCAGTAAAAACTGCCCAGTGGACAAGAGACGGCGAAACCGTTGTCAGTATTGCCGCTTTCAGAAGTGTCTGAGTGTGGGGATGGTAAAAGAAGGTAAGGCATGAACACACACACTAATGCTGTGAAGTTACATATGTGCTGCTTTGGCTTTTAAATGTAGTCACTTGGTCTATAAATGTTTTAAGAGAGAAATACATACACTGCTCATATTATTTGATGATCAAGAAGCACCCCTTACTGCCCTCTACTGGTCATTTGTTTCTGGATCACTACTACAGTTGGCCCATTTGCATGTTAGGACGTGTGAAAGAGGAGTTGTATTTGACGCCATAAAACCCACTTTCTGTGTGTGTGTTTGTGTGCTTTGTCTGCAGTGGTGCGCACAGACAGCCTGAAAGGCAGGAGGGGTCGTCTGCCCTCCAAACCAAAGAGCCCTCTGCAGACAGACCCATCTCCCCCCTCGCCCCCCGTCAGCCTGGTCAGCGCTCTCCTGCGGGCCTACACACACTCCACGCCCCGGGATCTCGACTACAGCCAGGTAGGCCTACCACTGCCACTCACTCACATCAGATCCTCAACCTGGCCTTGGCTTCTTGTCCAGCGGAGAAAGCCTATTGCTCTTTGGTGCCTTTTTCAAATCCTATACTAGCCTGTAGCCTCCATCATTTCCTTTGGAACAAATAAAGTCTCTATCTATTCATCTACGTATCTATCTATCTATCAATGTATCTATGTATCTATCTAACATATATATATATATATATATACAGTATATTATTGTATACATATAGCAGTGACTATGAAGATATGAGTGTGATGGCTGTGCAAGCAGTACTGGTTGTGCTAAGCTAAGCTAAGCGCTCTCTCTCTCTCTGACCCTTCCCCCATATCTGCAGTTCAGTGCCGTGGAGACGGTTGGTCTGTCGGAGGCCCAGCAGGTGCAGCTCTTCTACCGCCTGCTGACCAGCTCCATGGAGGTGACGCGGGCCTGGGCCGACCGCATCCCGGGCTTCCCCGAGCTCAACCGAGACGACCAGAACACGCTCATCGACTCGGCCTTCCTGGAGCTCTTTGTTCTGCGACTGGCCTATAGGTACGTACGCCTGCGCACAAACATTGGTCAGCCGCCATCGGTCACACACCATACACACACACACACACACTGATTCAGGGTGCTAGTAGGTCTGTATGTCTATGGCCACTGTGTCTCCATGTCTCCTGGCACCTCAATTTCTGTTTAGACTGGGAATGTACACACACACACACACACACACACACACACACACACACACTGTACATTTAACTTGTGTGTGTGTGTGTTTGAGTGTGTCCTCTCTTTGAACTGAAGCCCCTCTCCCCAGAGTCTCTCCCCTCCTCTCTTGACTCACCCCTCTCTGAGTTACGCGTCTCTTTCTCTCCACTCCAATTTTACTGGTTGCCGTGGTTAGGAGTATTTCCTTGGTGACAGTACAGTGGTCGACGCACACAGGAATGTGTGTGTGTGTGTGTGTGTGTGTGTGTCCGTCTGTCTTACTGTCTTACTTCAGACCCTCTTTCTGTGTCTTACAGTCTCTCTTACCCTTTTCAACAATCTTCTGAATCTTAGGGTTTTTTTATATTACCTTATAGCATAATTTCCTTTGAAAAACATTAGAGATATGTAGGCCTTATTGTATATAAATGTGTAGATTTCAAAACGTATGTATGTTTTGGACATGATGTGAACACAGTCAAAAAACTGTGTGTGTGTGTGTGTGTGTGTGTAATTGTGTGAGAGTATTATGATAATAAGAAACAGTCCTCTTCACCCGACGCCAGGACAAATGAAACCATGGGAATTTTGTGTGTGTGAGAGAGAGTGTGTGTGTTTAGGAAGTTTTTCTTCCCAAATTGGAAGATTTGGTTTAATTTTGAAATGATGTGCATCTGCGAAAGCTTTTCATTAAAACACTGAAAATAAACCTGTGAGGGAGGGAGGTAGGGAGACGGGGAGAGAGAGAGAGAGAGAGAGAGGGAGAGAGAGAGAGAGAGAAAGAGAGGTGGAGGGACTGCTGAGCAAGATGGGGGGATGGAGATTCATGAGGAATGTTTACTGTGGAAACTGTGGCTTAATTAGCTCCATCTCCCGGCTTTCATCTCGCCTACCCCAGCGATGGTTCTTATTTGTCGCCATGGTAATTGTTTCCGAACTCCATGCCTTCAAAACTGACTGGAGACCCAATCAGATCAGCGTCAGTTCTCCTATGACCACCCCCTGGGGTTGCTATGTCACCAGAGGGTGAGAGTGTGTGCCCTGTGTATTTATGTACAGCAAGTATATGTTTGTGTGTGTGTTGCCCTCCCCCCCCGTCTCTCTCTCTCTCACACACACACGCACACACATACACACACACATACAGAGAACTGATTAATTAAAAGATGAGACATCTTCTGAACTCCATCAAAGGACACTTTGAACCTGGCTGGTCCTTAATAACACACAGATAATAGAATATTAACCCCCCCCCCCCCCCCTCTCTCTCTCAGGTGGGTGCTGGCGGAGGAGAAGCTGGTGCTGTGCAATGGGCTGGTGCTGCATAGGCAGCAGTGTCTGCGGGGCTTCGGCGAGTGGCTCGACTCCATCCGAGACTTCAGCGCCAACCTGCAGAGCCTGGGCCTCGACCTGACTGCCTTTAGCTGCCTCTGTGCCCTGGTGCTTCTCACAGGTGATACACTTGCACACACACACATGCGCGTGAACACACAGCACACACACACACACACACATGCGCGCGCACACATATAGCACACACACACACACACACACACATTTAAACGTGATGCCTCAAGCTAAAGTTTTCATTGAGAAAAATATATTTGTTTGAGGCATGCAATCAAAACTCCTCACTTCACATATGGTGCAATAATGTCATTTTTAAAGTGCGCACAGTCTCTTTACTATTCTATGGGACTTTTACGCATCTTCATGAAAAAAGTGACAAGTGGAAGTTTGACTGCCGGCTGGTACCTATGTAAGACGTTTTTTTTTTTTTTTTAAAGAGTGCAAGACAGATATTTTTTTCAGCTCAAGTTTAAACTTTCAGCGCAGGTCCAAAGCCTTTTCACAGACACACGTACATTTCACACAAGGCCACATATACATACAGACAACACATACACACACACAAATACACAAAAATATATAAATACACCCGCTTAGAGGTCATTTGTGGCTGTGTATATGTATTTTCCAGCATGTACAATTACTAATGTGCTAATTCATGTGCTAATTCTCTCTTTCATAATTGTGCACACCTGCAAACGCTCATATGTGTGTACCTGTGTTTGAGACACACACAGGGCTCTTGGTGTCCCTTGCTCTCTCTCTCTCTCTCTCTCTCTCATTAGAATGTAATGCTCCCTCTCTCTCTATATATCTCTCTATTTCACCACCTCTGACACACACACACACACACACACACACACAAACAAACAAACCCAAAGACACAGAGTGTGTTATTGCTGCATATAAGTGTTTGGCCGCACAGCTCAGAGTTGCAACCATGCTTTGAGAATTGAGATATTTGTTTAGATTTCCTGCAGGTTTTTGGCAGTAAACAGGAATCATATGAGGCTCCGTTTTAGATGCACATGCCACCTCCATCACACACACACATACACACACACACACACACACACACACACA
>JASCQY010000010.1:17922849-17933670 GCA_030264315.1 Sardinella tawilis
ACCTAGAACCCTAACCCTAACCCTAACCACACACATAGAACCCTAACCCCTAACCCTAACCACACACATAGAACCCTAACCCTAACCCAAGGTGATTCTGACCCCAAGTCATTTCCCAATCCTTCTTTGCCTCTCTCTCCCACTGTGTGTGTGTATGTGTGTGTGTGTGTGTGTGTGTTTGTTAATGTATGTGTTTGTGTGTGTGCAGATACACTCCCCTAGACTACGCCCTGCTGGGGGAGCACCAGGAGCTGACGCAGTACCTGCTGGAGCACGGGGCCATGTCCATCGCCGCCATCCAGGACATCGCCGCCTGCTCCATCCAGGCCCTGTTCAAGGGCTACCGCGTGCGCCGCGCCTTCAGGGAGCGCAAGAACCTGCTCATGAGGCACGAGCAGCTGCGCAAGGATGCCGCCAAGTGAGGGACACACACACACACACACACACTCAAGCATACACACTCTCACACACACAAACACACTCACTCACACACACAAGCATACACACACGGACACATGAGCACACACACTCATGCATACACATACACTTTCTGCGCATGCAGGTCCACACACTGTGAGAGTTACGGTCACAGATATTAATACATGCACACTCAGATCACTACATTCGTTCTCTCAGCAGTAACAAGGAGTGAATACTCGCTTTTATTCTTTCTCTTCTTTCTCTTTCCTTCCCTTCTGTCTCTCTTCCGCTGCTCCTCTACTCTATCCCCCCATTAAACACCTGACACGCTCAACACAGAATGACATTTAGAATGTGTCAATGCACAGAATGAGTGAACACACACATACGCACACACACACACACACACACACACACACACACACACACACACACACACACACACACATATACACAGAAACAAGTGTGTACACACACACAGTCACTCTGTCTTCATCTCCAAAGACATGTTTGCTTTCTGTCCTGTCTAGTTCAGGTTGATTTGTTTGGAAGTGTGTGCGTGTGAATGTGTGCGTGTGAATGTGTGTGTGTGAGTGTGTGTGTGTGTGTGTGTGTGCGTGTGTCTGAGTGCCTGCAGAGGAATTAAAGAGGTCTTTTCCCATTCAGAAAAAGGGAAGAGGAACGCAGGCGTGAAGCTGAACAACAGCTCTCATTGGCTGGATCTCTGGATCAGCAGCTCTCATTGGCTGGATCACCTGACCAGCAGCTCTCATTGGCTGGACCGCTGGATCAGCAGCTCTCATTGGCCGATCAGGCCCCTAGTGTGTGCAGGAAGAGCGGGGTGAAGAGAGGGGACCAGCCCTCCAAAAGAAGCTCGTCACGAGCCCACCACACCCCGAGCCAAAGCCAACCTGGGTCACCTCAGGCTCAAGGTCAAGGTCAAGGTCAAGGTCAAGGTGAGTCCCTACTGGCCCTGAGAGCCACCACTCATGTCACTCATGCGTTAGAATGTCAATAGTTTTATTGAGCTCAAAAATGGCCTTGATTTGAATTTGTATTCTTCCACAAATTTAACGTATTTAAGTTCTCAGAGTGACACAGTGTATACACTGACACAGAACATATTGTTAATTAAAAAATGGCCGTCATAGAGCAGCATTCAACAGATGAAAATCCCAAAAGCCAATAATGGGATTTCTTTTTTTTTATTTGAAAAATGTTGTCATATTTTTACCACTATACTTATATGTGTGGCTTGTGGCATGAACTAAAAAAGTGTACGGTAATTTATTGTGACTTATTAATCCTAATAAGCACCGCTGTGGGGGGTCAGGTGTGACAGGTGTTTACTGCTTGTGAGTATATAGTATTTGTCTTCAGAGATCTCATTGAGCTCATTTAAAGCAGCCACATGCAGAAAGACAAGACGGGATTCCAGACACAAACTGATGGGAAGCCAAGAGCCTGTAGCAGTAGATGAACAGCAACAAACTCAATTCCATTTTCGGGTCATTATTTTTATTCTCATTATTTTTATTAATAGGACTTTGGATTGCTTAAGAACAAATTCAGGGAGACTTGGAACCTACAGTATGTGAAATACTCCCTCCCTGAATCTATAAATGGGGTTGCATCGTCTCTCATTATACTGCTGAAAGATTATTCACCGATACTGATCATTTTCCATAAAAAATAATCCCATTAAAAAAAAAAAAAAGATTAATCGCCATATTTTGTTTTCTGTAATTTTATAACGCATGTAGGCTGCCCCCTCCTCTACAGTACATGTTGTGCTAATGCTGTGAGTATGAAAGCAGCTCTCCTCTCCCCTCATATCTTAGGGTGGGACTTTCACACTGGCAAACATCCAGACTGAATGAGTGAGAGGAGTACACTTAACTCTGTCCAGTTTTTTTCCAGGGAGGTTTTCACATTGTCATTGGAATGCTGATGTATTACTTGTATGTGTGTGTGTCCTGCCCAGGTGCTGTGGAGTCTGAGGAAGTGTCTGGGAGGGCTAAAGTGTGTGTGCCAGCCGTGTGTGTGTCAGGGGTCGTGGGTTCCGAGCGCCTCTCTCCTGCCGGTTCAAGCCGCCCTGGCAGTGCCAAACCCCAGCTTCCAATTGCCACTGAGATTCAGACCAAACTGGCCACATCCCGTTCCAGCGCTGCGGCGGCGACGGTGGCGAATCCCCCTGGCTCAGCACGGCAGCGAGTCCCAGAGAGAGAGGGGGCGTGCAGGAGGGAGAGAGAGAGAAAAAGCGATGGAGAGAGAGAAAGACGGAAGAGGGAGAAGGAACAGAGGAGGAACAGAGCGGCCAGAACGATCCAAAGCGCCTGGAGAAGGTACATGTGAGGATATCTGAGAATATCCATCCCAACACACACACACACACACACACACACACACACGCTATAAAGCAACAATGTGTTTGTGATGAATGGGTAGGCAATAATGGTGTGTGTTTAAGGGAGACCTATGTTTTGGGTGTGCCCACATGTTGCGCACATGTGCCCAGTGCCACAGAGGCCTGGCCGGCGGCCATCGACACCTCCGAGTGTGTGTGTTTGTGCGCGGACGTGAAGGAGAGCGAGCGAGCGAGCGCTTTAACGAGAGGCGAAAAGTTCAGTGGCACCCCGCTGGGCTGGGCTAATAAACTACAGAAGCTCCCCTCTCTTACCATAATTACACTTATACGACTACACACACACGCACGCACACACGGTTCCCAGGCTCTGCCAGCAGAGATGGCCCTGTGTGTGTGTGTGTGTGTGGAGATTAACATCTGCTACTGTTTATGCCAGCTATGGAGTGGAAGTGTGTGTGTGTGTACTTGTGTGTGTGTGTGTCTGTGTGTGTGTGCACTTTTTGTGAGAACCAACATTCTGTGTTCCCTCACGTAGTTCAGAAACATTAAAACATTAGGTATGCGCAGCGTTCTCTGATGATGACCTGATTGGTCGTGATAGAAGGGGTACTTCCCCAAGGCTGAGAGAAGTCGAGGAAGGTAAAGTGGCTCGTAAAACGGCCAGGATTAGACCAATCAAAATCCAGCGTGCAAAACATTATCCGCCTCCCTAGCAAACCCTGCCTGATGATCCACTATCGCAGTGGCGAGCAAGTAGCACCTTCGGCCATGTTAGCTGGCCGTACTAGCCTTGGAGGCCTACCAACACAGTGCCCTTCTTCGTCTTGGCTGGGCAGCTGACCGAATGGTTCATCTTCAGCCCTCCCCCCTCTCTGGTGTCTGAGCATGCATGTGTGCACCACCAGCCTACTGGAGCCTGCCTCATTAGTAATGAGTCATTACGCACAGACTCATTGCACTCTCTCAGGATTCAGGATTCAGGAGTTTGTCACATACTGTACATTGAAATACTGTTGTAAAACATGGAGTGAAATTGCATAAATAGGCTCTTCTATGTTTTGACTATGTCTTTGTGTTAGTTTACGGTATACGTTTGATTTGATTTGATTTTGAAGCACTTTAGACCTAACCTGACTCTCCCAGATCCTGAGATCCTTGTAGTTCTGCCATGCTCCACCAGAGGCGCTTCACTGAGCTCCACACAAGGATCTGGGATCGAGGGCAATGCCAACTCCTTCAAGGCAGCAAGAAATCATGAACCAATCAGGATCGCCGATCGCCAATTGATGTGACGTAGCGGATAAGTGACGCTCTCATTAGCGGTTGCAATGTGAGTGGTTGTAGTAGCATGTCAATAAAAGGATGG
The DNA here is from genome assembly GCA_030264315.1 of Sardinella tawilis. NCBI lineage: Eukaryota > Metazoa > Chordata > Actinopteri > Clupeiformes > Clupeidae > Sardinella > Sardinella tawilis. The sequence goes on from JASCQY010000010.1 coordinate 17,927,004, forward strand.
ACAAGTGGTTTATCCAATCATATGAAAGGATTTTTGAAAACTGAAATACATTTCCTATCGAGCAGTCCCACATCCTTGTGTGGCGCGAAACGCCTCTGGTGGAGATCCTACAAGGATCTGACGAGAGACAGGTTACTTTAGATCAATTCTGTTGTGTGAAAGTGCTCTACAAATAAAGTGACTTGACTTGACTGGACTGGACTGGACTGGACTTGACTGGACTGGGTAACCGGTCCTGAGAGGGAGGCTAAGCAGTGGGAATGGCCCAGTCTCCAGCGTGCTGAATGTCTCACACCCGCACCACATGAAGGGATCAAAAATAAGAGCAAGAGCATCCGGCTAATTATTGGTCAGCCTCTAGGAAGCGGTTTATGGGAGCCCGGAGAAAAACACACTGAGCCATTGTCTCCAATGGATTTTTCTGTGTGTGTGTGTGTGTGTGTGTGTGTGTGTGTGCGTGCGTAAGGCATCGCACCCGAGTCCTCGTGCGGGAGGTCTTGTGCAGAAGGCGCAGGAGGGCGGAGCCTGCCGAGGTGGCGGGGCTTGTGATCCAGCTGCTGTGGGATTGGCCGGTGACTCATGGCCACGCCCGCGGCAAAGCCAGACCCAAGGCCAGAGCTCCTCCCACCAAGAGCACCTCCAAGAAGTCCTCCGTCCTGCAGAATATCTATGGTGAGCCACTCCAACACACTCAGCACTAGAAATAGGCAGTTGTGTGTGTGTGTGTGTATTTGTGTGTATGTTAGGGAGATGGATGTTTTGACAACCCTGTGTTTGATTTACGAAATCATGTCAAACGTCTTACACACACGCACACACACCCACGTAATAAAACAGGTTCGATGAAATTTTGGCTAAGTAAACGCAACTGACCTTCAGCACACATGAGCAGGTGATGACTGAGGGCAGACATGCAGACACCCCCCTTCTACTGCTCACTGGTGCACACACACACATACACACACACACGCTTGTATCTACAGCATCTACGTGTACCTTCTCAATCCCTCTGGTTTGAAAAGTTCAAAGCTGTCAAAGGGGATGGCCACTGCTGTCACACACACACACACACAGTTCTCTCTCTCTGGGTTGTTTGGTTCTCTCCCACCTGGCTGTGTTGGCAGACACTGGAGATTGAAATCTTTCTTTATTAAAGAGCCTGTGTGCAGGGCTGCAGTTGTTTGGGGGTAAATGGGTGGACCGTTAGTAACACTGGGACTGCATGCATGCAATGCTGTATTCCTTTCACCTCATGAGGCCCCACATACACCTCATCTCTCGTCTGTGTGTGTGTGAGTGTTTAGGGGGGTCACAGACCAGGAGGGCTGGGCTCAACAAAATAACCACACCGCTAAACAGCTCCAGCTACTCTCTCCAGCCGCTGAAAAACAGCAGCACATGTAAGGACCCTCTCTCTGTCTTTTAAACACACACACACACACACACACAGCTGGCAGATACCCATGGTGTTTTGTGTCTTTCAGTGAGCGGGATGGAGTGTGTGCGTGTGGACTTGTCCACGGCCAGGCAGTACTCGTACCACATGAGGCCCCTCAGCAAGGACACCCAGCGGCAGAGCCGCACCAAGAACTGATCCAGGCAGATGCCCTCTCTCCCACCAGCCAAAGCAAACAGCCAAAGCCAAAGCCAGATGAGATGGAAGAAAGCAAGCCTCAGCCTAAAGACCTGCAGGTGTTGCTGTGTGTGCAAGGCTTTCATTTTCAACCAGCACAGACATTGACAGATTCTTTGTGTGTGTGTGTGTGTGAAGAATGACATAGGAGTCTTGGCCCAAAGCACCTTGAGAGATCCAAGGGTTGTAGTCATGACAACCTTGGAGGTCATGGGGTTAAAAATACAGACATGGCCAATTTTCCAGAGTTACTCTACTGACACACACATACACACACACGCACACCTGACCAAACAGAGACTACCAGCAGGTGCACCTGGAGACGCAGACTAACCCCCCCCCCTCCCCACACACACACACACACACTCTCCCCCCCTCCCTGACCTGCATGCATGTTTTTCCTGAGTAGCTGTGCAATGTTCTAGTTTGATGCTCCTGCCTGGCATGTTTTGACAAGGTCTTCATCTGATGTGAGCCACCTCAGACACATGAGAAATGAGACGTGCAAATGGACGTGGGGCTCCGGCTTAATAAGGTTAATGGTGGCAGCCAAACTGACAAGACACTTCAGCATACAGTAGCACCTAATTCAATTATGTCAGATGTTCTGTAGCAATACTTCATTTGTTTCAGCGCCTGCCAAAAACTACATTTTTGGGGGTGTGGATTAATGCTGGAAAAATGTTCAAATGTGTCTGTAAAAATGAATAAATAAATGAAAACGTGCAATTACCAATAATGTAAAACATTGTGTTCTCTGCATAACTTGGAGGACAGAATAGTTCTCCTTTGGATCATGAAATCTTCCTGTTTTGGTGAAAGATTAAACAAATGTAATGATTTGATAGAAATCAAAGACAGTAGTTTCAGCCACGAGTGGGAATAGATAGGGTTTGATCACTATCAATGCCATTGTCCATTCTGTTCATTAGTCCAATTCTTAATCACATCTCATATCAATTCCTTACTGTTTGGAAAGTATTGTACCCAGGTGCTCAAATGTAGCACACAGGCTTATAATATAGTGCACAGTAGTAGTAGAACACTAATAGAATAGTATATACTTCTACTTAAGGTGACCAGAGCAGCTTATTTGAAGAAACATGTAGAGCTGTGTTTCATTTAGCATTCAGAAAGCCCCACTGATCATGGCCTGCAGAACATATCAGAATTGATAATGGCGGAGGAATACGATTCTGGTCAACTGAAGCTCATTTAGGCACAACCATGGAAACACAATCCATACTTTTTTTATTCATTTATTTTGTTAGAAAAAAAAAACTTTTCTCCAAAAAAACAAAAGAACATAAAACAATTGAAAAGGTATCAAAACCAAGGGGGCAAAGGGAAAGACAAAAGGGGTCTGGGGGATGGGGGAGGGTCCTGTCGGGATGGGGCGGGCTTCTTGCTGAGGTGGGAGGGGTTTAGTAGAGGTTGCCCCGGTGACCAGACAGCGTGACACTGTAGCAGTAGAGCAGATCAGTCAGCCACTGCTCACGAGACTCTCCTCCACAGTAGCGCTGCGCACACACACACACACACACACACACACACACATAGCACTTAGCAGGAGACACACTGAAATAGCCTTGATTCTCCACAGTCTCCCAGTTAAATCAGTCAGTGTGAAAAAGACATGAATGTGTGTGTATTGTGAAACCTATTTTGTGGAACAAATCTTTGTGTGTGTGTGTGTGTGTGTGTGTATGTGCGTGTGTGTGTGTATGTGTGTGTGTGTGTACCGTGAGCTCCTGGATGATGTGCTGCAGCAGCGATGCGTTGGCCACCATGTGGTTGCGCAGGTGCGTGTGCTGCAGCAGCAGCGAGAGGATCTGGGCCAGCTGGGGGAACTCCTCCTCGCACATGTCGCACACCTGCAGGGACTGCAGCAGCACCCGCAGCAGCCGCGGCACGCCGCTCAGCGCCGCCAGGCACGCCCCCCACACCGCCTCCCTGGAGGGGCACCACACACACAGTTACAGCCTCGCACTCGCACTCACTACTAGAGACACACACACACACACACACACACACGGTCCTCTCTCTGTGACCCATGCGTTTACATCTTTCTTTTTTAACTTTTAAACAATTTCACTTCATACTAATCTGTATGTCAATGTATGTGACAAATTCCCTTGATTCTTTGATACTCTCGGTTCACTTGAACCTGACCAATGTGGACCCAAACGGGATCTGAAAAACGTCAGAAACTCATAAAGCCTTCCTGGCCAATCAGCTTTAGCTTCATTCCCCCCCCCCCCCCAGCCAATCAGAGCACTCGCCCTGCCAAATCCCAGTCCTGTTGAGTCCCTCCTCCAGACTGAGCCACTACGTTGACTCCGCCCCAGTGTGTGCGGAGCCACACCCCCCTCCTGGCACAGCCCAACCACACTAGATGGATGCCTTTCGTTTAAGCTGCCAAATCACTTCGGCTCGTCAATCAATCATGTCAGGCAACAGTACAGCAGGGACGGCTCGCTCCGAGCTGCATGGCAGTGTTTCGTGCAGGGACCTGTCCAGTTAATGGACGAGCTGATGACAGGCAGCGGAGCTTTACCAAGCAGAGTGGCAAACATCAAAGCCGCGGCTTTTAACGGGAAGAGGAGACGGGCGCTTTGCTACTTCGCTCAGTGAACGGGTTCACATACCAGTGCACTACGCCGAAGGGAGGATAATCATGGACTACGTGTCCTTGTGCAACAGAGTTTGGTACCTGTGTTTGTGTGTTTGTGTGTGTGTGTGTGTGTGTGTGTGTGTGTGTGTACCTTTTGTGTGCGCTGTGCTCCAGCTGCAGGAGCAGACTGAGCATGCTCAGACAGCAGTCGGACAGGAAGTGCAGCAGCGCGTCGCTGGGCAGGAAACTCAGATCCAGAAGGCGGGCGACCACCCTCAGGACCGCTGCACACACACTGTCAGGCATAACCGTCAAACCCACCTGCAAACACACACACACACACACACACACACACACACACACAGAGGATTACGCAAACCACTTGTCACACACACACAGGCGTGAACAAGGCAAAACACATACATGAAAGCACCCCACACGTGTATATGCATCAGCGGTACAACAACTCAACCTTTTTCTGTCTCACACGTACACAGAGAGGCACAGACAGACAGACAGACAGAGAGAGAAAGAGAGAGACAGACAGACAAAGAGAGAAAGAGAGAGACAGACAGACAAAGAGAGACAGAGAGAGAGTATGACCTAAACAAAAGTATGACCTAAACAACAAAGGGTCAAATATTGCATCAAAATTAAAACAATGACAAAAAAAGAGCTAAGGAAAGCTATGTCCAGTAAATATTTGGAAGGACAAAAGTACACTCAACTACTATAGTATAATACGAAAAGAATACAAAGTGGCATCATACTTAATTCAAATCAATAATCACCAACATAGAAAAACGCTGACAAAATACAGCGATCATAACCTTGCAACTGAAAAAGGGAGACACAGACAAACTTGGGTGGCTCGGGAGAACCGAATTTGAGAGAGAGAGAGAGAGAGACAGACAGACAAGAGACAGGCAGACAGAGACAGGCAGACAGAGAGAGACAGACAGACAGAGAGAAAGAAAGAGAGAGAGAGAGAGAGAGAGAGAGCGCGCGAGAGAGATGTACCAGGTTCTTGCAGATGCCGTTCTGCAGGATATCAAAGCACTGGGAGTTGGAGCCCAGCGTGGCGAGGCAGTGACACACTTCCTGTGGGGGAGCAGACAGGGAGCGGGGGAGACGGTTAGCCAAGTTGCCAATCAGAAAAAAACATGAACTCAACATCCCCTCTGACTCATGTCCACTTGAGCTGTTTCTTACATTTACATACAGCATATTCATTACGCACATCTGATTTAAGAGCCTTACATGTGTCAACCAGCAATTCCTCGAGGGGCCTCTCAGGCCAACGCAGGGTTAAGTGCTTTGCCCAAGGGCACCACGGTGGCAGCCAGGGGAATCCCACAATCCCACACTTCCCAGCCGACTAGCATGTTAGCATGTTAGCCAGGTTCATTCTTGGTTGGGCTCTGTGCACAAAGGCCACTAGGAAGCCAGCCTGTATAAAAGGCAGAGAGCTGCAATGTGTCCATGTTCCCCTGGGTTGGAGCTCCACACAGCCAGGCCTCTTGTGCGGCAGACGAGACGAGCCGAGATGCGATGCGATCAGATAAGCGAGGTGACTGAGGAGAGCCTGTGGCGTCCCAGCGAGGCAAACTGCCGTGGCCTGCCGATTTGCTGAAATGACATCAGCTGAGCTTGGCTTCGGGGGCCAAACGGCCAAACACGACGCAAGCGACAAAGCCTTCCGTACGCCACAAGACGCACATAACACCAGGAATTCGCTTCCGGGCGAATCGGACGACATTGAGTGCGTCTCTCACAGACCTCACCAAACACTCATCTGCGTGCGTGTGTGTGTGTGTGTGTGTGTGTGTGTGTGATAGGCCTACGATAATGCTCACTTAGGTCAATGGATATATGTATCCTATAAGGCTTAACATGTGGGAAATAGTACTTGAGCGTTTGATACTGTTACTACACAGTGACTGGGCTGGTTCTCCTGTGAGGACCGTCCCTGTCGCTGACCAGTGATCCGACACATGACCCCCGAGTGCCCCAGTGGGCCCGGCAGACGCCAGCCGTCCCTCCCGAAGACAGGAATGTGGAGATCACGGGACGTGGAGAGGGGACGACCGCCGGGATCAACAGCAAGATTAGGAGCCGTCCCTCACCTCCACAGACACACACAGACACAGTTGGAACAAAGACAGCCACCCCGACCCTGACCCCCTACCCCCATCCCCCCATCCCCACCCCCAAACACCCCCCATTCAGCTGGGATGAGAACAGGAAGCAAATCACACAAAGACCCACAAAGACCTAATGGAGCCTGACACCTGGCATCACTCTCCCATCTTTAATACTTTCACTACACAAACAATAAATACTTGTGTGTGTGTGTGTGTGTGTGTGTGTGAGTGTGTGTGTGTGAAGAGCAGAGCAGGCAGAAGGAAAGCAGGCAGGCC
>JASCQY010000010.1:17940224-17945797 GCA_030264315.1 Sardinella tawilis
ATGCTATTAAGCTGCTTCGGTGATGGCGGTGGCAGTCCTGGGTGACCTGAAGGTGCTGACCTTAAGAAGGTGCCACACACGCGTGCGCGCACACACACGCACACAGCCTGCCGTCACTGAATGGATCATGGGGCGGGGGTAAAGAATAGTCACTGGGTTTAGAAGCGTCAGGCCTGTGGTGGTGACACTTTTGGATGTTTTACAAACAAAGTTGCAGTAATTAGCAGTCAGTTTTCAAACCCATCTCCACAGACCTCCTCCCACTCTCCCCCGCCCAACATGATTGTGCCGCTCTCCTCATTCACCTCTCTCTCAGAAGATAAAGTGTCCAAACGTCTTACCGGCAGCCGTCCTACTACTTGTTCATTAGATCCCATTCCAACCACTCTTCCTCAGGCGATAGCCCCTTCCATTTTGACGGCAACCACACAGGTAGTCAACGCCTCACTAGTCACAGGGGACATTTCCTGCCTCCTCCAAACAAGCCCAGGTAACACCGCTCCTCAAGAAACCATCCCTCAATCCCACTCAAGTAGAGAACTACCGACCCGTCTCCATTCTTCCGTTCCTCGAAGATCACTGAACGAACCGTCTTCAAACAGGTCACAGAATTCCTCTCTCAGCACAACCTCATTGATCCCTACCAAGCTGGATTCAAAAGCGGCCACTCCACAGAAACTGCCCTTCTGTCTGTGACTGAGGCCTTAAAAGAAACCAGAGCGGCGGGTCAATCCTTAGTACTCATCCTGCTTGACCTGTCAGCAACATTCGATACAGTCATCCACCGCATCCTACTGGACAAGCTGACCAATATGGGAATCACTGGTAAAACGAATGCATGGTTTGAATCCTATGTCACTGAACGTTCATTCAATGTGTCATGGCTAGGACATCTGTCCTGCACCACCTGACTACTGAGAATTTCTTCAAGCCTAAATGTTACACTTCTACTACACTATTGCACTTTATCTACTGCTGACTTCATACCAACAACATGCACTTTTAACTCTTCTTAGCTTAGTTTCCCTCGCATTGTGCTGTCGTTTGAATGTTTTATCCTCGTTTGTAAGTCGCTTTGGATAAAAATGTAAATGTAAATGACACATGAATAACTACTGGACAAGATCTTGGACCACTCTAACTCCATGCTTGTCTTTCTTCCCTTCCCTTCTGAGGCCTGAGCTGGAGTCTGTCACTGATCCACCTGTGAGGGCTTCAGGTGAAGAGAGTGTGTGTGTGTGTGTGTGTGTGTGCGTGTGTGTGTGTGTGTGTGTGTGTGCAGGGCTCACCGTAGAGGCTGCAGGCGTGTGTGAGCAGGCTGCTGAGCAGCTCCTTGTTCTTCCAGGCGGCCGCCTGCTGCAGCGTCTGCAGGATCTGGGCCGACAGCTGAGGGTTGCGGGAACCCAGCTGCACCAGCTGCACCGGCAGAGCAGCCAGCCACCGCGCCAGGATCTTACTTCTGCAGACACACACACACAGACACAGACAGGGGGAGAGAGAGAGAGGCTCTTAATTTTACAGAGTGAGAGTTTTTAGAGACACAGGAGGGAAGAGAGTGAGAATCTTCTTTTTCAACAGAGACTCACTTACTTACGTACTTTCTAAACAGAGAGAGTGAGTGAGAAAGGGAGTGGGAACCTTACTTCTACAGAGAGAGAGAGAGGATGAGGATCTTACTTCCAGGGGGGTAAGAATCTCATGATGTAATTACACTATTAGTGAGAATCAAATAGAAATATTTCCAACAGAATCTAGTGCAGACTTATTCTTAGCATTCATATGGGAAAACATGGCACTGTGTGTGTGAGTGAGTGACTGTGCGTGTGTGAGTGAGTGTGTGTGAGCGTGTACGTGTGTGTGTACCTGATAAGGCGCTCCTTTAAGTAGAGCTGACTGAAGAAGCGTAGCAGCATGAGTCGCACTGGCACTGTGAGATTCCTCTGCTGGTACTGAACATACACCGCCTGGAGAAGCTCCTCAGAGACAGCTACACACACACACACACACGCACACACACACACACAATGAAGAAGGGCTTGGTGATAAGGTCTTAAATAATGTTACTATATTTTTAGTCCATTACACAACATACAATACAGTATACTATATATTCTGAAATCTCTTGTAAATGTCTTCTATTGTTTTCGCTGAGGCCATCCTTACAAAATGCCATTATATCCAAAATTGAGTGGGTTTCTACCGACCTACCGTCCCAATTTTGTTCTGATTTTGATGTTACAGTGAACAAATGTATTTGGCAAAAAATCCCCTTTTCTCCGCAGTCTCTCCTGTTCTGATTTAACAACATCTGTCAAACTCCTGTGCCTGATCTCCAGTGCACTCAATATTTGCCCCTGCATTGAGGCTGTAGACTAGGGCTTGTGTGGCGTAAGTGTCATGTCTAAAGACTTGCAGGCTCTCTGCCTGTCTGTCTCTCTGTCTGTCTGTCCGTGTGCGGGTCTCACCTCGGCTCTTGTGGCTGCCCACCAGCCTCCACACCACCTCCAGCAGGGCCCCCAACTGCTTGCTGCCCAGCTTGCCCCCACCGCTCAGCGTGTGGCGCACGAAGGCCCTGATGGGGCCCAGCCAGTCTGCGTCCTGGCCCTCGGCCGGCCCGGGCCCGGGCCCGGGCCCCCGCGGGCACAGCGCCACCATCACCTGGCACAGCGTCACGTTCAGCACCAGGGGCTCCACGCTGGCCGCGCTGCCCGCCCCCGACGCCGCCTGCTGACGGGCCCTGTGGGTACTGGGGGGCACAGGGGGAGAGGACATGTAGAACGCACATATGCCAGCTTACAACTTAGAACACCCATGCACTGATGCCGGGCTCTTTCTTCATTGGATTCAAATTAAATTTCGCCTTTTGCCAAAAGGCTCCTTGGTGTGATATGTGTGTATGTTTTCTCATTTGCAGGCCACTGCTTCACCACCTCTGCTAAGGATAGAATGTTTGGTGTTTGTCAGGCTTTCTGTGTGTGTTCGTCTCTGCTGCTAGTGCCCCCTACTGGCAGCCTTAGCACAGTACGTGCTTCCCTACCTCTTCTTGTGCCTGGGGGACGGGGTGTCCAGCTGGCCGTAGGGGAAATTCTTCATGAAGTACAGCTTGAAGTCACTGAGATAGGTGGTACGCAGCCATGTGTCCTACATAGGAAACACACACATACACACACACACACAAACATCACCATTTACTCTGGCCAACCTGTGAGTAAGGGCACAGCATCTGCCCATCAACCATCTCGACACAGCAGGCTCAAAGATACAACACAGCGCTCACATTTAGCACACCCTGAAACTAGATTCCCCACATTCCTGTGAGCCCGTCCAAGTTTGCCTGATTAACCTACAAACACATTGTAAAATGACATCACAAACAGGAGGCTAAAGCAAACTGGTAGGACACATGGTGAAAAAAAACAAAACAAAAACTCTTTGGAATGCCACACTGTGGTCCATTACCAGCCATGTCTTGCACAAAGATTAACATGCTAATCATGCTTAAGCTGTAGGAAATAAGGCTTATGTTTCTAATTTGCTCCACTGAATAAAATGCCATTTCATTTCACACGTGGCAAGAGAGAAAAGAGCAATTCTGCTCTGAAGGACTTCTTGACCCAAAGTAACCCCTTCCTGATCAGCCCATGTGTGCCCCCCATTCAAGAGTGTGTGAGAGAGAGAGAGAGAGAGAGAGAGAGAGAGAGAGAGAGAGAGAGAGAGAGAGAGAGAGTGTGTGCACTGACCAGCTCCTCCTGCAGGTGGTGCTGTGGGGTGAGGCGTCTGAGGAGCTGCAGGATGAGGAGGATCTGGTGCATGAGGACCATGGCGTCCCCCGACAGCAGACGGCCGCTCTCGTTGCCCACCGTCTCCACCCACACCTCCAGCAGCAGGGGCACCAGCGTCTCAGCAAAGGCCCGCACCGTCTCCACCGAGCTCAGCTCCTCGCCAGCTCCACCGCCACTGTCCACGTCAGGCCTGGAGCACACAACAGAGCAGAGCACAGCAGAGCACAGCACAGCACAGCTCAGCTCAGCTCAGCACAGCTCACACATGCATTATTCTAACCGTCCACATAAGTAGGCAAGTTCTGACTGGGCCTCAGGCTACTAATGCTAACATGTCTAAAGTTTAGTATGTTAGGTGTTGTGTGTGAATGTGTATGTGTATATGTGTGTGTGTACAATTTGGTCCTTGAGTGTGTAAATAAAGTTATATTATACTTAGCACATGTTGCACTGGAATGTGATAAAGCATGTGATTATGACCTTCATGTTCAGTTGACCTTAATGCAAAGGTTCGGAGTAATTCCAATCGTAGCGCTGCTATACAAGCTTGGTGAGGGCCGTCAATAGCAAGGAAAGAGAAAGAATTTGGGACAACATTGACGAAATAGCCAACCGCCAGCTTGCGCTAACCCTATGGAACACGAAAAACAAAAGTGAAACTGAGCTTGCCTGCTGCATGAAATAAGTGTTAACACCACGCTCGCCACTCAGTCTATGTTCTTCCAAATTCTTTGGCTTTCCTTGCTATCGACAGCACTCACCAAGCTTGTAAAACAGTGCTATGATTGGAATGACTCCGAGAAAACCCAGACAACGTTGACGGATCAAGGGGGAGGGTATTTTAACCTAGCCTTGAGTCTGTGCCGAGCAAAATATTAGTCAAGTTGGTTCTCACATGGAACACAGCAGAATTATCTGTCTGAACTGTTGGGCATGCCTGAATATGCCAGAGAGGACTTACTAACGTTTCACAAATGCAAAGAAGAAAATTCTCAGAAGCAAATTCCCTGAGATTAGATTATGCTAAAATGATACAACATACCTTAAAAGGAGCAGTTCACAATCCCAAAACAATGAGCATTTTAAAATCAAATTCACTCTTTAAAAATCCGCAATTCAGCAAATTGTTAATCAGTGTGTTTTGACCATCTGTTCTGAGTGGATGCTCGAAAAGGCCCATTGCCCTGTAGACACAGGGGCTTGGGCCAAGCCACTACACAATGACTATGGTTACATGCACAGCAAATTCGGAATAAGGTCAATATTCTGGTTAAAACAAGATCCTGAATAATCTGTTTACATGTGTAGTGTGCTAAGGGAATATTCTCATTCTCATGTCAGTCACTATGGTCCATTTAGGTCACTGGCAACTAGTTGCCTTATTGGCTGCATCATACCAATTGAAAAGGCGCACATGCGAAAAAACGCTCTGGTTAGAGCACTTTCTGAATAAAGTGTATACTTGACCCTGAATTACGTTTAATTCAGGCATAACCCAGGTGGTTCATTTGGTTTTTTAGAAACCAGAAGACGACCAAATTTGATCAAATTCCATATTCCATGTAAAACAGGAATATTCCCTGCTTACATGCAGCCATTACGTAGTCATTACTTCATAAAAACAGAAAAGAAACTGGTGAGGCTGAACCATCAACAGACGTTTTTCAATCCTGCAGGACAAACTGGGACATGAAGCGATCCTGATCCAGGCAGGTATGGGTCATTCCGTGTCAAATCAGGACGGATCCAGACCTCATCGTCACAGATTTTCACGAAACTTGGCATGCTGAT
>JASCQY010000010.1:17946241-17963496 GCA_030264315.1 Sardinella tawilis
AAAGGAGACATAATAGGTCAAAGGTATAGTGCGCATGCCAATTTCTTCAAACTTTCTTAGTCTGTATTTTCCTTAATAATGATGCAAGAAACCTGCAAATTTATTTTTGTAGTGTTCTCATAAAACTAAATCAGCATGCCAAGTTTCGTGAAAATCTGTGGCGATGAGGTCTGGATCCGTCCTGATTTGACACGGAATGACCCGTATACTAATCTGCCCTCTGTGCTGCAAACTAAACCCGGCAGCACTGACTGCACCCAAATGAACACAAGTGCTCTGCTTCCATGACGCAGTTAGACCAGCGTTTCTAGACTAGCATCCTGGCTACATTCCCAATCTTAATCACTGAACCTTGTCCCCTAACTACTCAATAGGGCAACTAGCTCATTCATTCATTCATTCCTAATCCCTCTCCACTTCAGGCTGGTCTGGGTTTTGCTTTGTAGCACACAATGGCCGCTAGGCATCACGCAGGTGGGTGCTACACAGTTGCTAGTGGTTAGTGACATTGCTTCCTCCTCTGTAGAGCACCTTGGGTGCCTATAAGAGGCACTAGTACAGACGCTCAGTGGAAGTTTTTTTCCCCCCTCACCAGAACCTTCTAGGCAGTGCTGCCTGCAAGGCACTATCCTATCCCTCACCCTAGATTGGTCCTTTAGCCAACAACGGTGCCTTCCAGAGGGCACCTTTGAGGGCAAAAAAGACCAATGGGCGCTCCAGACATGCATGCGCTCTTGCTGTCTGCAATCCCTCTCCGTGTTAAACAAGGCTGGGTACTCACACTTGGCTTGCCGGCAACTCACCTGAGTCGATAGGTAGAATGAGGCGTGGGTGTGGCTCCGGAATTCTCAAACACCTGAATTCCTCCTTTCCCGAAAGGATGATCCTCCCAGTTCAGCTCGAGTGGAGTAGTTATTCCCTTCTCCTTGCCTTCTCTGTCCGCCGCCACCACCCCTTCCTCATCCGGCCTCTCCTCCACAACAGCCTGCAGGAATCGGCTTAGCCTAATTCACAACGCAGGACGCACAACTAAATATTTCCCTTAAATATTGACACTTACGCAGGTTATTTTCCCATTCTCTCTTCACATACAACACACACACACACACACACCTGAGCAGCACAGTGAGTCTCCACTGCTGAGCGGTCACACTGCGGTCGGGCGTCACCGTCAGTGCCCATCCCGTCTTCCCTACTCCCCCTTTCTCGCCGGCTTTGGCTCCGCTGGTCAGGCGCTGCCGGGAGATGAGCTCCAGGAAGTTGGTGAGCAGGTGGGCATGTCTGTGGGCCAGCAGAGCAGGGTAGTGCTCCAGCAAGACGTCGAGGACCAGCATGGCGTCTGCCTGGATGCCCGCCTGGATGTGGGTCATGGCGCAGGTGAGGTGGGCGCTGAGCAGTGGGAAGAAAGGGCCCACACGCTCACTGGACACACACTGGGCCACAAAGCGCAGCAGGCGGAGGGCGGCAGAGCGAACGCTGCCATCTTTGTCCGTGAACGCGGCGGCCACCTCACTCAGGAGAGTGGAGAGATGCTGCTCCACCAGCGCTGGATGGGAGGTGAGCAGCTCGCGGAGGCCACTCAATGCACCATGCTTCACCGTGGCACTGTAGTGGTGCAGCTGGGACAGGAGTTCCTGAAGGGTGGGATGGAGGGGAGTTTGGAAGTGGGAAAGGAGACAAGGGAAGAGAAGTTGGGAAAGAGGAAGGGGAATAGGAATGACAGTGAAAGGAATTAGTTGGGAGCAAAATATTATACACACGCAGATTTCAGGTACATTAACAACATGACCAGTTAGCAACTTAGTTGGTTGACAATAGGCAAAAGCATTACAACCAACCCCTGTAGATGTGACATTACCTTAATGCCAAGCTGACGATGTGTGGTTGGACCGGACTCATCGCGCTTCAGTTGCTCGGGGAGATGGATCCCCTTGGATCGGAAACTGACATTGGTTGCATTGTCTGCTTTGGGCTTCTTCTTACCCACTTTCAGTTTAACTTTTTGGAAATCATCCTGACGCTTTCTTTTCGTCATTTTCCCACGCATCAAGCATTAGACCCTAGAACAAATATAACAGATTGCCGGTTTTAGTGGCTGATCAGAAAACTGATTACTATAACGTTACTCACATCAATGGTATTAAACAATGACATTACACTAACTATATACCTAAATGTCAGACGTAGATTTTAAAGCATTTCATGTTAAAAAGACGAATCGTCAGAACACAAGTTTAACCCAAAGTTAACCCCAGAAATGTAATTGATTGTTCATATAATCAAGAACATACTGCTTATAACAGCATTACCATACAGTGAAAAAATTGGAATTCCCATTAACGCTAGCTAGCTAGCAAGTAGCATGCTGCTTGCCAACCATGTTACAAACCAGCCATCAAACCCTGCAGCTTAATGCGAATAATTCTAGGACAAAAAAATAACGTTGGTTTTGGCGTAAGAAAAAGACAACTTAACTGGAATTGGTCTTTAATCGTCATTTAAAGTATGCACATTTGCCTTAGTTTACACACACCAGAAAATACCTCGCGTTGTTTCCAAACTGAGGTCCTCCAAAACACATAGGTGGTCAATTTTTTGCCTGTGTGAAATTGCTACAAACTTACAACCAGCGAACGGGCAAACTTCGTGGTGATATTTTAGAGCTCACCATATTCGAGAACAGTGAAGCCTAGTTAAAGCAGATTTGCAACTTAAATTTCATCGACTATAATTACCATAATTTTGAACGAGAACCTAAACGAAAGAATTTCTAGAAAACAAAGGGTAAATGAACAATAAATCAATATATACTTAGATTAAATGGTAAATACACGTAATGAAAAAAACTACAACCAATCTGGCCAATGAACATTTTAGAACTTCTGAATTTAAAATACTAAATGATATATCTCCCCCTAGTGGCGTAACATAAATGTGCACACCACTGAACTCTGACAGAATAGGCCTACCTTCTTTCCTCATTGTCAACATCGATTTATTTATATAATATTCTCGATCTTTTAATGATACTTATGCTTAATCTGACAGTTTACAGTGCTGGTCTATGGGCAGCGCCAGAGCCATAGCTCTCTATTTTGAAGTGGGCCAGGGTGCAAGATCAAATTTGCCTTTTCATACAGGATGTGGTTAAGTGTGTGTGAATCCAATGGTCTGAATGGCGTGTATGGAGATATGGTGAGTGTGTGCCCACTTCCTGGGTGAAGAGCAGTCAACAAACTAAACTAGGACATAGTGTGAAGATGCAAAAGTCTCTAGTGTGGATCTGAGTCACAGGTTTGCATGATATGAGGCGCACTTGCATTGCGTCATCCCCATCCAAGTGGATGGCAACAGAACAGAATCATCCTAAGGATTTCCTGACACATGTTCTTCTCCCCTTCATGAAGAAGAATTCTTCAACACCACCAGAGCAGCTCCAAGATTTCCAAACTTTAAACATGGGAATTTTGTCACTCCATGGCCTCTCCAATATTGAGACCATACAAACAATTTAAGCACTTCTCTCTCTCCCGATCTCTTACAAATCCGACCAATTTTCACACAGTTTGTGTGGGAACACGAGGATGTGAGCACTGTAGGGGTTCAAGATGTTAAAGCATTACCTTATCAGTCAAGCTTAACCACCTAACTCCTTTCTGCTGAGCGCTGCCAAGGCTACTTCTAATCTCACAAACAGGGAACAAATTCAAACACACATGGGGATCCAAAGAACGCAAATAAAATATTTGCCCAAATAAAAAAGAGCA
This sequence comes from Sardinella tawilis, assembly GCA_030264315.1. Lineage (NCBI taxonomy): Eukaryota > Metazoa > Chordata > Actinopteri > Clupeiformes > Clupeidae > Sardinella > Sardinella tawilis. The sequence goes on from JASCQY010000010.1 coordinate 17,950,009, forward strand.
ATTACGAAGAGGACTATGGGGTTCACTGTAAATCAGACATGCAAGGTGGTCAATGTGGTTCCACAATCATAGCTTTGCTCTGTTTAATAATTCACATTTATTTGTTTTTGTCATTTCTTTATTTATATTAACAATCAATTTTTGAAGCATTATGACAAAAAAAGACTTCGGAAAATCGTATTCTCTTACAAACAACTCAACAGAAGATACAGGAACAAAAATGACTTATTAACATATGATACAGTATGGCTAAATTCTTTTAAAAACTTTTCTTTGGACCAAATAGAAATATTCTTACAGTATGTACGTTCAATTGGTACCTTCACATTGGTAGCTGCAGTATAATGCATCTGTCTGAAGTAGTGGATACAGTTCAAAGACATGACTTGCTTGCACAAAAACTTTCCATGGTGCAGGTGTGAGCAACACTTTGTCAAAAATCTCAATTCAATAACAACAACAAAAACTTCTGCTTAAATGGTCATGTTTTCTTTTCAGAACGACATATAAAAAAAACAAACAAAAACAGTTTTTTTGTCCACAGACCTAACAAGTCTGATCCATTTTTCAACCACTGCAGTGGGATTGTTGTTTTTTATCGGCCAGCGGCTAACATGCTGTCCAGCTGCTGGGGAGTAATGAGGGTGAGGAGGATCTCGTTTCCCATGAAGCTGCTCCTGTCCAGACACTTGGCACGTCTAGCGGTGCCCTCACAGCCAAAAGATACTACTGCTTCTCCAAGGCCGTTTCCCTTATTATCTCGAAGTAATGTTACATCCTCCCTCGCAACAGGAAACCGATGAAAGATATCTTGGATTTGCACCTGCGAAACATCCGCAGGCAAGTTTCTGATGTATATACAGCTTTTACTGAGGCCAGATTGCGGTGTCTTTTGTTGAGCAGTAAACACTTTCTTGTTTAGGCACAACTGGGAGAGCATTTTCTCTCTTGTGATGGATGAGACATCCAGAATGCGTTTTCCAAAGTGCCTGCCACTGAGGTTCATGACAGAGACATAATCCTCGACTCGATCAAAAGCAACAAAAGCTGTACTGGTGCGCTTGAGGTTTTTATCGAGTAGGTGATATACCTTGTTATTTTCAATATGATCCAAACCCAAGAGTCTTTTTATATCAGTTTTCGACATATTTGGCTCGATGTTTCGTAACATCACATAATGTTCGTCATGCTTTGCATGTCCTTTGCTTGTCTGATCCACAAAGTATGGCTTTTTACGTGCTGGAACACCTTTTTCTTTCCGTTGCAAGTGAAACTCTGATGTAGAAGTCACTGTTTCAATTTGCTCTGGAGAGCCTTTGCGTTTCATCATAGCCTGAGTCCAATGACTACGGGTTGCCCTCCTGACCTCCACAGTCAGTGTGGAAGTCAGGCTTTTCCCATTCCTCTGCAGGCCCATCTCCACGTCCTCTTCATTGGCTACCTTGACCAGACAGCCATGGCGATCTCCCAAGTGGACATTCAGCAGCACCTCTTGAACACACAGTCCACGGAGGAAATGGCTAATATCCGATTTAGTGACAGAATGTGGCAGCCCATATAGACGCAAGTAACCTGGGTGACAGACGGAGGTGTCACCTTTTAGCCTTCCTTCGGAGACTTTTTCAGTTTTAGTCTTTGGTAAAGCTGGACTAATGGCTGGTGAATGACTGTTCCTACTGGGATCCTCCATTCCTTTAAGTGCGGACAGCAAGGCTAGCATCAGTTGTGTGGCATCCTGATGCTGACTACTGCTGAGAGGCTCAACTTCACCAACTTTTTGCTGGGGAGAGTTCACTGGCTGGAGTTCACTGGCAGGGGATTCTGTAGTAGTAGCATCTTGTTTTAAGCTCAAAGTCAGTTTTTGCTTCAGTTCTGCTACACTGCTGATATGCAGTGCAACACGTGATCCTTTCAGAACATTTCCAGATCTTCTCATGGCAAGTTGGCCATCTCTTTCAGACGTAAATAAAATGAAGGCTTCTCCAAGCTTTCCTCCAATGATGTGTACAGCTCCCTGAGGAATCCGTAAACCATGGAAAAATTCGCGAATATCCTCCAATTCGGCCTCGTCGGTCAGACCCACTAGACGCAGCACGACCATTTTCCCCTGTTCCTCTTTCATTAAAAACACACCTACAAAAAAACAGAGAAGAAAGAAAAAACATAACATTAAACTTAAACAATCTTGATCAAGAACTTTTAAAAAGAACGTCGCTAACGTTAATATTCAGTCGGTCTCACCATGCCCTCTCTTCCAGAAAGAAGACATTCAAGGCTTAATCGTACAACGTTAGCTTTTAAACAAAGGTTTGGCCGCAAATCATTCGCCAGCCTCACGAAAAAATGAATAATTAATCAAACACTAAACTCACCAGGCGTCTTAGTTCACATTTACCCAGTATACCAAGCTTTGTAACAGCTAAATACAAACTTTCATGAACTTGTGTAGGCACCACTCCCACGGGTTTCACCCCCGAATCTCCTCCTCTGAAGAAAGCACGTTGGAGGGTAAAACGCGCGGCATGCGTGGGAGGAGAGAAGAAACATAACAGGAAGTTGTAGTCGCTCTACTACCATGGCGACGAGGACGCCACAAGCGCAGATTAGTAGAGCAACTTTTGTCATTTTACTTCATCTAAGTGCTTATTCTGGTCAGCTCTTCACAATATCCTTCCAGGAGGTATCGGACTGTGGGGAGGAGAGCTTTTTTGACATTTCAAGTTTATCCTGCGTTAAGTGTGGACCTAATCAGGTCCCTAATAAATCTGGTAGGTGCTAGCCAATGGTAATTTGCAAAGCATATTAGCTAGCTTGTTTGTTGGTTTGTGGTCTTCATCAGATAGGGCTTCTGTGGTAGTTATCATATCATACGTTTATTGTAGTTATGTTATAATTTCTAATGCACATGTAGCCTAGCTGTGCATTTGAGCAAGATGGCTTTACCAATGACTTTAACAATAGCATATAAATCTGTCGATAACTGCAAGTTATTTCAGCTAACACGAACTTAGCTAGCTATCATGCTGCTAGCTGCATGAACGTTACCAGTGTCATTCACAGATCAACATTCATTAGCTTTTCAGTCTGACTGTATCAGGTTAGCATAGCTGCTAACCGTTTTAATCTTGCTCTCTACCTTATGAGCATGTAAGGCATCTTGTATGGGTTACCACCAAGCTAACGTTAGAACAGCCAACAACGTTCCTGTGTATTGTAACTGTCTGTCGAGGTTAGCAAGCTGAATCCTGGTATCACTAGCTGCTACGTTTTATGTGAAATGGTGCATTAAAACGGTGTCTCTGATTAAAATATTACTTAGAGCTAATGTCAAACCTTAGGTATGATGAGGGTGACGTGATCCCGTCGTGATTGATTTTTTTATGCAAGATGGATTTGATGTTGTCATAGCTACAATCATAGAATTATACATTTATAATAATTCTATGGCTTCAACAGCATCGTTGCTCCACGTCACACAAGATGCCTTTTCTCTCACTCAGGTCTGGGCTGTGAGTGTCAAGTTGGGCATCGCCTGCTTATCAGCAATGGTGCGTCGATTGCCTGTCAACGATGTCCAGAATCCAAACGGGTACAGTGATCAAAGGCTCACCATTGCTTCTTTACACTGTAGCTCAATTTAACCTATGTATTGCTGCTTCTCTCACAGTGGTGTCACTCTGGTTAAAAGATGTGAGAGAACTCTTAGCTGCGGTTGTGCTGTTTTGTGAGGACTTATGTAGTGTAGTGTGGCAGTGCTGATTTTCGTGTTGGCCGTCAGGCGGTGACAAAAGATGGCTATGGCTGTATCCGCTGTCCAGGGCCCCCTGGGGAAGACGGCACCTGCGCTTGTCCTGCTAACCACATCCTTGGTAAGAGTCGAGGACTTCAACATGCTGAGATGTCTGTCAAGTCAAAGTTTGTGACTTTGTGTGTGTGAAAATTCTGTGCGCAAAGTCAAGTTGCCTAGAAGCCATAGACCGAGATGTGGGTCATATGGCCTACCCACATTACAACATTACAGGGACTTTTCAGTAGACAATATCAGCAACATATTCTTTGCAGCACTGGCTAATGTGTGCCTGTGTTTTTGTCAGTGGAGAGAGACAGCTGGGGAAACCTTCAAGAAGAGGCCGCATGTGAGCCCTGCAACACTTCTGACCCTGCCTTATCAGCCCCAGATTCGACAGCAAGCAGGTAGACAACTGGCATCAATAGCAAAAAGATGCACTATGGGAACAGAAAGGTGGTTTGTAGCTCCTTGTCGTAATTATTGAAATGTAGTGACTTAGTGTCCACATGCCACTGCATGGTTAAGTCTGGAGCCAACAGAGGAGTATGTGTGTGTGTGTGTGCGTGTGGTAATGCTGTACTGTGTCCGCTAGGTGTGTGAGGTGCCAGGATTCCTTCATTAACACATCCCAGTCCTGCTTGTGTAGCGGCCCCAACATCCTGGTAAGACGGGGAGAACTCACGTCCCCCATGGTGTTATTATATGGGTTTCATCACATACAGTGAGAGTGGGCATACTGCATTACTTTGTGGTTGGTTTTTCTCTTTTATTTGCTGACTGTTTCTTGTCATTGTGCATTGTAGGCTGGAGGCCTGTGCTTTCCTCCAAGTGCTCTCCCCACCACTGTGGTTGCCAGTGTCAACTATGCTCAGCTGGTAAGTCAGGTCACTGCTCCAGAAGTTGTTGCAGTGACTGTGCAGTAAAGCTTCTCTATATGTGAACACTTAAATTGATTGTGTGTGTGTGTGTGTGTGTGTGTGTGTGTTTGTGTGTGTGTGTGTGTGTGTGTGTCTGTCTGTCTGTCTGTCTGTCTGTGTGTCTGTCTTTTTGTCTTTCTGTGTGTTTCTGTGTGTGTGTGTGTGTGTGTGTGATATTCCCTCCACAGGCTCTTCCCATTCAGTCTGTGTGGTTCTCCAGTTTTCTCTACTCATCCGCAGCTGCTTGTTTGGTGAGCTTGAGATGAGATCTTATTGCTAGCAGATGATGTATCCTGTATTAGCATGTGTGTGTGTGCATGTCCATCGATTAGTTATGGATCAGACACACGCGAGGTTAAATCGATCAGATCTGCTCCGGTGTGGAATCTGTAACTCCTGTTGTCCTCCTCTACGCTCCGCTTCGCTGCAGCTCTTCTCCAACAGGACGTCCTGCCAGGCGCTGGGGAACATGTGTGTGATGAACATGTACTCCACCAGCACCGCCAGCAACGACGCCTGCGGCCTCTACAACGCCATCGCCAGGACCACCGCCGCCCAGGGCCACACCCAGGACATCACACACTGGTACGCGACTACGAATGGGCGACCATGCTAGCATAGAGACCGCGGGGCACAAGCGATGGGCTCTGCTTCATAGTGCACATATGCTGGACAAGTCCACACTGTTAGCATGGCTAGATTAGCTTGACTAGGCAATAGGAGTCGGTGTAGTTTGGGTTGCTAAATGGAGTTGGTCGTGGTTTGTGTAGGAGGACAAATATGCCCTGGTTGTACTACGGAGATCAGCCTGGTCTGGCATCACGCGTGTTACGATCTGAACCACTCCCCATTGGCTACAGCTTCAGAGGGCCCACTCAGGTAGGAGTGTGAATTACACACACATCACTAGAACAATCACCACAAAGGAAGCTGTTGTGCCTGCAGTGTGTGTGTGTGCTTCATGCACATGTTCTTGTGTCCTCTCTGTAGAACACACAGATTGAGCTCACGGCTGCTGTGTACAATGCTGGAGGACATTTCTTACGCTGGGAGAACCTTACTAAAGGAGCCCTACAGGTGGGAAAGAGTGCACACACACACACACACACACACACATACACATGCACACTCACAAACACACACACACACTGTGACTGATGTGGGAAAGAGATGTGGGAAAGAGTGCACACACACACACACGCACACACACACACACACACTGTCACTGATCACTCCCTCAAGTGTGGCATATCAGCTTTCCCAGGTCACTAGCCATAGGAGCAGTTAAGGACCTCTACTGGTATGTCCACTGGTATTGTCCAATGGCATTTCATTTACCCTAAACCCCAAGGAATGGAAGCTTATGTCAGTAATCAGCAGTTTTGCTTTCACTTTTCATTTTGAGTATGTATGTATTTATTTATTTGTTTGTTTGTTTGTTTTTTAATCCTAAATGTAAATGCGGAAGGAGGTCGGTGATGGAATGTCCCTTTCCGGCGGATCTCCTTTCCTGACTGACTATTCTAGGCTCCTCCTCTCATGTTTCTCCTGCCTCTTATTGGCCCACACGACTTAGTCCCTCCTCTTCTGCGCTTTGTTTCATTGCACTAGTAGAGGACTAGAAGCATCACAACCCACTCCATCATATCAAAGGGTTTGATTAGAAACACACTATAGACTCGCTTCACTCTCCCGATCCATCCATGCTGCTGTGCCCATGCAGTGGAAAGAATTGTTCAATCATTGGAGATTTCTGATGAGAAACTGCATGGAAATGCAGTTACTGATAAGCAACATTGATAGTGGTTAGGCACACACTTAAAGTGATTACATAAATAATCTGCCCTTTTTTCCCACCTCCTCCTTTCCTCTCCTGGTCCATTCCGGTATTCTCTAGCTCTGTCCTGACACAGTCATCCGGCAAGAAGCGGCTTACACCTTTGGGACAACCTACAAGCAAAGCGTAAGTCTTAAAATACCCCCACCCAGATCTTATTGCACTGTTGGAAATGTCAAACATTTCACTGACTGCAATGCTTGTTCTGTACCCCCCCACCCCCCCGCCCCTCTCTGTGTGTGTGTGTGTGTGTGTGTGTGTGTGTGTGTGTGTGTGTGTGTTTTGTTTGGGTTTTGGTGTCAGTGTGTGCTGCCGGTGTCAGAGGTGCTGGCCCGCTTCCCAGAGCCCTTGTTCTATGACGTCTTTCTGGTGCTGAGGTCCTCTCAGGGACAGAGGCGTCTGGTGGCCTTGCCTGTCCTAAATCTCAACCTGCAGTTCAACGGGCAGTTTGTCAATCAAGGTGACTGACGGTCCTTTCCCACTTAGACACAGTGCATCTGGTCTGTCCAATGTAATAGCTATGTCCACATCAAATAAACAAATAAAAAAAAATAAAAAAATAGATAAGATAAATAAAGATCATGCAGTAATATAATATAGATAAATTCATGCAATAAACATTCAGTATGCAGACACATCACAGTAAACCACACATCATCCCTCTCCGAAGAGTTGCATTTACGCATTACCTCATTAATAGAAACATTATGGAGTGAATGTATGTGTGTGTGTATGAGTGTGTGTGTGTGTGTGTGTGTAAATGAGTGTGTGTTTGTGAAGACTACTGTATATCTGTAAGCGCTGTGACTGTGTGTGTTGTAGGCTCCAACATGAATAGCTGGTATCTGACGCGGCGGCTGATGCTGGTGGACGCTCTGAGCGGGCGAGAGAAGAGTTTGAGCGCCGCGCCCCGTGTGCTGCGCGTGGCCACAGACATCAGGATCGGGTGAGGTGGCGCACGGGGCTGCCGGCGGCCGTACTGGGAGTGGGGTGGGGCTGACATTCTGTACAGTACGGGAGCCTAAGCGCTGACTGACAGTGTCCCTGTTTGGCCTCAGGTTCCAGCTGGTGCCGCTCACACAGAGGGGCGAGGTGTACCCGCCTCTCATCACCGTCTCCTACACAGACATCCTCATCTCAGACCCACTCACGCAGACCATCTCTGTGAGTCTCACTCTGAGTGTGTGTGTGTGTGTGTGTGTGTGTGTGTGTGTGTGCGTGCGTATCTGTGTTTGCCTTCTGAATGTAAATTTATTCATTAAGCATTCTAAACTTGAGGTGCTGCAAGTACAGTTAAATCAGGATGTCCAAAGATGTAGCAGACATGCATAGAAATTAACTGAGTATAGTAAATAAAATCTAGAATATAATGTACTGTATATTATTGTTGTTCATATAAAGTATAATACAATGTGCCCTAGTGTTTCTTCTAGACTGTTCCAATGACTCAAACTCTCTTGAAACAGTCTACACACAGTACATGTAGAGTACAATAGGATATTGTGCTTGTAGACCATATTTCTTAACGTGTAACTGGGATTTATAGGTGGCCTTCTCCATGGACTATGAAATGGATCAAAATGAAGCCAGAGTGAAGACTGATGTAAGTTGTGTGTGTATGTTTGTTTGTGTGTGTGTGTGTTTGTTTGTGTGTGTGTTTGTGTGTGTGTATGTGTGTGTGTTTGTACAGGTTGCTGCAGCATTTTGTGCTGTTTCTATATGTCTGTATTATTGTGAAATTGTTTGCAAAGTTTCTTAATGTTTTGATTGTTTGTCTGTGTGTGCTCATATGCATTTGTGTGTGTGTGTGTGTGTGTGTGTGTGTGTGTGTGTTGGGGGTGGGGCTGGGGGGTGCAGATTGCCTTGGGGGTTTTAGGTGGTGTAGCCGTGATCTATTCGCTGGTCAAGACAGCGAGCTGGAAGAGGAGAATCATGTCTCCCATAATTGACCTGGAGGTAAATGACGCCTCACACCACAGTACACAGGAGTACAGGACTTAGTTATAGTGCTAGTGGCTTTTTGGAGAAAACTGGATGGTCATTTTCCAAATATCTTATTATTCGAGCCTAAATCTAAGTCTGTATTAACATGAGATACAAACCAATAGGACATAAAACAATAGAAACGACACACAATGTTACACGCAACTGATTCTCATGCCCAAGTCTCTCAAACCCCTGTTCCCATCCTCTCTCCCTGCCTTTGGTAGACCATTCTGAAGTTCCTGCTGTTCTACGCGGGGGATTTGGCCAATGTTTTCTTTGTCATCGCCGTGGGAACTGGCCTGTACTGGCTCATTTTCTACAAGGTGTGTGATTGTGGCGTGTGCACACGTGTGCATGTTTGACTCTTTCTGTTCACTTTTGCTCTTTTAATTTCTCTTTCTTTTCCCCTCTGTGCTTGACACGTTGTGTGCATGTGCTCTCCAGACTCTGGAGGCAAGTCCGCTCTTTCTTTTCCTCGCACTCTTCGCTTCCCTTTGGCTCTCAGCTCTTGTCTTTTGTTGGCAGCCTTAAAGGTGTAGAGGAAATCAACTAATTGTGCTATTGTGTGTGTGTGTGGGTCTGTCTGTCTGTCTGTCTCCAGGCTCAGCAGTATGTGTCTGTGCTACTGCCGATGCCTCAGCAGGAGGAGAGGTTCATGACGTATGTGGGCTGTGCCTTTGGTCTCAAGGTGAGAGCCACACCTCCACAAATGGCTTATTTCCACAGACCGATGAATTGTTGCGTTATTTATTGGTATGCGGTCTCCAACTCGTTTGTGTCACGTCTGTGTTCCGCCCCTCTGCTCATCGGAGTGCAGTTCAGAACTACTCAATCGATCTTTTCATTCATCTTCTGAAATATGACAGTTGATATGACTTAACACTATCAACATGGACTGCCGACTACAGTTGGTTGAAGTGTGTAGGGTACTGTTTTCAAGGTGCTCACTATCAGCTAGGTTTCAGTGGTTCTAGTGTTAATTTAGGCAAGACAATTTTTTTCTGATGTGAGGCCAGAACGGGAAAGTTCTGAATATTCATGAGAAATGAGAAGCAGCCAGAAATGGGGTCCATAAAAATGGTCTGTGTATCGCTTACTTTAAATAGTCTATTGAAAAACATGGGGAACTAGGCGCACACACAGTGTGCTGATTAGTAATGCACAGCTAGTTTCAGTCAGTAATGCACAGCTAGTTTCAGTCAGTAATGCACAGCTAGTTTCAGTCAGTAATGCACAGCTCGTGGCCATGGCTGCATGTGCATCTCCTCCCTGGAGTTCAACCATACGCCTCATTGTGCATCCATATTTTTGCATATAATGTCTCCTGCACTTGGTGGTGGACATGTCTTAATCTTGTGTGATTGAAGTCAGAGTCAGTGGTACTCACTGTTTATGTATAATCCCTCTCTCTCCTCTCTTCTCCACTCCTGTCCTCTCCTCTCCTCTCCTCTCTCCTCTCTTCTCCACTCCTGTCCTCTCCTCCTCTCCTCCTCTCCTCTGTCCTCTGCTCTGTCCCTCCTTGTTTGTTGTCCTGCTGTAGGCGGTGCAGTTCCTGCACAAGTTCCTGCTGCAGCTGTCGGTGGATATCTTCTTCATAGACTGGGAGAGGCCCCGCAGCAAAGCCCTCAAGCCCGTGGATGGTGAGCTGCTGCAGCCGCCTCCCTATGGGCCTTTGCCTCTGCACCCCGTATTGACTTTGGCTGGTGGCAGATCTGCCTATAAAGCCTCTTATGTAACACAGCATGGGGGGGGGGGGACTCTCCGTGTTTGTCCACATGCTGCTGTTCCCACAGTGGCCCGTTAGCGTTAGCTAGATAGAGCCTCGTTTTCAAGACTATCAGTCACAGCGTGCCATACAGTATAGATTTGCTGCTTTATTTGTGTTGTGTGTAGAAATGAAAAGTTCAGCGCACAGAGCAACAAGTGCCTTATATTTGTTTTGAAGTGACTGAAATGGTTCTGGTGTGTGTTGGCCTCGTGTTGTTCTTTGCCAATGGCACTTTGTTGTTACCAGTAGGACCCCCACTGGATCTGTCCCGGCTCCTGGCTGGACAGAGTGTGTGTTGTGTTACCTATTAACTGTGTGTGTGTGTGTGTGTGTGTGTGTGTGTGCTCCTGCATGTCCCTAGGCGTGGGTGAGGGGAGGAGCGGGGCAGCACCGGTGAGCATCTGGAGGACCTACTTTGTGGCCAACGAGTGGAACGAGATCCAGACGCTGCGCAAGATCAGCCCCACCTTCCAGGTGCTGTGCGTGCTCTTCCTGCTGGAGGTGGTGGGCTTCTCCAGCCTGGCCCTCAGGGACCCCCTGAACTCCCTCAGCCGCCCGCCCCATGCCTACACCCCCCAGCACAGCCAGGTGCTCCGCTTCGGCCTGGCCTCCTGCCTCTGGCTCGCCATCGGCCTGCTCCAGGTAGGCAGCATGGGGACAATATAGCAGGGGGATGGAGTGGATTAGCGTAGCTTTGTAGGCCAGCTCCAGGTATGCAATATGGGCTTCTTTGTTATTTTAAAGCCAATTGCTGTGATTCCCATTCTCCAAGCTGTGGAATGACCAGATATAACAATTATTTAGATTTTTGACCATGGGAATGCCTCATGAGCCATGAAGTTTTGATGTTCATTTTTGTCAAAAACGCTAGAAATGTTTTTGGGAATCACAGCAATTTTTTTTAAACAGGTCTAGTGGGCCTGCCCAAGATGTGCAATATGGGCCATTAGCAGGGGAATAGATTTGGCCTGCTACAGGAATGCAACTAGAGGACATATGCAGGGGAATCCAGTAGGGTGGATTAGCATCCTCAGGATTAGCATGGTCTGGATCCTCTCTCCAACCCTCTTTGTTGCAGATTGAGGTTATTTGAGTGTAGAAAGTGATTTGAAGGTGAAACGTGAGCAGGTTCTTTGATGTACTCCCCCGTTATCCTTGGATGACCTGAAGGCTGTAGAGGCTCGTACTGACTGTTCCAGCACAACACAACATAACCCAACCCAACACAACACAGCACGGGCACCGGTGTGCACATCAGTGTTTTCATTTTACGCTGGTTTTCAAACTCTGAGATAACTTCTGTGCATATGTGTGTGTGTGTGTGTGTGTGTACACGTGTGCAGGTGCTGTTCTTCACTGTTTTCCACGAGCGTTTCATCGAGGATAAGATTCGTCAGTTTGTGGATCTCTGCTCCATCAGCAATGTGAGTCTCATGGCAGCCCGCACCTCACAGTAGCCCTGTTTACACTTGGGGCCATTGGCCCAGGAACTTAAGGCCAGGAACGTGGGCCCAAGGCACAAGCACCAGGGCTAAAGTTCCTGAAGGGTTTATACAGGAGTGGGCCAAGTAGCCAACTGACAAAAATTAAAAAATATACAAGATTCCATGAACAGATACAAAAGCAAAAAAAATCTGTAACCGTAGTAACCATCTATTATGATGACGAGTTGAGCTCATCTGCGTGTGTGTGTATGTGTGTGTGTGTGTGTGTGTGTTACACATTCCTCTGCTAGATCTCTGTGTTGGTGCTGTCCCACCGTTGCTTTGGTTACTACATCCATGGGCGCTCGGTCCATGGCCATGCTGACACCAACATGGAGGAGATGAACGCAAACCTGAAGAGAGAGGCGGTAAGATAAAGTGTGTGTGTGTGTGTATGTTTGTGTGTGTGCGTGCGTGTGTGTGTGTGTGTGTGTGTGTGTGTGTGTGTGTGTGTGTGTGTGTGTGTGTTAGTGTGTGTTTGGGTGTATCAGGTCCTAGAGCATGCATTGGTGTACAGGGTTGCATTGCAGAAAGGTAATCTTCAGAGTTGCATGTAGCAGAGAAACCTGACAATACTCATTGTTTACCACTTCATATTGAAACATACTGTCCTGCAGCTGAAAACTGCTGTAGTGGTATTGACTTGAGTGTTGCCTGAGTGGCTGCTGCTGTGTCCTCCATGTGTAGGAGAATCTGTGTGGGCAGAGGGGCCTGCTGCCAAACTCAGACACTCAGACCTTTCAGATTGCCATCACTGACCGCCTGAGGAATCAGTACGATCGCATCCTGGAGCCTCTGGCCAGAGTGAGTCTCAAAACACACACACACATATACACACACACACACACACACACACACACACACAAATATATGCACATGCACATGCTTGGCGTAAATTCCCAATCTTTCTTGTAACTCCTTCTCTCCAGAGGAATGGCCCCTCCAGACTGCTGGACAATTCTGCCAACCCGTTTGAGCAGAGCACCAAGGCCTACCACACCATGAACCGCTTCCTCAGCTCCATCATTGACCATGTGAGTGGAGCAGGCCCTGCTGCCTGGCCGACTGACTAACTGACTGACTATGTGTGTGTGTGTGACCCACAGGGGGATAGCTGAGCTGAGCTGAGCAGTGCTGCTGGGGGGGGGGGGGGTAGGTGCAGAATAGACCACCTCTTTCATTTCGATCAGAATTTTAATCGGATCAGAACTTCTACTCCGACCAGGGTGCTTACATAGGTCATTTCTATTCCGGTTGAGCATTTATTCCGTTTCTATTCCCATGAAAAGTGTCCATGTAGTCCCGGCCAGTGAGACGGAGTGTGCAGTGAGCTGTGTTATTGTGTCCCTTCCTGCAGGCCCATCGGGAGATGGACTACATCGTGCGGGACAAGCTGCTGTTTGAGAGGGTCATCGGGATGGAGTTTATGGAACCTATCGACAAGAGCATCTTTTACAACGGTAGTCAGCCCTCACCAATGTAAAGATCCGGGTCGTGTGACGTCGTCTTCGTCCTGCGGCCCAGTTGGTTTAAAACAAAAACAATTGTCTCGCAACCAACGACGGAAGTGAGCGAATTGTTGAAGGTCTTTGCGTGTTGTGCACCCGCCGTCCGCTCGTTCAACTGTTAGTCTGAAATTCAACCATTGTTATAACCTCGTATTAATCTGACTCCATAAGATTAAGTTTAGAAGAACCCTTATTAAA
>JASCQY010000010.1:17966802-17979906 GCA_030264315.1 Sardinella tawilis
CAGTGGCACTGAGGGAGGAGAGGAGAAGGGGAGAAGAGGAGAGGAGAGGAGAGGAGAGGAGGGGCATGAGGAGAAATGGCAGTGGGGTGGTGGAAAGGCAGAGAACAGACGTGGCCTTTATGTGCTTATATTATTCCAATCTGTGAAGAGAGATCCAATGTAAGCAACAGGGGAGGACTGGCCATCACTTCAATCAGAGCCCGCTCAAAGGCACCTCTGTTCGCGCCATCACCATTAAAGTTCTCATTAAGTTGGAATCAATGAAGGCCAAGCAAATATGAATACCCCTAAACTCAACATATTTTCATTTAAAAAAGTTGCTTGTTTATCTAAATGTTTCTGCATTGCTTAACTTGCTCCGCAGCGTAAACCTTTAACATATCTCAGATTCTTGTATGTTTGCTGTTTGTTTTTTTCTCCGCAAATAGATGTGCAACCAGATTCTTCCAGGCGTTCTTGTTTTGCCGTTATCTTTGTTGGCCGTGCTCAAAGCCAAACCTCGCTGTGTTATATTAAGGACAAGCCCTAGCCTATATGGTAGGTAGGTTCCAAAAAGGGGTGATTTAAAGATAGGAGGACTTCAAAGGGGCTAATCCTCACAAATTTCACACTTGGAGGTATTACCATTGATTTGAGTAAGCAACACTGAAGCCCTGGACTTGAATAAATAGCTCTGGCATTAACTAAGGCACAGGTAATGCTTTTGAACAAGGATTTTCTTAGATGGAGCTACATTTTCTTAGATGGAGCTATATTCAGTTCACTTTACAAGCTGATCCATTAAGTGGATTAATCATCATATAAAAAGTAGTCTAGCTTTTATTTAGGACGTAATAATGGTAAAACATCTGTGCCATGTAACAAATGAAAATTATGACTTGGGGAAACTAGCAAATTTTACCACTTGGAAACGAGAAGCAAACAGCAAAGACTTCAGTGGTCGTCCATTGATTCATTCTTATCTATACACATCTATATGTACACGTCACACCTCCAGTATTCATACACTTCAGTAGGCTGTAGTTCTGTGTTGTCTCCACTACTCAAAGTAGCGCTCCCAACAGCACAGCAATGAGGCCAGCACAGTAAAGGAACAGCAGATTGATGATCTTAGACTGATCGGTAATCAATCAATCAATCTTGGAAGAAAGTCATTCAAATTGAATGTCTTCCACCTAATCCTTTGATTGGTAGGCTATTCAGCATCTCCCACTTCTGCGGCGGTGTGTTTGTAACCTGTGCTGTCAGGAGTAGGGCCTGCGCGTTGTGCTATTTGGTTAGGTGTCTGGAGGACCATGGCTGCTGAAGGCTTGGCATCCCTCTGCTGCAGAGGCCAAGGTCGGGTCAGCGGAGGGAGGGTGGTCCAGCAAACACGCAGCTTGCCCTCGGCGGTGGCCATGCGGCACCATGTGGGGGCGCTACAGAGCATAGACCACCCATTGTGCAGCCCACCGCTGAGTGACAAGCAGCCTTTATTTATTTCCACGTGCGCCTGATGAGCACCACCAGCGCGCCGGCACGGACGTCAAGGCCGTCAGGGGAAAAGTACTGAGATGCGTGCCCAGAAACCAGCCCACACGTTCGCATCCTGACAGCGGCTACAGGCCTTTTCATCTTTCAGTGCCACTAAAGAATGTAGCGTTGATGGAATTATCAGTTATCTGATAATTTGGCAACTTTCAGTTTTGTAGTTGTGTCTTTCAGTGGAGGCCTGCAAGGTGTTGGAGTGAGTTTGGAGCAGAAGATGGACGGAGGGAACATATATGTGGTGTGTGTGTGTGTGTGTGTGTGTGTGTGTGAGGAAAAGATGGCCTCATATAGAGTGTGTCCAGTCAGCACATGTGGTTTCATAGCCTCAACAGAAAAGCCATTCATCTCCAGGCACCTGAGGCACAAACTACCTGTGGTTTTGCATACCTGTGGAATCAACGGAACATCATGTTTATCAACTAAGCACTTTTTTCTTTTCAGGCATAATGCACAAAAATTAGAATAAACAATGGCAGAGAAAGCACCGCCAACCAAGTCATGTACACAATTGGGCATATATTGATTAATTGGTCTACAAAGTTGAGCATGTAAACATTCTTCTAATGTTTTGATTTGGCAATCAAAGTAAAAAAAATCCAGTATAAAGAGATGATGAAATTTGGGGGTCAGTATATTTTGCTACACTATAACCTGTTTTTTGTACAGCAGTCCAAGATATTCCAAATGTTCTGGATTACCCCTTGTTTCTGAACATGATTTGTTAATTCCACATCAGAGGCCTTGTAATGGCTGACAGGGCAGCTTCCAGGGAGAGAGGAGAGGAGTGGAGTGGAGTGGAGAGGAGAGGAGGGGGTGAGGGGAGATGTTTAAGTATGGCTCCATTGGGCCTCTCCCCCTCTCCGTCTCTGTTCCCTCTCTCTCATCCACCTCTCCTCTCCTCTGCTCTCCTCACCAGCACACTCCACTTCTGTCAGAGCCCATGGAGGCCACGCCACACTAACAGCACAGGGCACAGTCTAGGTGAGTCCACACAGTCTTCAGATCTTTAACTCTTACTTGGTTGGTTGGTTTCTGTTCTGCTGTTGTTTTTTTAAATAATACTAATTGTTTTAATGTTTTAGTTGTGTTTTTGTTTGTTTGTTTGTTTGTTTGTTCCTTAGAGCATGAAGAGGTTATAGAGGATGTGATAGTGTACTCTCTTAATCATGATGGTTATGGTATGGTTAAGGTCATTCAGTGAAGTCATATGTGCCAAATTGGAAGGCAACTGGCAATTGGAGTTCTATTTGAAGATGTTTTTAAAAAGTCCAGTTGCCTTATAACTTAGCACTTAAGTTATGACTACTGTGACATGGATGATTGAAAATCTAGACATATAATTTCATTTAGTGGAAGACTCAATATGAATGCATAAAAACACAAGACTTACACAGTGATAAATGGAATATTCTCAAATTACATTTACTCAATACATATGAGCATTATCAAGGGGTAAGAAAAGACATTAACATTAACATGAAATATTAATAATATTACCACATCTCAACACATATTTGCAACCAATATTTACCACATTTGGTGCCCCCAAAGCCAGTTGCCAAATGCAGTGCATGCAAATATTTTCTCTTTTTCAACTGAATGTACAGCTCTTTGTCTGTGTAATTCTACCTGGCCTGCCTGCCTGCCCCATATGCGACCGTGGGAGATTTTTAGACTAGGCTTTCAGTGTTCAGTGGGCTAAAGTAAAGATTATGTAACTGTTAGCTCTAAGACATCCAGTGTGTGTGAGCGCTGCACAGTGCGGCTCTGTGCAGCCCCTGGGCTGAGGGGATTGTAGGGGGCATTCACAGCAGAAAAAGCAAACCGGACTGAGGCGAGAGTGTACAAGTGGTTATGTGACAGGCCAGCCGCTGGGTACGCTCCCCAAGGAACGAGTTTATTACTGTATCAGCAAGCTCTGGACAGTATGTACCCTGCCCCACTCTAACTCAGCCCACCTGATCAATAGAGGAACCAGCCTATCTTAGGACTGTGGTACTGTGTGTTCAACATCACACCAGTATAGGGTTATTTTGTCCTTTTGACAAATCTCCTTCGAGTTCTACAGATAAACAGCGCGGCGTGTTTTACTCATTTTCTGATTGTTTACCTTTAGTAAAATCCAGTGATTTTCCATCTGCAGGAGCAACGTGCCTGGATTCACCACACTGATATCTATTGTTACAGTGCACCCAAAGGAGAAAGGAGACTTGCACATCTAAAGTGCTGAAACAGCATCAATCTCGTCTTCTCCAGCTGGTCCGGTCTCAGTCCCATCCTTTGCACAGACCCTTTGAACGCGACTCACCTCTTTGGTCCTCCCATCATGCTCCTCTCCATCGCCGTGCTCTTCCTCCTCAGCCCCCTCTCCTCCCTCCAGAGCCCCACCGGCCTCAAGAGAAACTCCACCGCCACAGGCCTGAGCAGCGCTGCTTCCGCCTCCGTCACCCTCAGCCTCTCAAAGCCCCTCGCCGCAGCTCTAAATGCCCGACAGAAAAGCCAGAGTGCACCTTTGCCACCCAAAGCTAGCCCTGCTAAGGCTAACCAGACGCTCTCCTCCTCTTCCTCTTCACCTTCCTCACCCAAAGCTAGCCCTGCTAAGGCTAACCAGACTGTCTCTTCCTCTTCCTCGCCCAAGGCTAGCCCTGCTAAGGCTAACCAGACCCTCTCCTCATCTTCCCCTGCTAAGCCCACTCCAGCCCCTGTTGCTAAGGTCATCAAGGGCAAGGCCGTTCCCCATTCCCATCCCATTAAGGTGGTGATCACAGATGGCTGTGCCCAGGCTGAGCAGAAGAAGGAGACCAACAGCAGTAGCAGCAGTAGCAGCAGTAGTGTGGTCCAGGATAAAGAGCTGACGCTGAAGCCGGGCTCCCCGCTGGTCATGACCCACCACATCAACCTGGTGCCGGGCTCCTGCACGGGCGGCTGTGAGGCTGAGATGGCTGCACTCAAGGGCCGCGTGGAGTATCTGGAGAAGGAGATGGCCTCCATGAAGAAAATGTGTAGGACTTCTAATATAATATAATCCACACATTTATGCTCTGTCTTTGATCTTTGATCTTTCAAGCACATACAGTATACAGTACAGAACATCACATTTAACACAGTTTGAACTGTTTCTCTGTCTCTTTCTCTCTCCCTAAAACACACACACTTACTGTATGTATATACATGTAAATATTTGGTCTGTCGAGAGTATAAATCAACTAATTTCAGTCAAAATAGTCTGAAGCCCTCTTTCTCTCTCTCTCTCTCTCTCTCTCTCTCTGCCACTCTCTCCCTGTGTCCTCCCATCTCCCTCTGCTCTCCCCTTAGGCACTTCCTGCTCTGCTGGACGCTGCCCCAACGGCTGCAGTGAGCAGGGCCGATGCGAGGAGGGCAAGTGTGTGTGTAACGCCGGCTTCAGCGGCGCAGACTGCAGCGTCTCAGCCTGCCCCTCCAACTGCAACAAGAAAGGCAAGTGTGTGAAGGGGAAGTGTGTGTGCAACCCTGGCCTCAGTGGGACGGACTGCAGCAAAGGTGAGATGCTGAAGATTATACACTGATGCTAAGAACTGACCTTCAAATGGCTAGAAATGGAGATCCTTCATGATGTCCTTTATTGCTTGTCTTTCCCTAGGGAGCGAGAAGAAGGTCAAGGTCACTGTTGAAACAGTGACCATGAAAGTGACACCAGAGAGCAACGCCATCAAAGAGACCACAACTACAAGTGTGAAGAAGACAAAGGCAGACAAGACGATCTTTGTGAAGAAGACTGAGAGTGACAAGGAGCAGAAGGCGTCTGTGGCCAAGAAGGAAGAACAGAAGAAAGGGACTGAGGCCAGCCAGAGCAAAACCAAAACAACCGTGAAGACGAGCGTCCTCACCAAAGTCACTGCTAAAACCCCTGCAGCCACTAATGGCACCAAGACTTCGAAAGTGGTGAAGACTGTAGGCCAGGTGTTCCTGAAACAGCCCGGGAGACGCCCGGAGCAAGCCACCAAAGGCAAAATGGAAGTGAAGAAGATAGACACAAAGGGTAAAGTCACCACCAAACAAGAGACCTCTCTGAAGAAGGTTCAACTCAAAGATCAGCCTCTGTTGAATGTTACGCAGACCGCTGTAAAGAAAACAAATGGCACTTCAAAGATTTTGACGCAGTTAGTGAAAGACGCAAAAACCTCTGTTAATGTAACTACCTCAGAGAAGACTGTCGTCAAAACAACAAAAGTCGTCAAAACCACAGGAACACAAGCAAGCGATGATACAATCAAAGTAACCGTCAAAACCGGCTCTGTTAAAGTGAAACCAACAGTGTCCACTGCGACTACAGAGAAGGACAAGAAATTAGTCCAAGCCAACGCCACCATAGTCCTCAAGGAAGGGCCAGTTGTGAAGAAGAAGGTGGAAAGTCAACTGAACGTAACAACCGTAGAAACTAAAGTTCAGCTGAAGCAAGCTAACAAAACCAGTTCCAAAGCGGCCAGCAGTGTGGTCAGCGTTGTGGTCCAGAACATCACTTCCACTGGTTTCATTCTGATGTGGGAAGCCTCCCACGGCCTGTTCCGCAACTTCACCGTGTCCAGGAGAGAGCTTCCCGCCGGGGTGGAGGACAGAGAGGAGGAGGTGGCCGTGGAGGAGGCCGAGAAGGTGAAGCTGGAGAAGCAGGACGTCACCGTCACTGGCAACATTACCGAGGTTCTGAAACAGAGCGGCAACAAGACAACCACCAGCGCCAAAGTCCATGTCAGCTCCGGCGCCAAAGCTGAGGGGAAGAGCGTGCGGAAATTCACCCAAGTTCTCCCTGGCACCGCTCGCACTTTCCAGTTCCGGAACCTGCGGCCTCAGACCCGCTATGCCCTCTCTCTCTTTGGAACGGCTCCTGGATTCCGCTCCAAAATTTACCGCCTCACCGTCACCACAGGTATTTCACCCTCAGCCCTCGGCCTCCGTGCTACCACACAGCGGACAGGCCATCCCACCTACTGGAATGTTCTGTGCACAGTCGCTCTTAGACTTACCTCAGTATGTGAAATCACTGAATGTTTTCTGTCATAGTCACCCCCGCTAGCTTTAAACATGCCTGAATCTTTCATGA
Source organism: Sardinella tawilis (assembly GCA_030264315.1). NCBI lineage: Eukaryota > Metazoa > Chordata > Actinopteri > Clupeiformes > Clupeidae > Sardinella > Sardinella tawilis. The sequence continues at coordinate 17,973,410 of JASCQY010000010.1, forward strand.
ATGTGTGGAATAGTTTCGCCTGTTTGCTCATCGAAAATATTGACTCTGGCCAAAGAGTTACTTGCTGTAAGATTCACTTGAAGTCAGGAATACTGTATATCTTAGCCTGACTGAGATTTAGGTCAGAATGGATTTTTGGTGTACATTTAACTCTACCTTCTGAATTGACTACCATAGAATAAACAGTTGAATCTGTTGAGATAAAAAATATGTATATTATAACCTGATTAGTCCATTTTACCCATCACTATTTTGACTGTTTTTACACTATTTGTCACTTATACTGTTAGATAGTACATATTGTTGGTCAATCAGTTTGGCCCCCTAATGGCGGATTGAAGTGTTTGTCTTTCTGTCACTATTTGACACATCTCTCATCTGATCCCAAGGTCCTGAGCCTCCCTCTGAGCTGGTGTTCACCAATTTGACCGAGACCTCCGTCTCTGTGTCATGGACCAAGCCCAAGAACACAGTGACCGGCTTCAAGGTCATCTACACAAACACGGCCACTGGTAAGGGAGTGAGCATAGAATTCTAAACATTTAGAATCCCTGGGAGAGAGGGCTCTGGGGATGACTCACACTGCAGTACAGTGTTTCCCGTGAGAATAGCTGAAGTTGAATGAAGTCCTTCTTTCCTTGCAGGGGTGAGTGGGTCCCTCACAATGGACTCCCAGCTGTCCACTGTTGTCATCTCCAGACTTTCTGCTGGTTCTTCTTACGAGATCAGTGTGACGTCCATGCTGGAGGCCAGTGAAAGCGATGCTGTCGTAGCCACCATCATCACAGGTAGGCCTACATTCGGATTGGAGGGGAAATTGCTTTCGCTTGCTGTGGGTTGTTCATGGAAAACAAATGACACGAAACGCAATGATATAGGAGCTGCTGCGCAGTATTTCCTGAAATGTGTTTAACGTTTGCGCTGTGCTCTGCTCTGCTCTAGCGCCCGACTCGCCCTCGAGTCTCCAGGCGGTGAATGTAACAGACACCAAGGCTCTGCTGGTGTGGAAAGCTGCCCAGGCTAAAGTGGACCGCTACATCCTCAGCTACGGCTCGTCCAAGTGTAAGTCAATCTGCTGCCCCCTGGGTCCGGGCCAGTTGTGTTTAGGTCCAGTGCTAATGCTAATAGCCCTGTGTGCGCCTGTTTGTTTTCCAGCGCCCAATGTTACTGTGACAGTGATGCTGTCAGGCAGCACAGTGGAGCACCAACTGAGGGGTCTCCACAGGTCCACCCTCTACACCGTCAGACTGGTGAGCCAGCTCAACAGCCTCCAGAGCACTCCAGTCAGCACCGCCTTCACCACAGGCAGCGGTGAGAACAGCACACACACACACACACACACACACACGCACACAAACTTAGAAACATAAATCCCATGCTCTCTCTCTTTCTCTCTCTTTCTTTCACTATGTGCCTAAGTATTTCACATGCACACACACTGACACACACACACACACACATTTGTTACAGTACATAGTTCTCACACAAATTGCTTTGTGTATTGCAATGTATAATGACGGTATTCTGTGCGTGTGTGTGTTTGTGTGTGTGTGTGTGTGTGTGTGTGTGTTAGGCGTTAAAGTGCAGTCAGTAGCTCCCAACACTGTCACCTCTGGCTCTGCTGTGATCACATGGAAGGCTCCACACGTGGCCTTCAAGACCTACAAGCTCACTTACCAGCTCCCTGGAGAGGAGGCCAAGGTGAGGGGAGGTCACTGCCTGTCACAGCTCTCCTGTAGGGTGTGTGGATCACCACACACAACATCTCATCTGGACCTGCTGCTTTGGAATAACATTCCTTGATTGAACCATTTTAGAGGTGAAGGTCCACACAGTAAGCAGGACAGTTTTAGAGTTCAGGATGCATGGCAGCCATTGTTTCAGTACTAATTGATTGGTGTTTGTCTTGGGCTCTCTCTCTCTGATTGGACAGGAGGCATGGCAGACATTGTTTCAGTACTAATTGATTGGTGTTTGCCTTTGGGCTCTTTCTCTCTGATTGGACAGGATGCATGGCAGACATTGTTTCAGTACTAACTGATTGGTGTTTGCCTTTGGGCTCCCTCTCTCTGATTGGACAGGAGGTCTTCCTGAGCCCCACAGTCATCCAGTATGAGCTGACGGGTCTGCTGGCCGGCTCCAACTACACGGTGAAAGTGGAGGGAGAGAAGGAGGGCACTTACATCACTGTCGTCTCCACAGAGTTCACAACAGGTAAGCCTGGGCTTGTTCAAACATGAGGTCACTTGACAGCCTTTGGGGTCATAGATTGGTGGTGTTTTAGCTCAGAAAGCCTCACAACTGTTTCTATCTCTGCTCTTCGTGTCGTGGACTGGGCTCTGTTCTCATAGTCTCGCTGTGTCCCACCCATAGGCGCCCTTCCCTTCCGCCACCCCACCGACTGCTCCCAGGTGCAGCTGAATGGCAAGCGGGAGTCAGGCGAGGCGGAGATCTACCCCGAGGGCCACGAGGGCGAGCCGGTGTTGGTCTACTGTGACCTGGAGACAGATGGAGGCGGCTGGACGGTGAGACTCTGTTCCAGACATCCATCCATCCATCCACTCATCCATCCATCCATCCATCCATCCATCCATCCATCCATCCACCCACCATCTATCCATCCATCCATCCATCCGTCCATTCATCCATCCATCAATCCATCCATCACTCACCCTTTAGCAACACACAGCTGCCATACAGTATTGGTCTTTTGGTCTTTGGAGCAGAGAGCAGTTCTCAGATCTGTGTGCCATGTTCAATTTCAGGTGTTCCAGAGGAGGGTGGATGGAAAGACTGATTTCTTCAGAGGCTGGAAGGACTACAGCAAAGGATTCGGTTTCCTCTCCGATGAATTCTGGCTTGGTACGATTTATTAGCAGCAGGAATGATGAAAACGTTGAATCCACAAAAAAATAATTCCTTAATTCTTTCATTTCCCTCAGGATAAATAAAGTATATCTATCTATTTATCTGTCTAAGACAATGACAATGGCTTCATGCACGGAATGTAAAGATGTCTCTCTCCTCCTCAGGAAATGACCACGTCCACGCGCTGACCAGCAAGACTCCCATGAGCCTGCGGGTGGACCTGCGTCTAGGAAACGACACCGCGTACGCTCACTACGCCAACTTCTCCATCGCCTCCGAGGAGAACAACTATACCATTCATGTGTCTGGTTACTCTGGCAATGCCGGTAAGTGAAACAAAGCCAGGCTGGGAGACGCACTGCGTCAGTGTCTTTGGCAGCGGCAGTGCAGGTCAAACAGCCACAGAGGGCAGGAGAGGCTCCAGTGGAGGATGAGGCCACAAACAGACCAAATGTGGATTTTGCAGTGCAAGGCGGATTCTTTCTGTTGTTCCTTATTGGAAGTGAGAGTTTTTCCACGCTGATTTTCCGCACAAGGCACAGCGCAGATTGTCTGCCTGTCCACCCTGAGCGGAACGGGTAGAAAAAAATTCAACTCGAGGCGGAAAATAGTAAAAAAAAAAAATCCGCTTCACGTCACTGGCGTGATGGACAATCCACGTTGCGTCATGTGCAGATAATCAGCATGGAACAACTCTCACTTTCAATAAGCAACAACCGAAAAAATACGCCTTGCACTGCAAAATCCGCATTCGGTCTGTTCGCAGCCTAAGGGAGCTCCAGTGGAACACCGCTGAAATATGCCAATACTGTATATAAATGAGGTGGGACTGAGACTGACATATATGTTTGTCCTTGTACTTTGTCTTCTCTTTCTGTGTAGGGGATTCCTTGAGGTACCACAGTGGGCGGCCATTCTCCACCAAGGACAAAGATCCTCATCCATTAAGTATTCACTGTGCCAAGGCCTACATGGGGGGCTGGTGGTACAAAAACTGCTACAAGGCTAACCTGAATGGGCTTTATGCCACCTACTCTGAAAACCAGGTAATACATTATGCATCTGTCATCTGTCATCTGTCATCTGTCATCTGTCATGGGTCACACAATGTTGCTCTTCATGCACTGTACAGTAGACTAATAGACAGTAATAATACACTAGACTCATTTCTACAGCCATAGGCTGCACTGATGGTCTGAACTCTTTGTTTGTTGTGCCTGTGTTCTCAGGGGGTTGTGTGGATCGACTGGAAGGGCAAGGACATCTCCATCCCATTCACTGAAATGAAGCTCCGCCCAGCCTCCTTCCACTCACTCACCCAGGGTTAGAGGACATAGCCAGCAGCTCCATTAGGGACTGTGTGAGCATGAGAGAGAGAGAGAGAGAGAGAGAGAGAGAGAGATGGATGGATGGATGGATGGAGGAGGTTTGGGCACTGGCTGTATACACTGTATATTAGTATTCAAACACATAAACACGCATAAACACACACACACACACACATACATACATACACACACACACACTGCCATCACACAGTCATACAGAACACTTGGAGAACTGTGTACTATATCTGAACATTGACATTGAATTGAAGCTTATGAAGTTCCTATCATTGCCCCATGATAAACCCCCTATGCCCCTAGTTCTAGCGTATCCCCAACTCCACTTACTGTACTGTACTGTGCCTGTGGGCACTCAGCGCAGTGAAGCGCGGCGCGGTGTGGGGCGGCACAGCGTCTCCGAGCTGTCTCATGGACTCCCGAGGGCTCACCTGAGAGCCTGGGAGAGGAGCCGCGTCCCTCAGGCATGCTGCCCTGCCTCGCAGCCCATGCAGCCCCCACTGCTGCCGAGCCCAGGGCACCGACTGCTCTCCTGCGGCAGGACTAGGAGCACCCGTGGGCAACAGGACCCAGTTAACCATGTTTGTCTGAAGAAATAAGTCAGTGTTCATGTGGTTTCTGTTCAACTTTGCTCACACCCTTACTGGTTTAAGATTGCTCTTTGTGAATGTGAGCCAATTGACTGTTTTTGGAGAAAATGATAGACCAATAAAGCAATGTATGCCAGTAATTGAAGTGAATGTTTTTTTTCTGAATATGATCACACAATTTCTCTCATATTATACAGTAATTATGCAGTGTGACTTGTAAATGCAATTGATTCTCCTGATGAGCCACTAGAGATCACATCTTATTGCAAAGCAGCAAGCTATTCATATACAGAGACAGTTAGCAGAGCTAAGTAAAGAGTCTCCTGACCATCATCAAACATAAATGGCTCTTTGTCTGAGTTGCCCCTAAATGGTCTGATTTAATCAGTGAGACCATTTGGATTCAATTGGATAATTCGGCTCATTGGAGATAAAAGCCATTTCCTCACAGAGACACTGGAGGTGCGTTGCTTTGATACTGACTGATCAACCAGTTTCATGTCCTCACCTGCTTTGACCCTATTTGTGAAGCAAAAGCACAACAAAATACCTTGGCTTGTAATGTCAGTTTGGCCATCCAAAAGCAGCCATCTCAATCATTCACTTTGAATGAAAGGATCATATTTATCTTCGCTTTACAATTAAATCTTTAAAATTTATTTCCTAGGCTAAAAAAGAGGCCTTTTACATATGCCATCCAAGATTTCTGTTTTCTCTTCTGGGTGTTTTTCTTGGATTTCCTAAAGAATTATGGCATGCGGTCCAAACGGCCAGTCACTATATCCACTCCCACACTGGCTCCCGAGTCTGGAATTCAAACTGCATTTCACAGAATCCTGCGCTGCTTGGGCATGTTCCCCACGTAGAGCAGAGTCACGTCGGGCAGGGCAGAGCTGAATGCTCTGTTTGTTTGTAAATCTAGGGGGGAAAAAAACGAAACATTTCATGGCCAACAGTATTGGGATAAAGTGGATATACTGTATTACATAGCAAAACTCCTTGCGCTGTTGGCCGCTCCAGTCGCCTGTGTTGAAATCTGGGGGACTGCTAGCAGTTGTGCTTGACTGCTCAAACGGGACATTCATTTCTGACTTGCGGTTGCTTTTGGACCACAGAATTGGACTCATGAGGCACTTTCCACAATTGGCCCTTAGGTCACAGTTCTCTGTCCAGGAATGCAATTGGCCTTGTTTGCATATGCAAAATAATGACCCTTGAAAGCAATTTTGTTGAGCACCGTAAATTTATTTGGCTTCTTGTCATCCTCTCTGCAGGAACCAAAAGAGGCTCTTTTTCAAAAACAACACTCAGGTCTCCAGTGTCGAAGCCCTGACATATTTGTGTGCTAATATGTTATGACCACTTTGTCTCGCATTAAGCTATCCACAAATGTTTGGCTTTGCAGATTTTTCTCTCTTTACACATAGACGTTTTCCAAAGTTGCTTGAAATACTTTGAACAAGCGTGTGCTTGTACACCCTTCTATCGAACCTGTTTGTTTTGTTTTGAATGCTGGGTTTCATTTGTCATGGGCTAATTGGTCTGAGCTTGGAAGGCCAGGAAAATATTTCTTTGACCTCACTCTGTCAATAGATAACAAGTCTTTCAGTGTGTGTGTGTGTGTGTGTGTGTGTGTCTGTGTGTGGGGGGGGGGGGGGGGGGGGGGGTGGGGTTGGGGCGCAGTGCTGGTGTCGTG
>JASCQY010000010.1:17983391-18006241 GCA_030264315.1 Sardinella tawilis
AAGTGTCATGTCTAAAGAGGCCAGTGGCGTTGAGCATGCTGGTAGAATGCCCTAAGGCCTAATGAGACACGGGTTGGTGTTTGTGTCTCCGTTCATCTGCAGACACTGACGGACACCCATGTGCACATGACCACAGTGGATCTGTTGATTGGTGGAACCGAGACCACAGCCGCCTGGCTCAGCTGGACTGTAGCCTTCCTCCTCCACAGACCAGAGGTGAGCTGAGCTCTCTCCCCGCCACGCCTCACCAGCCCACTGCAACAGGGAACATGTTTGAGACAGTTCTAGCACCGTACTCCTTTTACATGGACGTTCTTTATTGGTTCAACCCATACAGAGAGTTGGAGCACATTTATTTATTTGTTGATTTAGTTTATTATGGGCAATTCCACGCAAAACGTCATGTCCATAACGCCAACTCAATGCCAAAGTATGGTATGATGTATTTAAGCAATCACTCTTCTTGGTTGTAGAACTAATTTTATTAAAGGAACAGTATGTAAGTTTGTGGCCAAAATCTGGTACTACAATTACATTCAAAATACTACAGAGCATAGTATCTTCTCCTCTAGGTGGAGGAGACAGGCCAAAACACATAATATACACAAATAAACACAAAATAACAACATTCAGGCTGGATTACTGTTGTCAGAGATAAAAGTATTTGAAATGATCATGATTCCTTAATGTCTTGTGATAGATCAGGGCCATTTTATGACTCTTTTACATTTATTCCTTACATACAGTTCCTTTAAACTTTACATAGCATAGACTGTACACTCACATCATACAAATTCCATGGATTGTTGTTGGTGTTAAGGACTTGACAGTTTGCGTGGAATCGCCCTTATTTATTTATTCGTTCAATTATTTATTTATGTATTTATTCATTGTGGCCTGTGGAGAGGAGTCCTGCCCCTCCCTAGCTGGTTTGAATGTCTCGCCCTGTGGGCAGGTCCAGGAGCGTGTGCACGAGGAGATGTGCTCGGTGCTGCCGAGCCGCTACCCTGACTACAAGGACCGGCACCGGCTGCCCCAGCTGGCGGCTCTGATCAGTGAGGTGCTGCGGCTGAGACCCGTGGCCCCTCTGGCCGTGCCCCACCGAGCCATCAGGGACAGCAGGCGAGTCCACAGCCACTATAGTCTCACTGGAGGACCAATGCTCTCTACTGTATATTGGGTTTGTTGCTATTGGAATGGGGAGACATGTCTTTTACTATACTATGACTGTGTGTGTGCGCGTGTGTGTGTCTGTGTGTGTACAGCATTGCGGGGTATTTAATACCAAAAGACACAGTGATCATTCCCAACCTGTTTGGAGCCCACCATGACCCTACAGTGTGGAGAGACCCCTACAGCTTTAGACCAGGTGAGGACCATCAATTAGGCTTTGAACTGGACTACACCAGGTTAGATCTGGCCTGTGTGACAATCATGGTAACACTCAGTCTTCTCTTTTCCAGAGCGCTTTTTAGAGACGGGTGGAGCAGTGCTTCGTTCCCTGGTGCCATTCAGCGGAGGAGCCCGACTGTGTCTGGGGGAGTCTGTGGCTAAGATGGAGCTCTTCTTGTTTACGGCTTACCTGCTGCGAGACTTTGAGCTCCTTCTGCCCGGAGACAAAGAGGGGCTGCCTGACCTGAAAGGGGTGGCCAGTGTGGTACTGAAGGCCAAGCCATTTAAAGTTATTGTTCGTCCGAGGGCGTAGTGTCCCCTTTGTGATTTTCCAGTGTTTTAAAGCTCACTGTATCCTGGGGTTACAACTAACCGTTTTTGGGGTAGGGGACAGATGTTCGTTTGTTTTTTTGGTAGCCTACTCATTTTTTTTTTTTTTGAATGGCCTTTTCTGATAGGATGGTAGAGAGTGAGAGGAAATGAACGGGAGAGAGAGATGGGAAAGGATGAGCTCGGGTCACTGGGTTCAGGGTATGGCGCTTTAGCCAACTGAGTCATGGCGCCCCCTGCCTATAGGTTTTGAACAGAACACTACTGTATGTCAAGCACAGTATTTTATGCCTTGGACACTCTCATGCTCCACCACCATGCTGCTGGAGGAGATGCATCTACAGGACTGCACTGGACAGACAGAACACACTGAACAGACAGTCGTTTTAAATAAATTATGATTGTTGGCTGGTGCTGTTTTTATTTTACATGAATAGTTGCCTATATGGAGAAATGTCTTATAGCAAGGACAGTGTTTCTATGAAATGGTGATGTGTAAATCAGTCATTCATCCTCAGTTTCTTGATGCATATTTTACACATAATTAAAATGATGTCTAACATGGGTTTGAATGAACTTTAAACACTACACATAGGCTATAGGCCTAATCAGAAATGCGTTTTCTCCAACAACACATGAGGAACGCCTTTTAGTTACGCATTCCTGATAGCCACGAGGTGGCGCAACAGGTCCAATGTCAAATTAGGCCTACGGCAGTGAAGCGAACCGCTATCCAATCGCAGTCCAGAAGTCACACGTTACTTCCTGTATGGGACGGTGATGCAGTTTAATGTTTACAGTCCTCTGTTTTTCATCGCATCTTGATGTATGGGCTGATAACTTTGCAACTTATCCACAGTTTTAACTTTTGGTAGGAAAGTTTCATAGTAGATTTCAGACCAACATCATGTAAATTGTATGCTTAGTTAGGAAATAGAAAAATACACGTGGGTTTAAGTCAATGAAACATAGCTAACGTTAAAATGTTAAAGGAAACTGACTGCTTAGCAGTTAGTTAGCAAGTCCAGGTAGCCTACTTTTGACCTTAGACAGCACTTTTATACGAAGATAATGAATGACCACTTCATTACTGTGGGGAACATCGTCCTATGTCTCGTCGCCCTGCTCAACGCTCAGAAAATCTTCAAGGTAGCCAACTATAAAACTTCTCCCAAACTATGTCATTATGTTTAGTGTTGTCTAGCTGTTGAAAACAGTAACTTAGGCTATAATTTTTAATTGCATATGCTTCTTGTCAGCCTCTTATTTGTGGCATGTCTGCATTTGACAATAATATTCAGACCCAAAAGTGGAATTGAGATGACTACTGAATCATCTTTCTGTAGGTTCACAGAGCCCCAGCTGTTGGGTTTTTCCTTGTGGCCTGTTCAGCTGGACTGTCTGCACTTCCTAACAGCCCAGTGTTGGTGTCTGTGCGCGCAGACCTTCAGTGGGTTGCTGAGGTACTGGGCCCAGCCATGGTAGCCTTCGGCTTCCTCTGGCTAAGCGAGGACCACTCCACAGCATACACACCTCTGACTGGCTCAGCTCTGCTCTCCACGCTCACCGACTGGTTGTCTCGGGATGGACTGACTGTGATGTCCCGCTGCATGGCCCTGTCGTCTCTCTCTTGCTCCCTCACTGTATGTCTGTTTGCGGGGAACATGGTAGGGGTATTCGGGAGCGTGGCCTTAAGTTTACCCGCCCTAGCGGCCCTCAATAGCACCAGTCCTCTCATATCTCCTGAGCTGGCTGGGGGCATGCTGAAGTCGCTTTTGATTGGCACCACAACTCTTGGCTGCTGGTCCATCAGGCAGGCACTAGAAAAGTATCTTCAGGACCTGAAGGGCTGGGAAAGAAATGACATACTAATTTGATACACCTATATGAAGTGTGCATGGATATTACTATAAAGAATTGTTTTTTAGTTGATAAAACCACTTTATCTTAAGACTTTGAGAATGTAACAACCTAACTTGATTTTTCAGATGTTACCATGGTGAGTTCCTTCAGTATTATACCCATTTGCTCCTGAGGTTAGAGGCATGTGCATTAACTCAAAATCTAACATCTGTTTAATATGAGGCTTACTAAAGCAAATGGTTTCTAAAGTTAGAAACAATCTGTATAAACAAAATGAAACAATAGTTTTTCATTTTGTTGTTGAGTTTGCTGTTGATAAGAAGAAAATAAAGCAATTCTAGGTGAGGCATTCATCACCAGTCTCTTGATGCATACAGTATATTACACATTATTAGCATGATAAATGTCTGTCAGACATGGGTTTGAATTAACTTTATACACTACACACTATATTACAATAATGTAATATTCATTATGGATATTAAAGCTAGGCAAAAGATTGAAAGAAATCCGGTGTTAATCCATCCATAGCCTGGTTTGAGGCCATCAGGTGCAGTCGGTACGAAAAAGGATGAGAAAATTTGACACAACATAGACCAAATAAGTAACGCAAATACGCATTTTGATTCATTTTTCTATGCCCCTGTAATGGATGCCAGCCAACCTAGCTGCGCATGTAGAATGTTAGTAAAGTCTCCTTCCCAAGAATGCTTCTAAAGGTGGTTGACTGAGAGCCTGGGCTTTTCAGTCGACTGGCGAGGGTGCTCGCCTCCTGATCCGTGGTTGCTGTGTTGTTGTGAGGTCGCAGGTATGCAGGTACGTGTGCAGGGTTGGACTGGGGCAGATGACCTTGGTTACACCCCTTTCAATTCACTTTATCTGCCTGTTTGCTATTCTGTCTATATTTTATTACATTTCCTTGTTCTTTTTCCTACAAACAGCACTCGGTGAACAATAGAATTGAATCACACAGAACTTCTCCCTTCTGCACTTCACCAAGACTTTTATGGGAGGAAACTTTTACAGCAACTGTTTTTATGTGAAGTTTTTTTGTTGCCTCTGAAAGCAGAGATTCAGGTGTTCACTTATGGTCAAACCTTTGGTGCATTTTCAATGTCAAAACCCTAGGAGAGGACACTTTGGAGATGTGGCACATATAAGGCTATAAGACCCCATGTGACCTTGACCTTTAACCTCTTAACCAGAGTCCTCCATACTGTTTTACTTCAGCAATGTCAAACTAGGCCATGTTTGCTTATTACTCAGTTTCTTTATTATAATATACAATAAGGAGAAAACATACAGTATGATTGACACATTGACAGTATACAAAACACACAAATTCCCCCCTGATTTCACTAGAGGCATTTTTGTTCATAATGTTCTGACCAATCAAACAAGGGGGAAGCTGATGACAGAGGTGCAATTCTGCCTCCAGGGAGGATGGACATGCATTGCCAGAAGTTGCTGGCAGATCCAAAACCCTAGGAGAGGACACTTTGGAGATGTGGCACATATAAGGCTATAAGACCCCATGTGACCTTGACCTTTAACCTCTTAACCAGAGTCCTCCATACTGTTTTACTTCAGCAATGTCAAACTAGGCCATGTTTGCTTATTACTCAGTTTCTTTATTATAATATACAATAAGGAGAAAACATACAGTATGATTGACACATTGACAGTATACAAAACACACAAATTCCCCCCTGATTTCACTAGAGGCATTTTTGTTCATAATGTTCTGACCAATCAAACAAGGGGGAAGCTGATGACAGAGGTGCAATTCTGCCTCCAGGGAGGATGGACATGCATTGCCAGAAGTTGCTGGCAGATCCAGTTGTTATGTTGCTCTTGAAATTAGCTATTGATTTCACCGTGGCTCGCCCAGAAATGGACCCAGCAGTGTTAAAAGCAATTCATCAAACTGCAATTAGGGTTAGGTTTAAAAAGGCTGTCCCATGCTTTTGTCATTCTCAGAGCATTCTCTTTTAGTCAAAAATGCAAATAAACTCCCAGACTATCTAGATAATGCATTGGTTTTGGGGATAATAATACCAAACATACAGTATGCCCTTCGGCAAGAGCTCTAATGCCGCCAAAAGAGTGGACTACCAGGCTGCGAACCTGTAGCCTAAAACAACTATGTGTTCCGTGTACAGTAGGCTATTATGACTAAACCAATGCATTACCATGTTTAATTGCATTTTTTATTTAATTACAGTGCTTATATAGAAGACCGTTGATAGAACCACTTTGCTGGTGATTTAACTTAGAGGTGTTACAATGGTCCTTTAAATGGGGTTGGAGTATTCTGGGATATATCTGGAAGTTTCCGAAGAGATGCATATCAGCTTGATATGACCACATTATCCAAAGTGTCACGCCTCAACCTCTGTTGCTCTGACTTCATGTTAGGAACTAGCGCTGCATTTCAAATCACCATAAAGTCATCAGCCATAAAGGCCATCAGTGTTTTAGGCAGTAATCTTCCGCAATCAGCACGTGTTTGACAACAATCAGCTTTGTTGAATTTGTAGTCTGTCAAAATGCTTTGACAGACTACATTATTTCATGGCAAGATACCAGTAGAATCCCCCATGTTAGTGTATTGATGGATATAGCACAAGCTTGGCTATGGTCTATATGCATGGTTTCCTCACCTGGCCCACAGTGACCCAGTAGCCTGACCTGGCCCCAGGCCAGCCCACGTGTCATGACACCTCCCCGGAGAGGCAGCGCTCAGCTGGGGGCAGGAAGGTGTGAAGCCCAGCCCAGGGGCTCATCAGCGGGCCAGGAAGGGGCTTGGGGAGGGCAGGGCTTCCTCCGCTCCCACCCTACCTGTGGAGCACACCACGCCGTTCCGACCGTTCCGAACGGCACCCCCTCGTCCACATCTAGCTGGCCGCAAGAATGGAATGCGAGAGGAGTTGTTCTTGGCACGGGACACTGGAGGGAAACTACTGACGTAAGCGGCCACTGTGGGGCGAAAGGGTGGCTTCCTTTGCTGCTGGCCAGCAACTCCCCCTTTTATGAGGAAAAAGTGAGCGGCACAGCGTGGGGCTCCACAATAAACACACAAGGCTGGAAAAAGCTGCGAGCATGAGAGAGATGTGGGCTTGCTTAGGGGGGAGTAGCAAGCAGGAGATGGAGTTAAAGGTACGGGGATGCCCTGAAACATTTGGTTTGGCAAAAGCCTACAGCCGAGCCTGTTGCCAGTGCAGCCTTGCCTCCTTGTTCTTCTCTTGTTATCCATCTCCATTGGTGAGTGTGTTCAGAATGAGCTTGCCCCATATATCAGATATGTGTGCCCTGTGACCACTGAGCATGGACCAGAAATGATTCATTAGGCCTGTTGTTTTTCTTGAGTTATGATCATCAGTACAATGAATTGCCTCTGGCCAACAAAGTTATGACAGGAAAGGTGTTTTGGACCTCTGGAGGTACCTTGACACGTAATGTAGCCTAAAGAGTGTGTCACTTAATACTTATTTGAGCCAGATGGCTCTATCCAGACCCACATCATTTGTGAGCCCAACCAGCATTGTTTTTAAAGGCTTCCATTGTAGTTTCAGCTTTTAAAAAAAAAAAAAAAAAAAAAAAATGCCTTGGAAAGTGGGATGCCTTTTCAGGGGGAATTTTTTGGGAGCAAGAATGGGAGGGAATACCAGAGATGTGACTTGTGGAGGAACAGACCCCATTCGCTTTTAAAAAATGACGCTTATACCTAATTGGACACAGACATCTCTGCCCGTGCTGCACTTTTTTTCTAATCCTCTTGGACTCCAACCCCCCCTTTCTCATTTGCACAGATTTGTTGGCCAGGAAGCACATTGTTTGAAAAGGGAGTCCTTTTCTTGATGTGCAAACATATTGCCGGCTCATTTGGACCGCTGTGCTCCCTGAGGTAAGCGCTCTCTGTGGTCACTCATGCAGGTGGCTCTCGGAATGACCCAAATCACTCATCTTAGCCCTGTTTCATTTGCAAGATGGCTAACCACCAGGCTCCAGTCTAACATTTTCATTAAGCTAAATCTTTCTGCATTTACTGTGCTGCTTGACCTTCATGCTCTGCATGGCAATGTAAACAAGTTTGGACAGGTGTGAAAGCAGAATGTGACTAAGACATTGTCATGGATCTTTCTAGAATGATTGGACTGATATTGTGGTCTAGTTACATATGGGCTGTTTCACTATCATCACATATGATCTCTTTCAGTAGCACAACATGGATTTTTTTTTCCGTTTGTTCATTTATTTATTGGTTTTATGTCCCAAGAGTGGTGAACACATACTATATGTAGCCATAACTTGTTTCCATAGATAGCTGGACTCCACTGTGTGCTAAGTACACAATGTATCCTCAACTGACCCTAAAACTGCTCTCACACATATTTCACCCAGGGAACAGGCACTTGTGAAATGGCTTTGGTTCAATTTCTCAGTAACATTTCAGCTAGTTGTGAAATGCTTTGAAGTGGCTTTTGTGCAGTTCCCTGTAAAGTGCCATTTAAATCTGATTGATCAGTGTTAATGTTAACAGGCAGCTCAGCATTCTTGGCCCCAGAGGGAAGTGGAGACTGGAGAGCTTGATCTTCCATGGCACTGAGGGTGCTTGGAAATGCAGTCATTTTTTTTGCTGCGCTGCTTTTCTGGAGCCTATAGTTTATGTGCTATTGGCCTCAAGGCTCTCAGTGTGTTACTGTTGAATTCATCCCGATAAACTCTCTAACAAGTGGAACACCCCATTACTATGCTCCTGTCTTTCCATTTACATTAACTCACTCACACTCACTCACTCACTCACTCACTCACTCATTCATTCATTCCCTCTGACTCACATGCTGTATGCCTGCATATGTCGTTCTGCTCCTCCCAGTTTGTCTTGTCTGCGCAAGTGTGCCAGCATTGCCAGGTTGGACAACTGTGATTCCACTTCTTTTGCCTATCTTCAGAATAAAACCCTCGACTGAGAGTTTGTGTCTGTGGCTACTTACAACACAACGCATGACACATCTGTTACATATCAAATCACATCCCTCTACCCGTACAGACATGTGCAGGGATCAAGGGCTTTGTTCGATCTTTTTAGGCTTCGTGTCAGTTGGCTTTTTCCCTCTTATGCAGCTGTTTGAAGTTCCAAAGTTCTGAAGAAGAATGTCATTCAGGAAGTGATTAGTTCATGGGTCTAATAATTAGTGTGGAGACTGACCAAATAGGCCGCTTATTAGGCTAGATTCTGCTCTGGTGTGGTGTGCTGAATTGTGAGCTGCATGTTGAAGCTGATCCCGGGCCACATTATTTTAGCGCTTGGCTCATAGCAAGGGCATTCATGCCACTCACTCACGTATAATGGATGTCATGGCATGCTGGCTGTTGTCTCTTCATGGGATTAAACCCGACACCTTTTCTGTTCAGTCGTAAATCCTGTGGGGTTTATGGTGGGGTGGCAGTGTGCATAACCCCAGAAACACAGTAACCTTGATTGACAGTTTCGGATTCAGGAAGGAATTTAAGCTATTCATTTGTGCTTAAACAGCGTTTTATTTCATTTTCCTGGTCTTCGTGCCGTGCAGTATTGTGCGGTGTTGTGTTGAATGTTGCTGCTCGGAGAGACCACTGGATTATGTGAGGTGGGGAAAGGTTTGGAGGCGAGGGTCCCCGAGGAGAGGAAAGCTCGAGTGTGACTGCTGTGGGATTTCCCAGAGCCGCTGCAGCACGTAAAGCACAATTAAAGGAAGCGCCTCCGTGGGGGATTCCACCGAGTTCCGCTGTCCAGGAGCCTGAAGCATGTGTGTGTGTGTGTGTGTGTGTGTGTGTGTGTGTGTGTGTGTGTGTGTGTGTGCACTCACACTCTATTTCACTCGTTTGCCTTTGCTGCCAGTCAAACACCATTTGCTATGTTACAGTGTAGACTGCATGATGTAGGCAACAGGCATGAGCCCAGGAGGAGCCATACAGTGAATACTGGGGAAGAAGTGTTTGTCTTTGAGTCAGGAGCCTGGTTACTCTCTAATGTTGCAGAGGAAATGTCTTTGTCTAATGGATGCTGGAAGTGTCTCTGTTAAGTGATTCCACAGCTGAGTTAGTCGTCATGCTATACTATAGCGCCTGTGTTAGTGAAGCATTAAGGACTTGATTTGCACAAGTAATAAAACTGAGCATTAATTGGACATTGTGACAATGAGAGAGTGTGAATGTGAGAATGTAGTGAGGTAAAGACAGTGGAGTGTGTGTGTGTGTGTGTGTGTGTGTGTGTGTAGGGAAATGGTTATTCGTAGGGGAAAGGTTACACTGGAGCGCATTTTACACCTCATGAATGATACTTGGCTTTTAGGCCAGTGGCCACTGGTGCATGTGAGCAGTCTTTGGCACACTGGTGCTAAATGCTCATGATTTGGGATGGGTCGGGTCTAACCAGCTGCCTCTTACCTTATCACAAAAAAATCCCTTGCAGTGTTATTTATGCTTTAATGGCTTCATCATAAGTTCCTATTCCGTTTGCTCTCCTGGGGTCAGTAATGGTGTGAAGGTGTAATGGGTTAAAGAAGAGGGTAGTAGCAGGTCGCTAATGCCTCCATATTTGAGCCTCGAGCAGATGGAGCGCTAGGCTAGCTAGTGCCAAAAGTGATCCAAGCGGAGCTGCTCCAGCTCCCTGGCCTCCATGTTCTGCTTTACAAGGCAAAGGCAGCCAGGCTTGTGGCTTCCCCTCCTTAGTTCAGCTCAATTAAGCAGCCTGTCTGTCTGCCTGTCTGCCTGCCCCCTCCCACTGCAGTCTGGGACACTTGTGCTGCTTTCTAGCCCTCTTACTTATGCCTGGTGTTATCTAGTGAAAAGGGGGTCAGCCCTAGGTTCCCACGGCCCTATGTTCCCACATTTTCTATGGTTAGGGTTAGGGTTAGGGTTAACCCTGGGAACATAGGGCTGTCGGAACATGTCGCTCCCATGCAGTGAAAAGCACAATGACTTGGGCAGGTAGCTATCTTTCTTAGGATTGTTTTACCGAACACACACTGAACCTCTGATCACTTTTACATTACTAGTTTCCTTTATGGCCTTCACCTCATAGCCAGACAATAGCCATGATTCATCCACAGTGCACGTGGACAGAAAGAAAAGCATTTCTTTAAAGGGTGTGTGTATTGGCAGGAGGTGGTGTGCAAGTTCAGGTGAGCTAGCTAGGTTCAAGGTTCAGTTCAGAAAAAAAAAAGAATAATGAATAAATTCATAGATCACCATTTCATTGAGAACTAATTAACATTAGTATTATACCTGTGTCATTCATCATAACTAAGGTAATAACCCTCTATTACCAAGAACTAAGCGTTGTATAACAGTCAGGGTCATGAACCTGCAAACCCTTTAGAGACTTACTATATGAATACAGTTATGCGTTAGAATACAAATAGTTTTTTTTAAGCATAGGCCTACATGTTCTATAACTAAATCAAACAAAGTTGTGGTGATTCTCCGAATTTTATTGTCAATAAAAGAAGTCTTACTCCAGTAATTTCACTATTGTAAATAGGATGTGTACAGGAAACATTTTCAATGGTTTGGTCTCTCACAACAGGTCACATGTGCTGTTGTTTTCTGTGGTTGAGCTCAATGAAACCGAGCCATTAGCGGGGATTGTGTTTTGGGAACGTTTTGTCTATGCCCCATTCTATTATCATTACATCACGACAGAGGCTGTCCAAGTCATGAGGAGGATGGATAGAGGGGACTGTGCAGGCATGTGACGCGTGGGGGAGAGGATGAGCTCATGCCTCTAGCAGAGCTTAGATTACTCATGTTCCCACTGGGCCAGATTAGGTAGGACAGGTCACACTGATGAGCAGGAAAATATGATCAGGAAGATTGAGAATGCCTCTCTTTCCATTTGGCCCACACATTTAGAGCTTTGGACAGTCACAGAAGTTCTTTTGGGGATGTATTTGGAACTTCTCTTCAAGAACTGACACTGTGAGACAAAAACCAAGACCTTGAGTGCTGGCTAAAGCACCTGGGCCTTATTTTGGCCTAAAGCATCACCTGTATCTGTGTGGTCTGATGGGACTTGAGGCATGGGTCATCTTCACCTGTTCTCTGGTTGAGGTCCTCACCTGCTGCTTTCAGGCACAGCTGTCAGCATGCCAACAGCAGGGGTCAGTGAAGAGCTGTGATATAAGTTTGACCAGGAAGTGTGGACCTGTCAATAGATTGCCTTCACTAGAGATCAAGTGAATTGCCTAGTGCTTATCAGGGGTTCCTTTCTAGAAAGTGCTGTTGCTAACTTCTGTTGCATTCATGGACATTATTACTACACCCAATGACTTCCAAGATTGTAACAGTTTAAATAAGTCTAAATAAGTCACCCTGGATAGCCTGCTTATCTTCCCTTCTAATTTGCTGTTGCTGTCAACAACCTGTTGTAAAAAAAACAAAAAAACAAACAAACAAGAAACCCATTTGCTCATTAAATAACACAGGTGTCAAAACTTTTCCAATAATATCCCAGTAATATTACCTTCCAGTGTGAATATGGAATTTCATTGGAAAGAGCAGCAATGAGTTCAATTGCGAACACCCTAACATCATAACCCAATCCTAAACCATAACAAAACCAAGTGAATGTAGGGCGGCATGATCCAGGCCTCTCTACAGGTTGAAAGATCCATCATCCATGTCTTGGCTGTTGTGTAACACATCTTCAAGTTCTCAAATGGCTCTGTATAGGGTGTCTCCTGCCAGCTTTCCATGTTTGTTTTTGTCCTGTGACCTTCTTGCTCACCATACCTCCGTGAGCATTCAGGGGCTGCCTGTCCTTATCACTCATCTTTATGGGGTCAGTCTTTCCTCAGCAGCCTCTCCTCCCTCCAAACTCTTCTTCACTTCAGCTAATCGCTGATTCGGTTCCTTCCTTGAAAGATCAGATCAGGAAAATGATGCTCATAGATTTCCCCAGAGGCTTTAGACCCATCAGGAAATGTGACCATTTCTGTTCAGCAGAACTTCCCACCATAAAATGGTTCTGCGAGCTAAGAGCTCATTGATCTTTTTTGCTGTCAATGGTGCCTTCTAGGTAGCGCTGTCTTGAAGGCACCGTAGAGGGCAAAAAGACCAATCTAGGGTTAGGGTGAGGGTTAGGGTTAGGGTTAGGGTTAGGGTTAGGGTTAGGGTTAGGGATAGGGTTAGGGTTAGAGTTAGGGATAGGGTAGTGCCTTGCCGGGAAGGTTCTGTTGAGGGCAAAAAACACCATTGAACTAAATAAAATGTGAACATTTCATGTCTTTCCATGTAGAGAGGCCAGTCACATGTAAAAATCAAATGAGCAACAGGTATGAACATTTCTCCCAAGTCAGCAAACCACAAATCTCATCTGAGACCTATGGCAGTTGGTCATTTAAAAGTTTAAATTACAGAAAAGAATTATTGCGTTTCCGCCACACAATGCTACAGCTCCACATGCATGGCACGCCACTAGTGAACTTAACTGCGAGGTGCATCATGGAACTGCTTAGCGACAGAAAAGAAAGACGATATTTAGTGGTGAGGAAGTCAGAACACAGAATGCAGATGCATTAGGACTGTGCTGGTGATGGTCAGAAACACGAGGAACCTTGCATTTTTTTTTCACCCAACAGTTTGTGGTCAGGCATGTAGACGAGGTATGGTAGCCATCTGAGGAAAAGCATAATGCTCATGTGGCCCATGATAAAAATGAGTTTGACACCTCTGGTCTACAGTCACGTGTTTTTTTTTAACTTGGTCAAGCCATAGACAGCTAAGTATCCTGGGTATGGAGTTGATGCCAGGGACCTGTTGCTAGAAGGTGTCGCATTTTTCCATGGAATTAAGCAAGCATTAATATGAATGTAATTGATCATGCACCACTTGATTGCTTTGACCTTGTCATGTAGGAGGAGGACGTTCAATTCGGACTTTTCCTTTTAAGAGGCCCCTCAGGTTTCAAAACAACTGGCCCAGCTCAGCATGTCCTCCATGCTTGGGAGGCAGAGTGGGCCTCTGCATGGCAGCCCCAGCTAAATTTACTGCGTGGCAGCTGCAGCGGGTAAATATAGCTCACAGGTGGCCCTGAGAGCCCGGCCACCACCACCGCCGCCGCCACCGCCGCACAGTCAAGTGGCACGAGTGCCTGGCCAAAACAATGCAGCCCAGACCAGCTCCACTGACCTGTCAAATTCAGGTTCAACCTTGGAGGCCCAAGGAGGAACATGCAGACACACACACAGTCTACTTAGCATCCACTCAGCTTTTTGAATTCAGAAGGGTGAAATGGAGGAAAGTCTTTTTATTCTTTACCTTTACTCAATAAAAACAGATAATATTGATAATCAGGGGTGATGGATGGGAGGCAGGCCATTACTTTCTGTGTGTTCAAAAGATTACTTGGGTAAAATGGATCACTCACAAAATAATTATTGGCATTGCTTGCTATGGAGCAGTTAGTCCATATTATATGAAACATGAATGGGTGCAGCAGGGAAATTGACACAACCTGTCTCTCTCAACCTGCAACCTCCTGGCAGGCCATTGTTTATTCCAGACTCCCCTGGTCCCTCCTAAAAACAGATCCTCTTACCCACTTTAGTGTACCTAAAGCCGTGGACTAGTGGCCTCCTTACCCACTTTCACTTTGGAGCTCACCACCTGCTTGGTGCGATTGGGAGCTGCTTAGCTTGGAGTTGTAGCCTCTATGTGTTGAGTAGTACTGATGGACGGTGCAGATCATTTTTGGCACTACAAAGGAAGGGGAGATCCAGTCAGACAATTGGAGAAAAATCACTGAGTTTAATTTGCACATTAAGTGAAAAACAGTATGCTTCATGCTCATGTTCTAACTAGACAAGGACATTTGGAGTTTGTCATGCCAGTTGCCATAGACTGCACTAACTCAGACCCTGTTTAGTAGGCCTGCCAACCTTGCACTGGTGCAGAGGAAAGACAGAGCAAGCGGTGAAACACAGCTCAGGAACAAAACAGGAGCAGAATCAAATGAAAACAAAATATGTGGAGAAGGCATAAAAGAGGGAAACCTACATATTACTTAAAAAGAATAGTAATAGTAAGATTAGTAATAGTAGACATTTTGATTTCAATCATCTCAAGTTTGAACAGTGAAAGTGGAAAGGGCAATAGTGTGTGTGTAACCACTGACCTTGGCTTTTCCATCACCGTATAATATAGGTGCTATGACACATTTATGTGTTCACATGTATATTTACAGATGAGTGTCATTGCTAAAATAAGTACTCAACTCAGGGACTACCCTTTCCAGAAAGATCTCCCGATCTACAATCAAGCTCATTGTGAAACAATGAAGTCAGTGGACAAGGACATAGTGTGTCGCTCCAAGCATGTGATCCTGCTCCTGGAGTTTGGCATTGCGCGATGTTTACATGGCTCGCTCATTCACATGTTCCGGTCCTCTCTCACACACACTCTCGCTGCCCTCTGCCCAGTGATATCACCCTTGGTGTAAGCCTCCCAGTTAAGACTCCCGTTTGATGGCGGGGACGGCCGGACTTCGGGGAATGTAATGCCTGCTCAGGTCATTTATTTGTCTGCTGCAGCAAGTATGGCCTCCTCAGATTCCTCAGCGATTTCATGAAGTTGCTCTGCCTTTAGAGAGCACTGCCGCTCAGATTAGGTGTAAAGCAATGTCAAGTTGACCGGGATTTAGCACGCTTTTATTTAGAGCACAGAGACTCGTGGGGTTCAGGAATCAAACCCCCGGTCGCCCGATTTTAAGTCGAGCACAAACTACATCACAGCCGGCCACAGGTGTTTAAAAAGTTTGAGTATCCACATTTTGACACTTCATAATGCTAATTAATAGAGGATGATTTCGTTTCTGTGGTTTGGATGAAAGCGTGACAATGGACACGAGAGACATGACAATAAATAGGCCTGCTAAACAAGTCCTGCTTGGGTCGCATTTAGAAGCCTTTGCCACTATATTTACAAGCTGGCAGAGGTGTAGTCACACACCGGTGAGTCTCCTTTCACTTGATCATTGTGTAAAAGGATTTGGCCACGCAGGAGAGGTGATCGCCTCGCCTCCAGCCAGAGGGGGGAGGCCGTCTGACAGGGTTCAACGCCTCAAGGGTTTACACGGCAGTCGTAGAGTGAGGGAAAAATAAAGAATATTTATTTTGGATTGTTTTGTTTTTAATTATTGTTTTGAAAAGGGCATGAACAATACTTTATTTGCAGCTTTGCTTTAAAATGTCATTGTTGCCATTGTCCAGAAATGTGTGGTATGTGCACACCATGAAGCTACTCTAGAAGAGCCTACTTTTGCAGAAGTATCTCTTTTGTTGACTCACTGCCCAGGATTAATTCCTCATGGCCTTAAATACCACTCCTTGGCTGTTTGTCCATACATGCTTTCTCTGGAAGGTGCCGGAAGACCCAGGTTTATCTCACAGACTTCCAATCCAAACACTGTTTAATGAAGAGTATTGCCAGTGTCCTATTAGAGGTGGTTTGAGGTGAGTCATCCACACGTGATTAGAATGGACTCATGCGTATGACCTAGAGCTTATGGATTATTAGGTAAGCATATTGATGAAGCTACTAGAAGGAAATTTGTGTAATCCTTCCAGGTGAATGGGGAACCGACCAAGGCAGTTTTTCTAACACACATACAGTAGTATGTACTGTAGTCTGTGTGCGTAAATAATCATTTGCCTCTTGGTACCTTTCATTTTAATGAAATCTGTTCCAGGCTCTAGAATAATGATCAACTTGTCTATACTGTGGGCAAATAGCACATGATTGTAGCATAATGAATCCTAACATAATCCAGGTAAAGAATAGTCTACCAGATACAGTACACTGTTGTTTGCTACAGCAAATCTTGGAATAGTAATGTTGGTCTGCAATACTATGCATCTATGTGATAATAAACAGATTTATACACTTCTTGCAATAACCACTGTAGGGCAGTGCAGTAAAGGTCAGGACAACTACAGTAGACCTTTGGTAACTTGGAGGACTCTCCAAATAGGCCTACGTAAGTCTATAAAAATGCATTCTTCTCTAAATAGTGAGTGACAGGTGTGACTTGAATTGGGCCAACGCATTGATATCTTGACTACCTGTCAGTATGAACATATTTTAGACGGATGCATGTAGCTTTACTGCGAGCATTTTTAATTACACTGCTAGACACATCTGAAAAGGTTACCACAGGTCGAGCAGCTACTTCTATGTGCAGCCTGTAGTTATTGCAAATCAATGTGCATTCGATGGGTTCATTACACAAACTATGTATTAGCTACATGGCATTTACGTTCTGAAATCAAGAAGGATATGATATTGCCTTTTAGCAATGGCAAGAATGACTTCTTTTCACGGTAGCTTACAACGTTACCTATTTGGCTCAGTCGCTGATCTATTTTTATAGCGGGGCCGGGAGAGAGGGAGGGGCTGCTCCACTCGCCGCCTAAGAGCATTAAGTGTGCATTTGTTTGTGACATTAGCAGTTGAGTGCTGTCAGTGTCATATGGCAAGCAAAGGCAGCTTCAACTGGTTCAGAGCAGAGACAGTTATTAGTATCAACCATTGCGCCCATTTACAGGACACTATACCTTCTGGAGACTTGTGCGTAATCTTGAACGGAGCTCAGCTCAACATCGAGGTAAGAGAGGAGTTCAAGAAGCAAGTCATGGCCAGTTGTTTGGAACTGTTCATATTCCCGTGTGATTCCGTGAGATATGTCAGTGCATGGATAAACGTGCGGATATTTAATACGGAGCACATTAGACAATTTGTAAGCGCGTCTTTGGAATATGCAGTAGAATATGCTTTAGGTACGCTGTACGTCGCGGTTTAGTCGAGTTGTTAGAACTAAATGTCATGCTGGTTTTCTTCACCTGAGAGCATATGAGAAGTTTTGCAGGTGAGCAGTGGGTTATCGTTGTCTCTTCCGTTATGTGTGGGCTGCCTCTCTGGAACATTCATGTTGCTATGTATTGAGAAACCCCTTGGTAGGTTACTAGATCTTCATGGGTCATAAGTGTAACTGTAGCAAGATAGCCTACTAAATATGTTTTAGACAATGTGTTATCTAAGTTTGAGATGTGGTACATGTTAATTTAAAGCACATGTAATTCCAAAGCACTGCGCAATAAAAGATGTAGGTAGCCTACACTATCTTTTGGACTAATGTCTGTTGTCATTTGACACTTTAAAACCTAACAACCCCCCACGGCCCAAACATATAGGTTATTAGAATTATGACCTATAACTTGCTTTGTTATGGAATAGCCTACAATGAAAAACGGTAGCCTATAGCTTTGCATACTAAGGATTAGAATATATTATTTGCATAGGCTACTCATCCTCAACTTTATTCTCTCTCTCCTCACAGAATTGCATCCACGCATCGTTAATGGAGTTCGTGCAGAGGAGTGGAGATTACTGCCACGCCCAACATCTCATTGCATAGGCCGCAGGGCAGGATGCCCGTCTCTGCCCTTTGAATGCCCAAAGTAGTAGCAGCCTGCCATCCACACTGCTGTCCTTTTGACTGGCAACCACCAAGCAGACCAATGGGTTAAGGAGAGGCGGGAGTATCCAGGACAGTCACCTAAGCACAAGCGCTCTACTCCCCAGCAACCCTCCACCTCTTTCGGCTCGTCTCCCACGGCCTCCCTAGCACAGAGAGCAGCCGCTAACTGGCCCTGCTCAGGCTGCAGACTGCTGGAGGGAGGGGGCTGATGGTCCAAAGGCTTTTTATGTTGGCTCTCAGAGGCTGCTGATTAGGACACACTGCGGGTCAGAGAGGACCTGAAGGAGGACTTGGGGCACCTAGTGTCTTGTTTGGGTCCGTGGAGGCTGGCCCAGTCTGGGAGTGGGTTTCTCAAAGAAGTGAGCTTCAGGGTATGGCCAGGATGAACCGGCCGGCCCCCGTTGAGTTGTGCTACAAAAATATGCGCTTCCTCATTACGCATAACCCCACCAACGCCACCCTCAGCACTTTCATTGAGGTGAGCCACATACACACTGCCTGTCCCACTGTACCACTATACCCAAAATAACAGGCAAACAGTCATTTGTCAAAGTGTTTGACATAACATGAAAAGTTTGTTCTCCATGTTGTTGTGGTCACCTAAAACATTGTCCATATATACCATAAATTGATAAACATTTTAAGTTAAATACCATGCAAGATTACATGCATGGGCAAATCTATGTTTTTTTTGTCATATCCATTGCACTCAAGATTTAAATGATCATATGAAATTTGGCTGTACATGAAAATTTGTACAAAATCTTTACAACCTTGGCCATGTGCTGTTACATTCATTGTGCTGGAATTGCCCATGTCCACCATTTCAGTTTCATGAACCCCAGTGACCCATTCTGCCCTCTCCTGTTTTGCAGGACTTGAAGAAGTATGGTGCAACAACAGTTGTGAGAGTGTGTGAGATCACCTATGACAAAAGCCCCCTGGAGAAGGAAGGGATTACAGTCATGGTAAAGCACTGCCCACCCAGTTCACAGTGCAGACCAGAGGAGCCCTAGCTTGGTGTGGAGTTTATTTCACACACACATATGGCAGTGTAAATCATTCCACTGGACATTTGGAAACATGCTGAGCTGTCCAGATCTGGTCTGCCTCACTGAAACGCATAGAAATGGATTTGAAATAGAATTTGGTAGGTTTTATAAGGTGACTGCAGCAGTCCTAGAGTCCTGTCTTTTGTTCTGCAGCTATGAGGAAGTACATGCATGAGCATAAAACAGTCTCTCAAATAGATAGCGTGTGAACCAGTAGACAGATATTTTTAGGAAGCACGCCAATCATTTGTATTTAAAATGGCACTCTTGGTATTGTCCAGGGAATCTGATAGGTGCTTCACAAACATGGGCACATTTCCCTGTGACATGGGCCCCTTCCTCTGAATCATGGAGTTGCCATGGTGAGGGATTGGGATTGGTTTTTGGTGTCCAGGGATTTGTCTGCAACAATCGAATCTCTGACACAGTGCAACTTTTGATGTCGATGAAGAAGCTGGCAGGAAGTAAGCATTGCTAACGTGAGATGACACTGAGGACATTCCTGCCCTGTGTCCCCCTGTTTACTGTCAAACTTTTCCCGCTCCCATTCCGTGTCCCAGAGTCCCATGTGTTTTCGTTTTGGCATGTCAACATTTCTCCCGTTGCCATGGGGGCTGGAGTGTTAGACAAGGGGCCTGGTCACTCGCCCACTTCCCTACTACCTCCCCCTTTGCAGTTTAGTGTGGGGGTCAGGTCAGAGGCTATCAGTCAATGAGAGCAATTAGTGATTTAGCTAGTTGATGTTAAGTAAGATCGGGATCTTACAGTATTTTCTGGGCTAAGGAATTAACAGCAACCCAAAACATTTGGGCTAATGGCACATTTTGTAAAGAGCAACTGGCAAGACTTGGTTAAACAAGCCTTGCCTTGGATAAACAAGAAAGTTGCCAGCTTGGCCCTATTTGCTTGGGCACCCAAGTAGCCACCTATAGCTTTACCTGGCAATGAAGGTGACAGAAGGACCAAGTGAGTCTTTTGGGCGCTCCACTGATTTCTGAGTAGATAGAATGCTCTAGTTTGACAGCTGTCCTGTACTGTATAGACACTGACCAATGCAAGCCATGCGGTGCACATATAGTTGACTGCCAAGTTAACAGTGTATTTATAACATGTACAGCCAGTCATACCATCTGAACTTCAGAAAAAATTGAGGTGTAAGTATGTTTGTTGACCGGAAACAGGTGTAGCCATCATCAGCCTGCGGTAGAGTCAAGTTGCCGGATGTAAATGCATGTATGTGCCTCAAAGAAAGCCAGCAGACATTTGACACATTTAGACCAAGGCTGTACTGGAGTCACCCAGCCGACACTAGTGCAGACTCTACGTCTTAGAGGGGCCTCTTGGAATTAATAGCTTACGGTTAACATTCCAGACAGGAGCAAGGCCTGTTAACCTCTTAGTGGATTTAAAAGTTATATTTAACTTGCAGAGATTCACTACTTCAGCTGGAGGAAAGTTCTTACGATGCTTGTTTGTGGTTCACCTTTGCCTGATTAAGCTGGAGCTTTAGCTAATGTGGTCTCTGAATGGAGAGTGTAGTAGAATCTTTGCTTGATCTTTTACTGAAACTCTTCATGGAACAATAGAATGACAGAATTACATGCATTGCAGTGTTATTATGGTGATTCACTAGAGTGACTGCTGAAATTTTGTTAAAATAGTCTACTATAGTAGTGTCGCCGGCAGCTGTTATCAGAGACTTTCTCTGCCTGAAATAGTTTGTTTCTTTTGAAGACACACCATTACTGCATCAGAGAAATTCTAGAATCTAGGCTAATGTATTGGAGTTTCAGGTTCTAGTTCCATAGCTGGACAAAACAATGCTTGAACATTCTATCTTGGTCCCCAACTACTTCCTGTTACATTAACATAACATGTAGAATGTTAAACAGGAAGTCCTGGGGGACTAGCTTTGGAATTAGAACCTGAAATGGTCTATTGTACTGTACTGGGCTGCGTTGCCGTGGTAAAGGCCTGAGGTTCCAGAGGAGCACATGATCTATGTCAGGAGGTTTTCATTTGCACCTGAGCATATTACCTCCTACTCATGCCTGCACCTCCATCCTCTGACATTTAGACTTGGCTCACAAACAAATTGAAATGGATCTCCTTTGAGGATGCAAATCTTTTGGTGGACATGATTTTTCAAATTTCAATGGGCCTTAACGGTACATTTTTGATTGCAGATGTCTGTCTGAGACAAAGGAAAGGAATGAATAATCATAAGGCTTTAGCTTCTTGTCTTCTTGTCCCATGACACTGGTCAGAGTAGGGCTCCACTGATGGGCTCTGTTTCTCCTACAGGATTGGCCCTTTGATGACGGGGCTCCGCCACCTACTAAGATAGTGGACGACTGGTTGACCTTGCTGAAGAACAAATTCTGTGAGGATCCTGGCTGCTGTGTGGCTGTTCACTGTGTAGCTGGACTGGGACGGTGAGTAGAAGCCCAAGCAGACTAGAAGAGTACACTTTGCCATACTCAAGTCATGTAGTCCTGATGCCAATTTCAGTGTTACTCTTCTTTATGACTCTGGTTGTAATGGGAAGCTCCATCTGAAGGCCACCGGAGCGTTTGTAAGGCTTGGTAAGCCCCCCAGTCCTTAGCAGTCTGTGTCCTCTGCTCGCGCAAATGTGACCAGACGGCCAGTAATTAGGAGCTTTAAGATCCCATCAAGGTTGGGCCCATCCATTGGTGGTGTTAAGCTGAAGGTGGCTTTCCCTCTGAGGCCCCTCAGCTGACCTCTGACCAAGGCTTCCCTCAGATGGGTGGGCCATGAGACCTTCTGATGCTCTTTGACGCCTCCCTTGGGAATGCTTGACAAGGTGCCAGTGTTTGTTTTAAGCCAGCGCAGTTTGTTTTAGTATTTACATGAAGAGGTTGTGCCGAGCCCCTTGGTGTCCTCAGAAAAGCAGTTCAAGTGGGGACCGGCTCTCTTTGGAGGTCACATTCAACCTTGGTGACGATGCACCTTCAGTAATTTCTCATGTCTAATCACAGGGCATCATTTGTTGGAGTCCTAGGAGATGGAAGTTGCTGGAGCCCTGTGTTATCTTGCTTTACCCCCTGCCAGTGTGCGGCTCCTGACATTTTGCATAAAATTCTGTGCATATACCTTTTTGAGCATTAGCCAAATTATTGGCTAAAGTAGGTAAAAGGTATTTATGTACATGTATTTATGCCCATCATTTTGAAGAATTTCTTAGGAATGTACTGTAGCCTTGACAGCTTCAATACTTTTGTCATGGGGTGGTGGTAGTGTAGCAGTGGTAGTGTAGTGGTTAAGGAATCTGGAGAGCATGCTAGTAGCCTGAAAATTGTGTGTTTCAATCTCGGCTTCTACCGTTGTGCCCTTGAGCAAGAAACTTAATCTACTGTATACCAAGGAAACTGGTCCAATTGGCAAATGGAAGTTGCTTTGTATAAAAGCGTCTGCTAAATAGATGTAAAATGTCATGAATTCAGTTACAGTATATTGATAGTGACAAATGAAGACTGCTGCCAATGCCATGCTCTTCCATTGTCTTACATGTAGACACAATGGCCCTCATTTATCAAACTTGCGTACGACAGAAAACGGGCGTATGTTGTGCGTACGTTCATTTCTACGCAATGTGTGGCATTTATCAATTTGAACGTGAGCGCACGCTACGATGAAATCGTACGGCAGGTCTGAGCTCGTGTACGCAGTTT
>JASCQY010000010.1:18193219-18205719 GCA_030264315.1 Sardinella tawilis
CACTGACATGAAGGCTCATAACTCTTTTATTGTTAAGTTATGCAATGTCAAAAGTCAGACAAAATGAATGGGGGTGAATGAGGATTCTACCACTAGATTATCTTCGGCTATCTTCCCAAGGTTTCAATTGAGCTTCAACTTCCGGGTGTATTCCGTGCCCCTTGGACACGGCCCTTGTGTCTATGCCGCTGTGTACTTCCTGGTTGCCCTCTTGTGTTACTTCCTTGTTTTGGTCATGTGTTCTTGTTCCCTGTGTCTCCGCCCCTCTTCTATTTAGCCTATTAATTGGACGATTGTTTCTTGTCTCGAGTTCCAGTCCACCTATGTCCGCTGTGTATTTAAGCCCTTGTGTTTCCTGTGTTCCCTGCTGCGTCATTGTGTTTGTCATGTTCTATGTTCTGTGTTTCAAGTCTCAAGTAAATTCTCTAGTTCTCTAGTCTCTTGAGTTTTGCCTCGCATTTGGCTCCTAAAAAGCCTTCAGATGGTGACACTTGGAGATTTCTCATGGTTGTCTGATATCATGGTTCTAATATTTATAATCTTTTGTTTATAAACATTTCATTTTCTGTTATGTCTATTTAATACAGTTTCTGCTTTGGGGACACGTCCGTTGAAAGAAGTCAACCAGGACTAACAACCGTCTTCCATGGAACAGAAATGCCTGTGTGCCAATGTCAATCAAAGCTTCCTATTGGAGTTCACCATGAGCAGGTAATCCATTCTCTCTAATGGTCTCCTCTCTCTCTCTCCCCCCCTTAGCATCCCCCTCCCAGCCTGACTCAGCACTAATAAGAGTGGGCATTAGGCATGGCACTGGGGCTGACAGCCATTAGTTCTAATAAGGCTTTATGAGAGGCGAGGGATGGAGGTCAGGCAGCAGGAGGAGTGGAGGGTGCCAGCTCGCCCGCTCCAGCCCTGCGTTGGCGAGAGAGAGAGAGAGAGAGAGAGAGAGAGAGAGAGAGAGAGAGAGAGAGAGAGGGAGGCACACAGGCTCTCCTTCTACCCGCCAGCATCGCTCAGTAATCTATGGAATGTTTTCAGTCCCACTGTAATATAATCAGGCACTCAGCCAATGGGACAGAGCTGTCTTCTCAGCTTTCAGCTGTCTACAGGTCTGCTGGAGAGCTGGAAATATCTGTAAGTAAGATACATGGAGGACATTAGATTTACATTACATTTAGTCATTCTAGCCCACACTTTGCTCCGGAGTGACTCGCGCTAAAGTGCCGGCATTCCTCCTCCTCCTCCTCTCTCTCTCTCTCTCTCTCTCTCTCTCTCTCTCTCTCTCTCTCTCTCTCGGCTTCCCAGGAAATGAGCGCTTGACCTTGGCATTGCCAGAGCCTTCTCCAGCCTCCAACCAGATGAACCAGAGGAGCAGAACGGGCACATTCAAGCCTGAACCAGCAAGTGCCCGCCACACACACACACACACACACACACACACACACACCTTCATAACTAGCACACACACAGCTATTTGTATGGAACAGTATCAGTCCCATAATACAGTGCCTTTGAGTGTTGAAACAGTATATAAGGGTAGAAAAGGGAATGATTTTTTTTTTTTTGTTGTGATTAATTTTGTTCTTTTGTTCTGGCTTGTTTTTCAGATAATAATTTTAGTTGAGTGAGGATTTTTTTTTGTCTCCTTGATTAATCAGCATCCAGATTAGCATCCAAATGGACCAAAACACAACAGTAGGCTACTATGAGCATGAGTCTATGAGTATAATTAAAATGGCAAAGTTGAAATTCGAGTCCGGTCTGTAACATAACGGTCAGCTCGTGTTGGGAGCTGAGGGGTGAGAGGAGGGGGCAGAGAGCCAGGGTTCAGCATGGCCTTAATCTGAGGCAGTACAGGGAGGGTTAGTATATGGGCCGACAAACAGGGGAAACTGACACAAGGTGATGGGAGAGAATTAGGGGGAAAGTAAGGGTGTATAATATCTATTCATCTCTACTCTCACATTTACACATGTCTCTCTCTCTCGCACGCGCACGCACACACACACACACACATGCATGCACACACAGGCACACACACTTGCATGCACACACACACACGCGCACACACACACACACACACAGAGATAGAGACAGAGGAGGCCCTCTGACTCCCTGCTGGGTCCCACTGTCTCAGCGGGCCACAGATGCCGGGCAGGGGGTCTGTAATTTATTCAGAATTAGGCATGCACATAATTACTGAGGAACATGTCTTATTTATGGCTTTCTATATTGTAGCTGCCCCCCCCCCAACCCCCCAGCCCCCTTCCCCTTACAACAAAGCCCAACAGCAAGGCAGACACCTTTGACAGGGAGGATGACAATGTGACTGTCTCTCAAGCCCACTTAGCCCGCGGCTCGAGCTGGGGCTCAAAATTGCCCATGTGACAAGCTAGGAGCGCCAGGAGGAAGTATTGATCCCAACACACTGCATTTTTTGCCTCCTTTTGCTGCTGTTAACCTTGTAAAAACACTCCTCCGAGGCCTGGAAATGAGTTGTCCAGATCCAATCTGGAGCCTGACAGGTTATGTTTAGTTATAAAAGACTTGGATGCAGACAGTCAGGGCAAGGCATTGTTGCATTACAATGGCTTTACAGGGCTGGTGCCAGCCATAAAGATTAGCAACTCTTCCCTGCTCAACATCTCCACCCTCTGGATGAGAGTGGTATCACCTGAAGGCTGAAAACTCTTGTCAGTTGGTGTTTTGATTCTGTAAGCCAACATGTAGTGCAAGGGTCTTAGGACAGATTTAGGTGGCCTTCTAGTCTATTTGCTGTGATAACAGAAATAAATCTTGGAGAGACACACATTCATGTTTTTGAAATTTTACATACTGTCATATTTCACCAGTGCTAATGTTATAAACCTACTATACAGAGAGCAGAGTTTAAGAAACATGAATATTTTACAAGCTCTGAAGCATGATGTGTATGTTATACGGGTATCCTACTGTAGTTCCTCAAAGCAATACCCTGTACTGTCTAGTCTGCTTATGTGTATGACCTAGGCAATATCAGTGTTCACACAGGACCTATAAACACAACAATGTGCTTGTGGGTATACAAGACTTGTAAATACGACTTAATGTTAAGTAAAGATTACATAAGTAAAGATTATCCATGCAATAATGGTCTGGCAAAAAGAAACAATACAGGTGGTAGCTGTGCACGACAGAACACAATTGTACTGTGTGCCACAATACTATCAAGATTATTTGCTAACACTGTATATCTGATAATCGTATGAGTATATTTATAATCTTATAATGTATTGTATGGAGACAGATGTATTATCCGTCTCCCTTCGGTCCCCTCTCCTCTGCCATGGCTGTTGGGGAATGGGAGATGTGCAGGCTGGCTCCTCAAGAGTTTGCATGATTCTGTCTCAATCATTTGTGCTCAGCTGTGCACTTCCATCCTGGGTTGAACTATGCATCTTCATCACACTCCTGCAGTGTGTGTGTGTGTGTGTGTGTGTGCGTGCACGGGCCTAGCCTCCCTGCAGTTTCTGCAGCATCACAGTCAGCATGTGCTCCCTTTTCCGCTGAATGGGGCACTTTGAGCTCTCTGGGTAAGACAATATGCAGTCACAGGCAGGGCATATGCATTATGGATAACAACCCAAAACTAAGGAAAGGCACAGAAAATTATCCATACATACAAATGCATTCCAGTTTTGAAAGTACACCACTTCAAAACATAATTTTAAAGACATAATACACAAATATTATTTCTTGAGTATTTAAACAAAGAACATGAAATTGTGATTAATATGAATCTGTTCAGGCAAGGCAGACCTATGGCATATACAGTAAATCATCTCTATCATACTATAGGATCATGATTCAAAATGTCTCCTTATTGTCTTGCAATGTATATTTTGAAAGGCAGATCTCGCTGACTTTGCTTTTATCAGAGCGGAGGACAATTAACAAAAGACAAAAGGATAATACGTTTCCCACAATGTGTGGAGCCAGAGCCCAGTCAGCCCAAATGTACGGGCAGGAATTACTGTGAAGGCAAATGACCATGACAAAGGTATAGGAGGCAGAGAAACATGACACCTAACAAAATGGAAAATGATCATGAGGTCTTTCTCAGAACTAAATTAAAAAATGATGTTGGCTTGTGAAAATGCTGAGGGAGAACTATTTTATTGAATTCCATACAAATGGAGCAGAATACCATAAAGATTGAAACAACCCATTTATCACAATTGTTTGTCTGAATTTGCTCAGTATCAGGCTGTACCAGGACTTGCACTGAGCACACGTGGGCAGATAACACTACTGTATGCAACTGTAGATAATGGCACCATTTGAATTTAAATCTTTTTTTTTTTCAGTTTTACTATTTCTATCCCCATATCAAAATGCCAAATCTAGCATGTGCGTAATATATGTTATCAAATTTTGAAAAAGTATTAGAGCTTGGAGTTTACTTTAACTTGAGGACATTTTATTCATACAGGCAATAATGGTAGTGATTTTGCACAACAATGAGAAAGCACATATTCTCAAGGCAGACTACTACAGAGCAATATCATAATACTTGGCCTACAGAGAATGCACACACACTCAGACTAAATAACATTTTCCCCAATAGAACAGCACCAGATAGTGTTGGAGAAGCTCATGTTTTCAGAGACAAAACATTAGCCTGCTCTCTGGGGACCCAAGTGGAACTTCTTCTCATTAGCAAAGGCTATTCAGAGAGTGGTCTTCCTGAGACGCAACCTACAGAGACCCCGTCTGCAAAACACGGCGACTTATCAGTACAGTTCGAACAACAACAAAAAATTATTAGTTATTCCCAACACATAGATAAATTGTCTTGGATGGTTTGCCGGGTTATCACTCCCTGGAAAAACATTCAATACAGTTAGTTAAGAATTATAGATCAGAGGATAAGAGATGAAGCATTTACAGAATGACAGGATGAGTTCTGTCTGCAGTAAATATGGCTACTGATTCAGTAAATAGCTTTTCACATACACATGGCAGGCGTTACATCTCTCCAGTTAAAAATGGGGCAATCAGCATTTGATCTCATCTGTTCTCTGGACAAAACATTAGTTCTACTGTCTGTAAACAAATGCACCACTTCATACAAAACTGGTTCACCTACTAACACAATTTATCAAGCGATATTTCTAGGAAATGATAATGCTTGATAATGCAGTCCTTGATCATAGTCCAACTAATGCTTAATTGGGCATTTATGAAGTGTTTATTTTATGGCTTTATAACACAGCAATAACATATAATGGTTCTCTCTTATCCCATAAAATGTCTGGCAGAGACAGGACGCGCGGGGTAACAGACGTGATTTCTGTGTTAAGCCAGCTGTATATATGGATTGCTGTTCTGTCTCCCCCCTGCTCCCCTGTGCTCTGGCTGTCTGCTGAGAAGAGCAACAGAGTCCTTGACTGAAGTGCAAAAGTGCTGACACTGGTGGCATTCCTGACACCCCGATCCGTCTGCTGGCACCTCAACTGAGATAAACTAGCTTTTGGTCACTAATGATTCTGAGTAAATGTGGCACCCTCGTGATAAAAAGACCCTCTTTCTCTTTCTCCCTCCCCTCCATTGCAGAGTGAGTAATCTCAGCCCCACAACTTCATTAAGACACCAAGGACAACCTTTCAACACAGCCCCCCCCCCCTTCTCCCCTCCCAAGCCAGCAGTCCTCACCAGCTTCATCAGGGAAGTCTGCTTGCTCTGACAACCCTGACAAAATAAGGCCCATACAGCATGAGCTATTAGAAAAAATCTTCAATTGCGCTCTATAGAATTAATATCTTCCAGACCTTATTTCATTCGCAGGCTGCCAGCCAAGTCAACAGCCAGTGCATCTCCATTGAGGAGATGGGAGAGGGGAACAGTCATAGGCTATAACATCTGAGGTCACTTCTATTCCTGCCACTCTGATAAGACAGACTAACCCATTTTATTCTCTTGATGAAAAATGGTATTAATTATAGATTTTAAAATCTGATTCCAAACTCTAGGACCCCAGTAGTACTAGCATTTTATGTTGAAGCACTCAGCATTCCACTAAGCACCCTTCATACTCTGGTTATAACCAGCTAAGTCTATGGAAGAATAATATATGACTAACATAGGCTACACAGAGTTTTTCTTAAAGAAACCAAACAAGTTTGACGTAAAGCCCTTAAGTTACGTTCCGTAAATGTTGCAGTTGTGGTAGAGATGCGCAAGATGATTCAAGAGCCGTGGATGCCCAAACGCCCGGTCAATCCAAGATTCCATGCAAGAAAACAGACCATAGCCTACAGGCAGCGTCTGAGCAACTCGCAGTGGGTGATGCTAGGCACAACAGCTTTTTCTCAAGGAAGTCTACACACAAGTTCCACGTCTACTTTTACGCAATCACTCGTAGCTAAATGGGTTCAAAGGAGGCCATGTCAGGGAAAACTTCCTGTCACTCCTATTGGTCAGACCAGTTTCGTCAACTTTGCCAAAGCGGAACTTGGTCGTAAAGTGTGGAATAGTTGCAGTAGGCATGTAGAGTCACAACAACATCGGTACAGTTGCGTTCCTGCTTTACCCGGCTGTTGGAGCGCACTTGTGTTCTAGGTACGCAGCAGCGAAGTTAGAGGTCGATTATCTGGCGTTTCCCAATGAACATTTATGAGAATGGCTGACAGGGAAATGGTTGGGCCCATCACTCGTCAAAGGCGGGCAACCTTATCGAGACGTGGATCTTTGAAAAACCTTCATGAATTAAACGGAGGATTGAATGAGAAAAATGACAGGGCAGGTAAGACGAGGCGTAAGGCACAGGAGTTCCAAACTACTGGAAATGCAAACGATAAAAGCAAACGGAAAAGTCGTGGTGATAAAATGAGGTAAGTTGCCGGAGAAACATTTTATACTTTTCAGTCATTGGTCAGTCGCCTGAAAGGCTACTTTGTAAACTTTACGTTAACTGAATGTTCAGTCCGGCCAGTCATTAACTTTAGCCCACCTGTCAAAGCCAATGTAGTAAGGTCGTTGGCAGTTATAGGTGTGCCTCAGTCCGGTGTGACTCAAGCCAAACTAATGTTAACTTTAGCCTAAAAACGCACCTTACATGGAGTGACGTGCCGTGCATTGACCAATTCTGCATCCTGACCTGCTGCAGAGGATGTTATGAAATTCAGGGTTTAGCCAAGCTGTCATCATCTGTTCATTCATCATTAGTAGGCTAATGAACAGTTTCAGCAATGGTAATTAATTCATTCATTCATTTGTTGTCATCCAAATCGGTGATATTTTATTTCTCTCATGTCATTTCCATTCTTATGTCAGAGCAACTTGACTTTCTCCTGATCATTTGCCCCCAGTTGTCACACGTTGCAGGAGTCCCTGCTCAGCTCCTCCAGTGGCTACAGTAACTACAGAGGCATCCTCAACTGGTGTGTTGTCATGCTGGTGAGTGCTATGATTCTAAGACTACTACTACTGTACATCTATTCATACAGCCTTCTGGCCTCAGGCTTCAGGCCTGCTCTCTACCCTAGCACTCCAGTCTAGTAGCACACATCTATGGGGGACATGAAAGAATGCATTCAAATCAGGATTCAAATGCTTCCCACACAGATAGGCTACTGTATGTGCTGAGATGTAACTGAGACCAGTTAGATGAATATTTGGGAGGCTGTTACAGGCTCTTAACAACATTCTTAACAGTGAGTGACTGAATGCACTTTCACCTGTGCCTAAAGATAAGTAGAATACAGGCTTTGCATAGTTGTGCTCTGTCAGTGTTGCAAATGGACAGTGGCTATAGAGTTCCTTATTGTGTCATGCTTATAACCACATGCAATCAGCAGTTTTGTATTGTACCACAGTATTTCTACACTTACAAAACACTTGATGTTTTCCAGGCTTTTATATTGAATGAGCATGAAAACTGCAAACTTCAATTTCCAAATGCATCATAACTACAACTGTGCCATGTTATTAATAATTAAGTCCTCTTGGTATGAACATGCTATTACGAATCACGAATCCTAAGTCTCCATTAACCCGCATCCTTTGAGTCCTTGTTGAGTCCTAACTCTTAATTGCCTAAACTGTGTAAAATTGCAGTATTGACTCAAGTGACTCACACACATGGATCCAGAATCAGTAACGCAAAACACACACAGTCTGCACACACTGAATCACAACTCAGCTGATTCACAGCCAGCAATGGGGCAATACTGGCTCAAGTGACTCACAAACATGGACTCAGAATCAGTAGTACAGCATATACCTGAATCACGACTCGCTTACACTTACAGAGTCGAAGTCAGCTGCATGCGAAACACAACTCAGCTGATTCACAGCTGGCAATTGGGCGATACTGACTCAAGTGACTCAACTGACTGAAGTGACTTGCACACCCGGGTCAGTTTAGTGAGTGACTCAGAAGGAACTGAATCTTTAAAATGAGTCGAATTTTACAGCTCTACTTGGTAAGAACATGAATGAAAGTATGAAGGTACTGTATATACTGTGGATCGGGAAAGACCCACACAAATGCAGGTGACTGATCTTTCATTGATAAGCTTCATTTCTCGGGTCTGTGTTGCACCTTTCCAGTTGCCATTTTCTCTTATCCATTGCTTTAGGTATTTCTAACACTGAGACTGTTATTGTTTAAAACATGATTACTGGTTACATGAAGAAATAAAAGGACTTGACAGTTAGAATAAGTCATGAAACATTCTTTTAGTCGTTTAAAACTTGTTTCACATGTTTATGTGGACATCTGTTTTCTACCTTTTATCTTGGTCCTGTTTGTGTAAATGTGGATGTAGTTTCGCATGTAGTTTCTCCCTCAGTATGGTGTGTTCCTCCCACTCTCCAACTCCATGTTTAAAGGCTCTTTCCCAAGGCACACATCCATGTGGGATAATCTGTTAAGGAAGTGACATTGAGGGACACAGTAAAGGTTTCTGTCGGGGATTCAGTGGCTTTTTTGGCCGTTGTCTTCTCTCAGATTGTCAGTAATTGCAAACTGTTGAGTTAGTGGAGCAGATCTGTTCAAATGCGGACTCTGTTTTTAATGAGCTCAGTCCCATCCAGTCTGTGAGGGCAGAGAATGAAGGCAGTCATGCATGCCCCAACTCCCCAGTAACCATCTTCTCTGTCTCTCTGCTCTCACCACCCATCTGGAGATGTGCCCTAAGCGCTGCTCCTGCCAGGTGAGGCACCTCGCATTTGGAAACGAATGCTGCTACAGGGCACTGGCTCAGAGCAGTGTTAGCATACAGGGCCGCTAGCTCAGACCAGTGTTAACTTGCAGTACAAAGTTCGATTTGAACCACCCAGGCCTACTCAGTCCTTAGAGCAGGAGTAGCAGAAAGAATTGTATTTTGCAGGTCAGACTAGGCCTGCATACACAATTTGTTTTAGCTCTTTGAGATGAATTCAGTGTGGACCACTGGTGGTGTTATGGTGGTGAAAGGAACAGCGCTGTAGAGAAGCAAAGCAAAGAGATGTTGCGTTGTGGATGTGTTTTGGAATAGCCTAGTCTTGCCCTGCCAGGGCCTTGGGGTGTGCTGCACCTCCACCATGGGCATGATCACAAGCTGATTTGAAGCCTCCGTGCTTTTTACTGTATGATAAACAACTCCAAGCATGTTTAGGAGATTTATGCTCATGTCCCAAATGGAAAAGAGAATTGATTTTTTTTTTTCTCGCATAGGCAGCTATGGAGACTCCAGTAAGTGGTATTCGACTGCAGAGCTTTCACCTAAACCTGTGACAGAATTACGATTACATGTTTCACAGTCTCTTACAACTACATTAATGTCACTGAATGAAATGGAGCTTTCGATATGTACTGTAATTGATAGAGTCATCAAATCTCCCAACCCACCGGTGGCAGCAAAGCTAACTTTACTCAGGGCCATTTTAATGAGCAGAGCTGAGCTGAGCTGATTGAGACATACTGTACAGTAAGTTTGACTCAGAGGCTTGCCTGAACTAATACCAACTCTAATGCTACCCCCCCTCTCCCCTCCCTTAGTCTCAGGCATCAGGCACCTGCAACTACAGCACCCTCTCATACTCCTTGTGTCCTTTCATGCATGATTCCACTTAATGTCACCAAAGAAGTGAAGGCTTTGGTAGCACATACTGTCTTTCCTCGTTAAAAAAGATAAAGACATTATTAGAGAAAAATTGAATGGTTTGACTAATTAAAAGTCTTCAGTCAAACGTTTTTGAACATCTGTAGTGCCAAACATGTGACACTACTGGATTGTGTCATGCATGAAGTGGAGCTGTGGTGTTGCATGTGTGCATTGTGCTGTCTCACCACTTCTTGCACTGAATTGATGCTGAATTGCTGATATTTGTCTGATTAGTCCAATTGATTTGGCCTGGTTAGGTTGTTACCTAAGACTTTACTTTGATTCAAATTCAATTTTATCCTATTGAAATTAGGCCTTATCCTGAAAAATAAAATAATAATATTGTATTCAATTGAAACACAATAGAAGTACTTGGTACTGAGAGGTGTTTTAATTGCAGCTAATTAAAGTGAAATGCAAGATATTTCATCAAGCATGCACTAGTCTAGTGTTGGGCCATCTGATGCCGTCAGGTAACCCTCAAGGGCTGCCTGTTGCTTAAAGGTACTAGATGAAATGACCTAGGGTTAGGGTTTCTGTGTGGAAGCAGCGAGCTACCCAAACGCTTCCACTATTTCAGAAAACTATTAGCCTACCGGCATCAGTAGACCACTTCTTGAAATACTCTCTCATTCATTCTTGAAATGACTAAAAAAAGGCCCATTTCCAAGAGTGACATTCCAGAGGCGGTGGCGTGGGCTTTCTCTCTCCCCAGGAAAGTGGGCCACAGAAAACACAACATCCTAATCACAGAGACTTTAAAAATCCCTCTTTGGCTTTTGCCTTTGATTTATCTCTTTGGTTTTAGAGGAAGCAGCAGGACTCCCCATCCTCTCAGCTCCACAAAACAAAAGAGTGAATTCTCTCTCTCTCTCTCTCTCTCTCTCTCTCTCTCTCTCTCTCTCTCTCTCTCTCTCTCTCTCTCTTTCTCCATCATGGCTGTACAGCAGCACAAGCTGCGGCTCTAGAATGTTTAGAGATTTGTACAGCTTTAAGAAAACGCAGTGCCATTCCCCGTAGCTGAGCGCTCTGAAATTAAGAAGGGTAATTATTTTATGTCCTATGGGGACGGTGGGTAGGGGGCGTATTAGGATCTAAATAGAAAAACACCCAGCAACAGCTCTGGGGTGTGAATAGCGGCGAGGGCTGGGGATCTACCAGCCGCGCCGTCTCCTTCAAAGCTGCGGAGAATACACTTTCAACTCCGAGATGGTGCTAATCCAGGCTTTTGAGACCAGATCATTTTGTCATCCCAATAGTTTCTCTTTCTCCACACACTCCGTAAACTTGAGCATGTCTCCGAGTGGAGAGGCCGACTCTTGCCAAAGTGCTAGAATGAGCGCGCACAATCCAGAAAGGAAGGCGAAGCCAGGAGAGTGAGTGTGTGTGTGTGAGTGTGTGTGTGTGTGGGAGCAGCCCTGGAAGCCATCGCTATAACTCCCTCTCAGTTCACTTCCATTGTGGAAGAGACCTTTTCAGGAGCACAATAAGGTATTTTGGTTGTAAGCTGCATGGCTAATAGAAGCATTGTTTGAACCCTGTGGAATTTAATATGTGTGAAATGTTATGATCTAACTAATTAGAGGGCTTCGCCAGACATTGTATGCTCTCATTTAGCATTTGCTCATTTGTTGTAAAACTCCGCAGTTTGACAGTGAGCACAGTGAACTCCCTTAGTTCCTCTGGAAATGAGGTTTGTGAGTTGTATGGGTCTCCAATAGATTTACTGCAGAATTAAGCAATTAAAAAAGTAATTTGGGAAGAAATGCTTCCTTTAAGAGCCAAGAGGCCTTAAGAAAAAAAGTAAGATTTTGCAACTTTGTTTTACTTTAAAGCGGTTTGATAGGAGCCAAAGTTCTGAGCCCTCGTCACATAGGTGGCTTGTCCTATCATGTGCTACTGATGTTTATCTGTTCCGCTCCTTGGAATTATTGCAGCACAATCCCTCTAAACAATCACTAGCTTGGCTAGATTGTCTGCAGTTTGTAGACTCAGGTGGACTGGATCATTGATGCAGTCTGTTCATACGTAGACAACATTTGAGACGTTTGCTTTGAGATGCTATTCTTATCAAGCTGTACAGAAAACATCAACTTTGTTCTCTGCTGTATCTGTATCTTTGCTAGGTGTTGAGCAATGCCCGCCTCTTCCTGGAGAACCTGCTAAGGTAAGTGTGTTACGTTACGTAAGCTTCCGAAGACGCCTGCAGCAGCCCCCACAGAGACCTACACTACACTACAGTACAGTACAGGCGCAGACTCCAGAGGCTCCCTGAGCCAGCGCTGCTCCACAGCAGAGAGATTAGCGCCCGTGAAGGAGACACAAGCACAGCTACTGCACACAGATGCTGTCACTCCAAACACTTCA
>JASCQY010000010.1:18206995-18217847 GCA_030264315.1 Sardinella tawilis
CTTCTACTCAAGTCAGTTTTTTGATGTAGTACTTGTACTTCTACTCCACTCCTGTTCTCCAGTACTTTATACATCTCAGTCTATAGGGTGCCATAGGCTCTAGGGTGCTATACATGCTAGAAACCACTGTGTGCTCAGATGGTACCAACCAACCCTCTGGCTAAAGGGCTAATGGAGGCTTTACTCCATGGGAGACTCCTATAGGAGTGTTGGTTGCTACTGTATGTGGACATAATTTCCTCATGTGCAAAATTTAAAACTATTAACTAACAAATTCAATGTCTGTAAAATTTGTAAGTCAGTGTCTGATGTGTTTGCAGATTTTCTCTCCAATGGCTGACACTTTGATAGGTCTGTAACTGGATTGTTCAGTGTCCAGTTCTGTGCTCACGTGAAATTCTGCTCATGGAATGTACTCTTTGCCGTGTTCCATCCTCAACTTCTCCTCCTAATCCCACAAGAGTTTTTTTCGGAGACCTTGTACAAACATCCTGAAACACTTTCTCTTCAGCTTTCATCCCTTCCCACTTAGAGCCTGGTGTGTGTGTGTGTGTGCGTGTGTGTGTGTGGAGAGAACTTTTGCCAGTGCGGAGAGGGAGGTGGGAGAGGATGAGTGATGGGGCGTGTGGACCGTCTTCTGTTCTCCTAAGCCACAGCACAATCTCAGTGCCGTAGTGCTCGGAAAGGGCGGTGGGGGGGGGGTGTTGGTCAGAACAGGGCCAGTTCTGGAGATGTCAGTGTGATGGTTTTTAGTGCAGTCCTCTGACACTAAGCAGGAACCTACCTCATGCTCATGTGTCTGTCTATTCCGGAGCAAAATGATGGAGCTCTTTTCCACGACATTCATGGAGCAGCAGAGGAGGTCGAAAGGCTAAAGGCTGTCACCTTGACCTGCCCTCAGAACCCCAGGCTGGGTCTCTTCCTTCTCTGCCCCCCTCTTGAGCATTGTGAACATTAGTTTGCCAATTTCCCTTCTTGTTCTCTCCAGGAAAAGCTTTGCCAAAATAACCAGCGTCTAAGAAACCCACAGTTAAAGGCCAAATCCGGAGTCAATCAGCCCATATCCCTGTTCTTGGAGGCTGTCGAGTGCTGGCAGGGTAGGTATAACAATCTCTGCATACTGTATGTGGTGTGTATGTGGTTTTGGTCCACGCATGGTAGCAGATTAGGCCTATACCATGCAGCAGCATAGCTCCTGTGCCTTGCAATAGAAAAGATTTCTATTTTTCCACGTGTTCTGGGCTGGAGCGGCATAA
Source organism: Sardinella tawilis (assembly GCA_030264315.1). Lineage (NCBI taxonomy): Eukaryota > Metazoa > Chordata > Actinopteri > Clupeiformes > Clupeidae > Sardinella > Sardinella tawilis. Next base: position 18,208,252 of record JASCQY010000010.1, read on the forward strand.
CAAAGTCTCCATATGAAAGCTAGGGCAGCCGGTTTGTGCCCAAGAATGCCCTGAAGAATGACTGCATTTGGCACAACAAAGAAAAACAAAAAATGGTAAAATTTTCAAACTGCCAGCTACTGTAACTCTAACTAATGGGAGCATAAGAAAAGGAAAATTGTTTAGTTATTTTTCTATTTGGCCTATGTTGTACCAAGTTCTCATACCTACCAACAGCACTCACCAACTTGAAACAACAGGCCTACAGATTGATTCACTCCCCCTAATCCCTTGAAGTGTTTTGCAGATGTAGAATCAAATGCATCAGAGTTGAGAAGCAGAACTGAAACCTGTCTGTCTGTAGCATTGTTTAGCAGTTGGCTTTTGGCAGGCTGTGTGTTTAGTGTGACTTCTTCCCCAAATGTGCTCATGTCATGTGACTCAGCCAGAGTTGTTTGTGGTGACTAAAAGAGACTTGACCAAAGCATAGCTCCCTACTGTAGCATAGCTCCCCACTGTAGCATAGCTCCCCACTGTAGCATAGCTCCCCACTGTAGCATAGCTCCCCATTGTAGCATAGCTCCCCACTGTAGCATAGCTCCCTACTGTAGCATAGCTCCCTACTGTAGCCTAGCTCCCCACTGTAGCATAGCTCCCCACTGTAGCATAGCTCCCCATTGTAGCATAGCTCCCCACTGTAGCATAGCTCCCCACTGTAGCCTGCCACCAAAGGCCATGTGTGCAGTGCAAGACACATCAGCAACAACAACCTGACAGTGTCAAATAATTAATGCCGGGATAGAATCCCTTATAAAAAAGGCTTCTGGCAAACAGTTGCCACAAAGTTACTGCAATATTGCCACAAATTTGCTGAAACCGAATTTGCATATGAAAATATGACTTTGCAGCAAAGTTGCTGCAAACCTCTGGCAAATTTGTGGCATACTTCCAGCAACTAGCAAATTTGTCTCCAAAGGTTCACCAGAAGTTTGTCATTGCTGGCAAATTGTTTTGGCAAATCAGCAGCAACCACATTCACAGCTAGTAGCAAACTGTCATTGTTGTTATATAGATGATTGCCGCAGGTTTGCCACTAGCGGCTGACTTTGGCAAACTTTTCTGGCAAACTGAACTATAGACAAAAATTAGCCACAAGTACAAACTTGCACAAACTTGCAACATACATTTTATTTTTGTAATGGAGGTAGTGTAGGCCAACTGTTTATGGTTTCCTAGTGATACATTTTATTTTTGTAGTGGAGGTAGTGTAGGCCAACTGTTTATGGTTTCCTAGTGATACATTTTATTTTTGTAAGGGAGGTAGTGTAGGCCAACTGTTTATGGTTTCCTAGTGATACATTTTATTTTTGTAAGGGAGGTAGTGTAGGCCAACTGTTTATGGTTTCCTAGTGATACATTTTATTTTTGTAATGGAGGTAGTGTAGGCCAACTGTTTATGGTTTCCTAGTGTAGGCTGAGTCTAATTTTCAGCAGAATCCATCAGAGATTACAGGTCCTCATATGAACATGTTTACCAATATCTAGTAGTGTCACACTGCATGCATGCACACTTGGTAGGCCGTGACCTATACATAAACACCTGTGGGGCTAACATAGATCACAAAGCTAAATGCTACTTTATTGCACAAGTTGAGGAGTTGTGGTAAATTGGGTAAATAATTGCTGATGAATGTGTGTGGGTAGCTCACTCTCCTCTCCTCTACATGGCCAGGCTAGGCAGGAAGGATGGGAACACCTGAGAGCAGTGGGAGCATTGAGACTGAACACAGCTCTCTGTGCTTTGTCATGGTGACACGGTGTTTAAGGTGGGCTGGAGCCAACTGTCATGGACTCCACTGACTATTTACCAACCACAATTAAAGTCTGATCTTATCCTTCCTGCTCCGCAGCAAACAATGGCTGAACCCTAATTGGCAAGACACGTGTCGGCCTGATCAGGGAAGACATCTTGTCATATTATACAGTGGCAGGTTGAACAGTAGGACTCTTTAATAAGGAAATTACTGACCTTCCATATCAAGTGTCAGGAAAAAGTAATAAATTACCAATTACACCATATATATTTTTTAAAGTTGTTATATCATTATCTATAGCCTGTGGACCTTAGTCCTTTATTTCACCAATGAGAAATTGTATAGGCCTAACTCTGCTCATTTTGTGGCTTTTACCCTATTATCATTCATTGACCAAATATTGAATAGCATTGTTCACAATTTATGTAATTTTGTAACCAATCCACACTAGTAAGACCGCATTATAATTCATCGTAATTAGCCTTAACACAACTCAATTACTCAGTGGACAAGGCAATAAGCCAAGATTTGACCTCTTGGCAAAGTGGCAAAACAAACACACAAACAAACAAAACAAACAAAAAAACATCTCATTTTGAGAGGACTCAGAAATGCAAAGTAAAGCTTTGACTTCTCCCAGTATCAGCATTTGCCGAGCCAGCTTCCAGTCTCGCCGTCCCTCTCTGTGGTGTCATGTCTTAATATAAACTTCCTTCCAGAGCGGGACAGTGGGGGATTGAGCAGCTCCTCTGCATAGGACTTCATTCACACACATACACACCCATGGAGAGGGTGGCTCGTCTGCCCTGCGTGAGGAGAACACCAGAGCCAGGGTATGTGCAGGAGCAGAGAGACACAGACTAGAGTGGGCCTCTGAGGTGAGAAGGTCACACCAAAGCTTCTCCCTGGACTCAGGCCCTTGGATTTAGTCTTTCATCAACAAGAGCAGGATCCTCTCTCAATGCACAGGTAAGTCCGGACATTTTACTGTACATTGACAGTGTGTATGCTCCAAAATGTGAACAGCACCACCTGGGACATGCCATTGTACAGTATATGCATGCAGGTTAGAATACATAGTACACAAGTACAGTGGGTTAGGCAGCAAAAATGTACAGTACAGTAAGGGCAAGCTGCAACTCGATTTTACTGAATTACAATTGTAGAAGGATATTGCTTTACTCTACGTAAACTTCTACATAAACTTGTAAATCTACACAGTATTCAAGAGGGATATGCATGAAAGTTGGAATATTGTGGTATTATGGCAATTTTGATTTCACAAAGAAACAACAAAAAGTCAGACAATTGTGGAGAAATCACATTCAGTTTTACAGTTGTAAACACCAAAGCAGAGCTTTGCTAATATCTGTATCAGTATTGCAATGTGGGGTGCATCTGTGTTTAAATCAATTCAAGTCACACAGGACCATTGAATATGAACATTAAAAAATCTGATTTGAACTTTTTCAGTCTGTTTAGTATTTAGAAGAGGCAAAAAATGTATTTACAAGAAAGAAAATGCTGTGAGGATATTTTTGACAGTATGGATTAATTTCAGAGTTTAGGGTTTTAAGAGTAGGCCAGTTTAGGGTTTTAAGAGTAGGATGGCACACAGCAAATGTGGCCGCTATAGGCCACTGATTATGCCACTGATTCATGGAGTCTAGACCTTGGAAGTTTGTGTGCCCAACCTTCTTTGGGCACACAAACTTCAAAGGTCTAGACTCCATGAATCAGTGGCATAATCAGTGGCCTATAGCGGCCATATTTGCTGTGTGCCATCCTCTGTGGCCCATCACTGAGCTTAACATCCTGCCTGCAGTCAAACCATGCTTGAGATTGCCTGAGAAGTATTTATTTGCCTAGCATTACTCGCGCCCCTCTGCTCCTGGGCCCATGGGAGTGGGTATTAGCTTACTGAGCGCTGCCTCTCAGGCTCCCATACTCTCTCTCGCTCCCTCCAGGACTGGCAGCTGAAAGAACACCAACAGCTATTGTCTCCAACAGGACCTTTCTACGGTTCTGTAGCTACATTAAGATGCGGCAGAGCATACAGCTAAATTAACATATTTCATCTGTAAGTGGAAAGTGGATGACTAGTAGAATTCAGGATTTTTATCTTGCTAGAATGTCCTCCATTTAGTGTAGAAATATGATACTTGCTTGAGTGATGTACAACTTGCATGTGTCAATATATGGTGAACCCCTATGAGGCTCATAAAGGAACGATAGTGGACACATTAGTGACTGTACTTTACCATGTTTATGTGTTGGCTGAATCTTTATTATTGTTAGGCCACAGGGTTTCCTTTTCAGAGGACAGAGAGACAGACCAGAAGGATATTATGCAATTCAACTTAAAACAGTGGAAGACACTTGAACAACCAGAAGTTAAATGACTGGTTATGAAACTAAATTGTCGTCAGCTTCTCAAGATAGTCTCCCAAGTCATTTATTTCAGGTTTTTAAGGAATGACAAAAAATTGAACTAAAGTACTTTTTGAGATGATTTGGGCAAAAACAAGTTTTGTTAAAACATTACATGAATTAATGAATTATTTTTGGAAGGTGGCGAAATGTTTCCCACCATTGTTCTCGCCATACTCACCTGTCTCACAGAGGACACTACGGGCAAATTACATCCCTGTAATAATATCATTAAGCCCAAAAGAATTAGCTTTTATTCATAAGGGGTAGGTCATATGGAGTGAAAACTGGTAAATAAACATCTAGGAACAAATAAACATGTTGGGACAAAAAGCCTTTAATTAAGTCATACAAGGAGCCATGGCCAATATAAACATACAGTATTAACCCCAAAGCCGCAACAAATTGCTTGATGCAAGTTTCTTCATTTTCTAGTTGGCTAAAAATGTCTTAGGTGCTGTGAAACATTCTTGAGTCACAGCTCCAGACCTCTTCCCCCAGCAACCCCCAGAAAGCTTTCTACCTCAATTATTATTTCCCTTCTCCAATGACGCCCCCATGACGTCACTGATTCTATAATTAGACTCTTTTTCAGTACAACATGTTGTTATTTATTTTCACTGTCATGGAAAAACATTCCTCTGAAATTGTTGTAGACAGTGATACTTTGTGAGAGCATCTCTGCGTCAGTGTTTCCAGTCACCGCCTGTATGTTTACATTCACATGAAATATTAATAATTATTCAAACATATCCAGTGATTAATATTGTGTGCCTGCTTTTGATCAGATACAGAGCCGGTCGCACTGGCATGGGGATGTCCTCCACAGAGAGGGCTTCGTCCACAAACCTCACCACAACCCTTTGTCCTACGCTCACCACTAATGCTTCCAAAATCACCAGAGAGCCCTACCTGAACCGCTTGGCCCATCTTGACGAAGGGCTCTACAATGACTTCTACAGCCTATGGATTGCCCTGGTGGTCATCAACACCCTCATATTCATGGTAGGGATGGTCCTCAACACGCTCGCCCTTTATGTCTTCCTTTTCCGCACCAAGCCCAAGACCACCTCCGTCATCTACACCATAAACCTGGCCATCACTGACCTCCTGGTCAACCTGTCTTTGCCCACGCGCATCATGCTCTACTACAGTGGTGGCAAATGCCTCAACTGCTCCTACGTGCACATCTTCAGCTACTTTGTCAACATGTACTGCAGCATCCTCTTCCTCACCAGCATCTGTGTGGACCGCTACCTGGCCATAGTGCAGGTGGAAGCCTCGCGCAAGTGGCGCAGCCCCAGCGTGGCCAAGGTGGCGTGCGTGTGCATCTGGCTGTTCGCCGTGGTGGTCACCTACTCCTTCCTGACCTGCTGTCTGGCACGCCTCTTCGCCCTGACCGTGTTTGAGTTTTTCCTGCCCCTGGTGATCATCGTCGTCTTCACCGTGCGCATCGTGTGCGCGCTGGCCAACCCGGGCCTGATGCAGCAGAGTCGCGAGCGGAGGCGGCGGGCGGTGCAGCTGCTCACCAGCGTGCTCGTCATCTTCACTGTCTGCTTCACGCCTTTCCACGTGCGGCAGGTGCTGGTCTACTTCCACCCTGAGCTGCCGCACCACGTCGTGGCGTACCACGTCACCGTCACCCTCAGCAGCCTCAACAGCTGCCTGGACCCTGTGGTCTACTGCTTCGTTACCAACAACTTCCAGTCCACCATGAGGAGCTTCTTCCGCAAGGCCGAGGCAGAGCAGACCAGCGGGGATATAGTCAGCCTGCAGAAGAGCTCCAAGGGCTCGGGGACAGTGACTGCCATTGCACACAGCATCATGCTGATCAACCTGGCCACACCTCAGGAGGAGCGGCTCCCTGTGTAAAGGCCTATTGCTTTGCTACATTAGAACTTGTGCTTTGGAGGATTCAATCTAATGTTGAAAATTAGGTTTGGATTCCAGACACAAAAATTGGATGACTTTGGAGCTACAGTACTTGTATATGCTTTTCTTTGTTTAGTGTTTGGGATGATTTCTCTAATGTTCACTTGTAGACCATATAGGGTAGAACAAATAATCAGAGAATCTGCAGGGCTCTGTCTTACTCAGTCACTACAACGAGAGTCAGCATTTTTCCTTTGTTGACTTGACCTTTAAAGAAAGGCCCCAACATGACTATGAGATGAAAAGGTCATAAACTCATTTACAAACTGCTAATCTGTGTCATTACCATCCGCTTCACATGTAGTATCCTTTTTTCCCAGGCTACAAACCTGTTGCAAAGGGGATGTTTTTAGCCTGATATACCCAACAACTGTGACTGCAGAACCATTTCCAAATCACCAAAAACCCAGGAACCAATCACAGCCACTTATGAATTACTGTATGTGATTCACAACCAATTGTTTATGTTTACTTATGGTTAAAAGTATCACCATACATCTTCCTTCTGATTGAGTAAACAACAGCCATTGTTTTTTTCATGAATGACGAGTTTGCTATACATCTGATTTTGTTAAAGGAACACACCACCCTTTTTTGATATTTATGTATTTGTATTATGCCCAAGTATAATTCAAGAAAACACATATAATTTTCTTCTCCGTGTGTTCAGTACTTAGATTGACATTATTAGCATAGCTTAGCACAATCACTGGAAGTACATGGTACTATTAGCATCAAATTAAACGTGTCCACTGGACGGAATTTAACATCAGTTTTGCACTTTGGTGAATTTTAGGTAATTTTTAAATAAATGTCATGATGTTTAGTTTGGTACCATAGACTTGCATTGGTATGTTAAATGAGCTTACACTGTCAAACTAGGCATTGCAGACACATAGAGAAAAAATGCAGTGTTTTCATGTTCAATTAGGGGTTGACTACAGATAAGCAATTTCCCGAAATAAGGTGGTGTATCCCTTTAAGAGGTGTATTGAGAGAGTGGTTACATCCCTGGAAAATGGTAATTCGTTGCAAACTCAATCTTCATTGATGTGGGTCTGGCTTCCAAGCTCGGCTGTCTTATCAACAGACATGAATATTTTTCTCTGCCTCTTTAAAAGAACAGCATGTAAGTTTGTGCCCAAAACTGGTACTGCAATCACGTTCAAAATACTGCAGAGGTTGCCAGCTTGGTTGCAGAAATCTGATAGGTGGAGGGTGTGTTGAAGTTTTTTTTAGAAGTTTTTAAGTATTTTTTATTAACAGAACTGCGGTTATACAGAGTACCATCAGGTGGCAGTATTTCACATCTTGACCTGCATTGTCAAATTACTGTATTACAACACTCCCACTTAATTTTACAATTAACTTAAGTTTTTACTAACATAAATGACTTAGGAGTTGTATCACTTAATCACTTAGGTCGGAGATGTATTAAACTTGACCTCTTCTTAGACTATAAGATTTCCTTTTAAACAAAAAATAGCAAGATGTTTAAATTATCCTTTTTTTTCTTTTCTTTTCTTTTCTATCTTGCTTACCAATAGTCTCACTTTAGGCTCTATCAAACAATACTAAACATTAGCCTACACTTAACAGAATTACACAGCACAAAGTCCAATCTCTCTCCTAAGATATTCAAACTTCTGCTTTGCTAATGGCTTGGTCAAGATATCTGCCTTCATATGCTCTGTTGGACAGTATTGCAGTTGAATCTGTCCATTCTGCACACATTCACGGATGTAATGATAACGAATGTCTATGTGCTTTGTTCTTGAATGATCAACTGGATTCTTAGCTATGGCAATAGCCCCTTGATTGTCTTCCAGAATCACAGTTGGCGTAGCATCTGTTCCGAGATCACTCAGGAGTCGTGTAAGCCAGGTACATTCTTGTGCTGCCTGGCTGAGAGCAACATATTCTGCTTCAGCTGTTGATAGTGCAACAGTGTTCTGTTTCTTGCTGAGCCAGCTTATTGCTCCTCCACCGAGTAGGAAGATATTTCCGGTAGTAGAACGACGATCATCCTGATCTCCTGCCCAGTCAGCGTCTGAGAAACCGAGTAAAGTTTCCGACTCTGACCGCTGGTACTTGAGAGCGAGGTTGATGGTACCTTTCAGGTAGCGAAGTATCCTCTTCACAGCAGTCATATGTGCAGTGTTTGGTTTGGCGTTGAACTTTGACACAGCGCTCACTGCTTGTGCGATGTCTGGCCTGGTTGCCATTGCTGCATATAGCAGGCTCCCTACAATTGACTGATAGGTACCTGGGTTCACTGGGTTACTGACACCATCATCCTTTTGTAACTTCACATTTGCATCAGCTGGGGTTGTGACTGGATTTGCTTTATCCATCCCATATTTTTGAAGAACAGCTTCAATGTAATGCTTCTGGTGAAGGTACACACTGTTGTTTGTCTTGTCTTGAATGACTGAGATGCCCAGTATGTAAGACAGCTCACCCATGTCTTTCATCTTGTATCTCTGCTTCAGAGCGACTTTCAACTCAGTCATGCTCTCCAGTGACTCTGTAATCAAAATCAGATCATCAACATAGACAGCTAATATCTCTAGCTCTTGTCTAGCTCTCACGAACACACAGGGGTCTGATGTGCTCTGGTTGAATCCAATGTCTTTCATGAACTCTGTGAAAGTCTTACTCCAGCAGCGAGGGGACTGCTTAAGGCCATAGATTGACTTCTTGAGCTTGCACACCAAGTGCTCTTGGCCTGGTTTGATGTATCCGTCTGGTTGCTCCATGTAGATTTCCTCCTCCAGATGTCCATTCAGAAATGCAGTTACGACATCCATCTGATGAACATGCAGGTTGTTCTGAACAGCAAAGGACAGCAAGGTACGAATTGAGCTGAATCGTACAACAGGTGAGAAGGTTTCATCATAGTCGACGCCATAATTCTGTGAGTAGCCCTTAGCAACAAGTCTGCACTTGTATCTCTCCACTTCTCCATCACTATGGTGCTTGACTTTGAACACCCATCTCGAACCTATTGGCTTTCGGTCTTTTGGCAGTTCCACCAAGTCCCAAGTCTCATTCTCAAGCAGGGACTCATACTCTAAATCAGCTGCTTCCTTCCACTCTTTTGCATTAGAGCTCATCATTGCTTCCTTCATTGTAGTTGGTTCTTTTACACTACAGACATTTGCATAATGTTCAACAGTCACTATGTCTGCAAATTCCTCATAGCCATACCTTTTTGGGGCTTTTCTGATTCTTCCACATTCTCTTGGGGCTTCAGTGACTGGTGTCTCATCAGCTGATGCTCCACTCTCATCAGGACCACTGCCAGCATCACTGTCTGAACAAGACATTTCCACTTCCTGTTTCCAGTCAAAGTCTGTTTCATTGAAGATGACATCCCGGCGAATCAGAATCCTCCTTTTCTCCTCATCGAACAGACGGTAACCCTTGGCATTGTTGGCA